>JASCZW010000137.1:0-66261 GCA_034211315.2 Aedes japonicus
AAACTGAAAATCATTACATTTTTGATTAACTGCAAACGGATTTCGTCGTAAGAACGAATCAACCCTACCTTTGTAGATTCACCGATAAAGATCTATAGCGGTTCGCAACAATCACACGTTCAAACCGCCTCCGTGTCTACTACGATAACTCCTCTTCACCCCAAGCAGGAAAAGACACCGACTCGTCACACAAAAAAAACCACCCGCGTTAAATCACTACCGTACCGATGTCAGCCACGCGAACGCGAAAGAACGCCACACTCTGCCTTCGTCCGAATCGGCCGACCGAAAGGAATAAACTAAGCCTTCCGGTGGAAAAATAACTGCTACCAACCCCGACGTTTTCTTCCCGAAAGCAGGCTGCTCTCCTTCCGGATAGCCCACCCACGTCATTCCGTTCCGTGCCAGACGCCGTTTCAGCCTTAACTTTAGAGGTATTGGTTGCTGTGTTCGCTGTTTCGTATCCTAGATGTAATGGTTACCCGTTGTGTAGCGTTTTTTCTTACTTTGCTTCCACGGTGCGGCATTCAAACCGTCAAAGCAGTTTTGATGATGATGATGAATTAAGGATGGATTATAATAGACCTTTCACCAGTCAAAAATGTTAACGGTTGTTCTAATTTTGCTTTTGCAACTCGTTTGCTTTAATAAAGCATGATCTACTGTTTGCATATGATGGTTGTTTTTCGTTTCATAGCGTTTGATGTTTTAGGAAGAACTTTCAGCAATGTTTTCTTCCTACATTTGGAATTTGAACATATGCTTTGCAATATTAGCTAGAGCGTAATATAAAGTGAACCGATCTTGATGGTAGGTAACAGTGGGAATGAAGGAATGTTCGGCTTGTATTTGTTTGCAGGTTGCTGTGATTAGAATTTGTATTTGAATGTTTCAACTGGTTGCTGCGATACAGGGACTGTATCTTTAATTATGAGTACACCTTTAAATCGCTGTATTTAAATATGGTTTATTTGTTATATATATGTTGTTTATAGCATTACACTTACATTTGTTTATTGACCATCAAAAATCCCCAATACATCAGTATTCATTTAAATGTTCGTAGATCTGGTCGGCTCTCGCACCTTCTTCTTGATGTTCCTCATGAGGGTTTTGCACTAAACGTTCCGTCGATGGTTTTGCTTACGTTTGACAAGTCTCAACCATTTCTCAATGGGCCTTTATTTGCGGACAATTTTGGAGGATTCATCGCCTTTTCTACAAATTGGAGCATTGTCTCTCATCATACCAGTTCAAGGTGGTATCGCGCATGGTGGCGGGATGTCAAATCAGGCACAGCAGTGTCGAACCAATGTGTTTTTCGGATTAGAGGCAGAACCTCGCTTCTGCAGGCATTCTTTCCAGTACATATTTCGGCGTTCATACTTGCGGTAGCGAAAAAGGTGCCGATTTTCATACCGCACTGGCAAAATTGCTTGCCAAATCACACTCTGTTTTCCTTTAATTTTCCGCAAAAATCGATTTCCTCTCAATTTGAGACGATCCGTTCCACTAACTTCACGTTGTAAAACTATGCCCCTGGAAGTGCCCGCTATAGTCCAATTCTGACGTGCGTCTCGTCATCCATGCTAATGTACATGTCATTTTTGCTCAAAACGTCGTAGTACAGCTTCCGAGCCGAGTTTTCACGGAATCCACCTGAATTTTATTGCGTTTCGGACTTTTTTTTTCTGGGACGTCTTCAGATAATTTCGCTTCTATGCGCGTTACGACCATTCCAATCGTCGTTCCACTTTTTTTGCGCAATCCCTGATGGATACTTACTTTTTTCCTTCAAAAATTTTGCAAATATGTTTGTCCAGAATTTGAGTTTGACGCACCTCGCTTTTCTACCAACGACATGGTAAGTCTTTCAATGTGTTATGCATAACAAACCGGTTGATCGCATTTTGGACCGCACAGACACTTCTTTTGATCAATTTTCTTGGTGACAATCTCTTTTCAGAGCAGTACTTGGCTACAATCGATTTTCGCTTCTTCCTTTAGACCTCAAGCGTTGTTCCGCTTGAGGTAAAACATTAACTTTTAATGCAGGTTTTCGTTTGTCTCGCAAATGACTACAACATACACTAAACAGCTGTCAAAAAAGTCATCGTCTTTTTCATACAGAACCTCAAAAGGTGAGCCTCATAATTAACGATGCGTGCCCTTGCGTTTGATTTACTCAACACTCCTACCTTTACCTACGAAAAAAGCCAACCACCAACCAGACTGGAGTACGAAGTATTGTTTGGTAGCTGACGTCGAGCTCCACCTCCCCTCCTTGGCTTCTTGAGTCCAACGGGATCAGTAATGGTTCGCCAGCCTTTTCCGGTGACCGGGAATCGCGACGCCACTCGCTGGATGTAGCACTGTCGGTTGAGCCGGAACCGTCCGCCAGCGCTGCCGCTCGCCGCCGACGGATGTCGTCTTGAACTGTTTCGATAACGCACCCAGGATAGCGTCATATTCAGCGCTTCCAGTTCCGCACACGATGAGCATGTCGTCCACGGCGTAGAGCTCGGCCTGCTTGTCGTCCGCGGTTTGTACCTACAGGGCACGCGTCGGCGGTGGACTGGATGAAACTCAGCGTCTTGAATCATCCGTTAATCGTTCGGTTCCAGATCCGTCCGGACTGCTTCGGTCCGTGAGAGTCTCTTCTTCAGATGAAATACATGTCAGGATGCTCCAGTCTAAAACCCTTCGTCGGTTGACGCATGTAAACATGTTCCGTTAAGGGTCCTGCTTCAGGCATGCTGTCTTGATGTCCTCGTGTTTGACATGAAGTTGACGAGGAGTGGCAATGGTTAACTGTTCATAGACAGTGCCAAACTTCTGACCGAACCCTTGTGCGACCAGCCTCGCTTTATAACGTGTGACTTGCCCTTTTTCGTCCAATTTACGCTTGTAAAGCCATGTGCATCCGACGGTCTTCCGCCCCTCCGGGAATGCTTCAATGGTCCATGCTGAGTTCTTTTGAAGCGATTGGATCTCCTCCTTCGTGGCTGCTTTCCAAAACTCGTTTTCTGATCCCATCAGCGCTTCATCGTAGGATCTTGCTTCAGCTGCTACGGCTATATTTCCGATTTCATGGTATCGTTGTGGCATCACCCCTTTGTTGAACCGTTTCAATCTTCGTACGACGGTATCTTCCTCAGATTCATTCATTCATTCTATTAACGTCTCTTTAAACTGTATACGGTTGCTGTAGAGGTGTTAGCTCATTCGAGACGGCATAAGGACCGCAAGTACCTGAGCACGATAGTGAGCTCCCCATTTCCTCTGATTCCATATTTTCGCTCTATTCCTCATCATTGACCCTATTTACAGGTCGCTTTGGAGGTCAGTGACTGTGGTCAGTAGTCACAACTTTCTTTTAAGTTCAACCCCTATAGCTACGTCTACGCTGTCCTATATTTTATCATAAGTCGAGCGCCCTAGAGTTCTTCAGTACAGATAGTTTCTGTACTACGGGTTTCTTCCTCAGGAGACTAACCACGGAATCAGAAATTCTCGTCGTTGTTGTCGCTCGTCTGCGCAGGCTTCGAGTTCGTGGCTCATCGCTTGCTACAGGAGGTAATGGCTGCAGAAGGTCTTCGTATGACCAGCTGGACAAACTGAACCTTGTGATTCCTGGAATAACCGATGAACGTCATTTCTAGGACTTGTCCTGGAGTTGGCTTCGATTTTCTTTTGGTACATGGTCATATGCTTTGCTTTTAGATAAGACATGGTTCGAGCTTTGTCGCTCCACCAAAGCTCATTATGATGCACCGACCTGCCATAGCACGCGAAGGCTGCAGGTGGTTCTTGAAGATACACGATAGCTTCAATCTAGGAGTTTTGTGGTAAGCATTCCGGTGTCTATCAGCATCCATTTCAATGACGTACCGGACGCTAGTGCCCTACCACTCTCATTTGCCACGGCGAATATCTGGCGGTGAGTTAGGCAGTACTTGCATTACAGAACTCCATCAGCGTTTCCCAATCTCCACCTACTTTCCTCCCCGATCCTGATGCAGTACTAATTCAAAAAGAATACCTGGCGTCGTTGGTTCTCAATAAATAACTGTGGAAGTTCATTTAGAACACTAAATTGAGAGCAAGCAATAGGCTAATTGCGAAATCAATAAGCTTGAAACGCTAAGAAAGAATAAGAAGAAGAATAAGAACGTGTGTTGACAGTCTCGCTTGTGAGATGCAGTTGCCTTCGAGAAGATTCCATATTCGAACTTGTTTGGGCGATATAAGCTTTTGGATCTCATTGATTTTGCACTCCCCGATTTTTGCCTTCCGATTGATCATAGCAAGCACTGACAAAGGGCTCACTGACAGCTTACGGAACGCACATCACGTCCAGGAGACGGAATTTGTTCGTGCTCCCAGAACCGTCGCCACATGCGATCACGCCAGTTCCGGAATCAGCGATCGCAACGACACGCCCGTCAGCCAGCTCTACTTCTCCCGCAGCCGGTGCGTCATGTGCGAACTTAACCCGGAATCGATCATTCCCGGGCCGTTTTCGCGTTTTGCTCCTTTGTAGCTGCTTGTAGTCCCGTTGGTGTGGCCAGATTTCTTGCAGTGATGGCACACAATCTGCTTCCGTCCTGACGCTTTCAAGGCTGCCCCTCCGGCTACGCTACGGGTTTGCTCGCTTACTTCGTCCAGCAATTTCACCCTGATCAGGTTTAGCGTCAAGGCCGTTCGCGTTTCGAGGGCAGTAGTCAGCGCATTGAATGACTTCGGCAATCTTCGCAGGACAAAGATCACGATGATTTCTTCTCCCAGGTGCTTTCCTGTTTTACAGAGCATCGTATAGAGATCGTCCTCTTCCGTGTACCGGGTCTCACACATCCGTTGCAGGAAAGAAACCGTAGTGAACAGAGTGACCTTCATGTGGTGTTTGGCCAATGCTGCCCACGATTCCTTTGCCGTTTTCAAGGCAAAAATTACCCCAAATTGGTTCTCCTCAAATAGCGGCAAAATCGTCGCTCGTTATAAACTTTAATATGGGAGCTGTCAGATTTATCACCACTGGGTGTCTTCTTCTTTTTTTTCACTGGATTCGTCTATAGAGAGTGAGAGAATCGACGATAAAATACGAACAGAAGTTCGAAAAACAAGAGCATCGTCGAAATGCGAAAAGAAACTACGAAACACGAAACGGAAGATCAGATCGCATCGGTTTTTGGAGGACGCTGAAAACCGACTTCCAGAACAGCAAAAAATGGAAAGTGGCATGAAAAGAAATGCCAGTACTGATGGACACCACAGGTATAACCACAATTTGACCATATTTGGATGTTTCCAATAAGGTCCTCAACATTCCAATTGACCATTAATTAACTTATTTTTGTATTCCCATGCAGATTTTAAGACGACAGAGGCCAATTTATAGACTAACAACTCATGTCTACCACAAACGCGTCCATTAGATATCTCATGTACTAGCTCCAAAAACATTTTGTAGTGTTTAAAGGCTGCCTAAAAGTAAATTGTTACGTCCCTCGTCCGCCGCAAGCACGCCTCTAGTGATGGGAATCGAAAATCTTTGACAGTGGTTTATTTACACTTCTGTAGAGAACTGGTGCAAGTTTGATCGCAGTAGTCGATCGCGTTCTGAAATAACGTCAAATGGAACTCGAAAGAAGGAAAAAATATTGTGCACAAACGCCGAAAAAATCCAGAGTGTTCCGGTTCCGTGCTTGCGAAATTGTCGAAGATGCCGGAAACATCAGTTTGTCGAGTGCTCAAAACCTACAATGAAACCCTGAGTGTGGAGGAAGGAATCAGCTGACCTACGGAAAAACTAGAACCATGCATCGTCAGCTACGCCGCTAGATGTTGACGTGCAATAAAGCCAAACCCGGACTTTCGATCCGAGATGTGGCCAGAACGGTGCAACGCCAACTTTCAAACGGTGCGGAACGGTACCGAAAGGATACAAGTCGTACAAAGCCGGTTAACATCCGAACCGGAACATGAAGCAGAATTCGGTGGCCAAATAGCCTGCCAGTCTCTTGTACGACCGTGTTTTGACGAAATACAATGGCTGCACTTTGATAGATGACGAAACACGTTAAACTCGATTTTAAGCAACTTCACGGTGAAACGATTTTCTTCGCGGCTGGACATGGGAATGTACCGGAAAGATTCAAGTTCCCTTTGCCGATAAGTGTTCGAAAAAGGCCTTACTTTGGCAAGCGATGTACAGTAGTGGCCTAAAAACGTAACCATTCGTCACATCCTCTACGATTACATCCCAAGTTTACATCGAGAAATGCCTGAAAAAGCGAGTATTGTCGTTCATCCGTAAGCATAAGGGCCAAGTCATCTTTTGGCCTGATTTGGCCAGCTGCCACTACTCTAAGGTGGTTCTGGAGTGGTATGCTGCCAACAAGATCGATGTTGTCCCCAAGTTAATTTATCTTCCGAATTGCCCAGAATTTCGACCAATCTAAAAATACTGGCCGTTTCCACTGAACGGATGCTGATGCGCTTCATCAAGAGGAAGGTTTGAGATTTCGTTCAAACTTGAGAAATGTAACCATCTAATGCTGTAACTGTGTAGTTTTAATTTTAAAAAATACTGTAAAGCAACCATTAATGGACTTTTTAAACTCATTGATTCACGAATTACAGGTCTTTTGGTGCGTACCATTTTAGTCAGTCTTCAATGGGAAAGAAGTATTCGGACAAAGAATGCGTTAGTTCACTTCCTCGTTGGTTTTCATAAACCTTTTTTATTAAAACGTAGCACAGAATACACACTTGCCTCAATCCCACAACTCTTCGTCTTCCTGGAACGATGTACCCTGCTGAGACTCGTCACTCGCATGAGCTGGCTGTTGCCCTTCTTCAACTGCCCATTGATCTCCTGCTTCTTCACCCGCGGCTGGTTGTTCATTCGCATCGAAATCATACTCGAAATCATCATCACTTCCGAAGGACTCATCGTCACCGGTTACGACTATCATACCATCGTCCGATACTCGATAGGAAGCCTCCGTCAGGAGGGGCCTCATCTCTTCTACGGTAGAAGGTACATTTATCATGCAGTCCACCACCAGCTGAAGCGGAATCCTATATTGGTTCTGCTCGTAGTTGAAGTAATCTTCCTCGTGGAATTTCAACTTTCGAATCTGGACTTCCGCCTCATCGAGAAGCTTCTCCGGTCTTTCTCTTCGATCGGCTTCCTGAACCGGGTAATCTACGCTGCACAGCAACTTGTACTCGTCGCTGGTAGGGTCCAACGGTTCATCGTCGTAGTTCCCGCTGTCGTTGCGTGCCCTCTCTACCGGAATGTAAAAATCGATCATCCTCGCATTGGGTTCATCGTGGTCGCTTCCTTCCAAGTCGTCCAACTCAGGTGATTCCGGATCTTCAACATCATCTCGGAAAACCCCGCTGGTGATGGCAGAACCACTGGTGGGTCTTCTTCCTGCTCGTCCCTGGACATAACGATTTCACCTACTTCCTCATCGAAGTAGATTTTGGATTCTGCGCTCCCGGATGCCTCTGCTGGGGTTGGAGCGCTTCCGGTGGCAACGGTCGGCGCATTGTCTTGTGCGATGTTCGAAACTTTAATTTCGTCTAGAAAGTCTTTTCTCACGAATACGGCCAGTTGACTGACGTATCCCAGGTCTTCGGTTGAATTTTTCGGAGGCGGCCCAATTCCGAAATATTTTACGACATAGTCGGGATATCGCCGGAGAATGTCTTCGCACCAGGCGGCAAATTCAGCCCGGGTCCACTCGAATTTGTGATCTTCGTGGCGGAAGCCATTCTCCAATAGGCCATCGAAGTGAACGTTGTACTCCGAATTGGGTGTACTGAACATGGCCACCTTCGGTCGCATGTAACCGAATACGTTCGGGGGAACGCCTTCCAGGACGTCCGCGTGCAAATGTTCGATGCTGTTCGGAGAAATGGGTTTGAGGTGAGAACATTTTGACAAAAACTAAATTAGGAAACTACTTACATTTCGATTCCCACAACGACGTCCGTGTCTTTGAGGCACTCGTGTGCCCCCGATATGCTTCCACGCCACACTTCGACGTTGAATTTGCTCGGCCGCCGTTGGATGTAGTCCACCATTAGAGGCCTAACGCTGTGCTGCCATTTGCAGAGCAGTTCTTCGTCAATGTCCACCTGACAAGGAAAGAAATGAAATCGGAAATGAAATGAAATGAAATTAGAGTCTGCGGCGGTGGTACTGGATAAATCGGAATGCTCGACGTAGAAGTGCATCTAAGGTGCCATCCCCTTAACCGCCTGAGAAACTCCACTTCCCAAGTAACATAAACGGTAAGCTGCGTTTGACCCACTGCGCACTGTGATCCAAACCCTATGATATTATCGGTCCTTATTCTTGTTACAGGCTGGGTTGAATACGCTTGTTTGGCTGCATCCCGTGGGAGTCGAGACGACTTGAGAGAATCGAGTGAGGTAAGGACTCCATTTAAGATCACTCCACTTGATTCTCTCTTCTCGTCTCGAATCACATGAGATGCACAATAGACTCGGTAGTAGTTTGATGAAAAATAAAATGACTCTTTGTACAAAGCTAGTTTCATTGATACATTCTGAACAAGACAAATTCGTCCGAACAGTTCACAAATTCATCCGAGAGGTCTCACCCTGCACCTCTAATTTGTCATCGTCAAAAACTTGTTGTGTAGACGCCAGTTTTTTTCTATTTTTGGTCATCATATGACGGAATATCAATTGCTGTTTATCTAGCTGGTTTGTAACCAATCCTGCTCTATACAAAGGTTCAATGTCTAGCTCGACAGTCTTCCATAATGAAAAGTCTTCCTAGGAAATTGGAACACAGCGTGGTATGGCATTGTCACGAATTCTACAAATAATTGAAATACAATGTGTATGCATTGTTAACCACAATGTATGCTCTACTTAAACTTTCCTTCGTTGTGCAACATCTTTATACATTTCCGGTCGAAAATGGTCGGAACCTATCCGGAATTCCTCCAGCACCCACAAGCATAAACTTTTCCAACAGCTGAGGAGATTGGCAGGCATTGATTCAATTTTCGCGTCTTTTAGTCTTCTTCTTCTTCTTTCTACTTTGAGCTATTCCCTGACAGCTCAGGTGGAGGGCTAGTTGCTGTGACTATATGCCCTGTATTATTAAAAGACGTTATTACAGGTTCAGTTTAGTGGTCCGGACGTACCGAACTATTTCCGTATAAATAGCAATGTCTTTTGTTTTGAACATCTCCTCCAAACTTAAAAATCTACCATCAAAGTTAAAATTGCTTATAACGTTGTTGAATCTTGGGCAAAACAGAATTGTATGTTCTGCCGTTTCTGCAACTTCACAAATATCACAATCCGTGTCATTTACGGTCTTCATTTTCCCCAGCCAATACTTTGAATAATTATGTCCAGTCATCAGACGGTTCAGCAGTCTAATATCTGCACCTTTCAAATCCATATCCATGAACCATGGCTTTTCCAAAACACTGGGTTGAATTTTGTAGAATGTTCTTCCTTTTGATTTAGAGTACTCTTCGTAGCACTTAACAGTTTCTGTCTGTTTACATTTTTTGAAGTATTGTAGAGCGTCTTTTGCTAAGAGTGAATTTTCTAGTGGATTTGTTTCTTGTTTTATGCCTTGCTTGGCCAGTTGATCCGCCAAATCATTTCCGGCGAGGGAAATGTGACTGGGAATCCATTGTAGACCGATGTTCCATTTTGCAGCTGCTTCAATTATTTTCACCAGCATAGTTTCACCTTCTCCGGTTTCCAATACCTCATTAAGTATAATGCACGCTGATTTGGAATCTGTATATATAACGCAATCATGCAGTTCAAGAATTTCAATTACTTGCACCGCCTCTTCAATAGCGATGAGTTCAGCAGTCGTAATACTAGTTTCTTTTTCCAGCGAACGAGAGATCCTTGGAGATGGTTCGAAAATTCCATGTATACACCAATTGCACACTTGCCTGCCTCCTTCGATGCATCAGTGAAAATTCTTTTTTCGATTTTTAAAAGTGCCGTGCATTCCATACAGGACTAGTTGCTTCAATCGAAATGGGTTATTGTCCTTCTAGTAGATGGTTTTGCATTATTATGAACACAACTTCCGTATTCAATCTCGCTTCTAACCAGCCCGTTGTGCAATCGGAGCATACTTTTAGGGTGAGCTCCGTTCTTGATACCTGACAATACTTTCAACATATTCATTCTTTCACTCATCTTTTCGCCTACATTTCTCAAGTGCGCTCCAAAACTTAGTGACCTGTCAATAGTTACCCCTAGATACTTCGTATTTCGAACAGTTTCAATTGTTTTCCCATCAATCCTGAGTGATCAACTCATTGTTGCTTATTTGGAACAGCACCGCCTTAGTTTTTTCAGGATTGATTTTGAAGTTCAACTCAACCGCTGTTTTTTCAAATTTATTCAAAAACTGTCGGCCTTTCACATTTATCTGCTCGATAGTCTTTGCTGTAACCAGAATTCCGAAATCATCGGCGTACTGTACTAGTATTGCACTTTCTTCTTTAATGTCGTGCAAGGGAAGCGTATACAGATTAAATAGGGTCGCTGACAGGACGTCGCCTTGGGGTAACCCATTGCTCACCGTTCTGGAGATGGTTTCATTACGCATATGGAATAGGATTTTTCTGTTCGTTAGAAATGACTCAATCCAACATTGGATTTCGTGAGGTACAGCATTCCGAGAGAGTTTGAGTTAGCTTCTCAGTTCTAACGGCGTTAAAAGCATTCGAAAGGTCCACACATATAGGTGCTGATATTTTTTTCTCGCGTTTGTTACGTTTCACTTCGTTCACCACATATGCAACGCATGTGGATGTGGAGAGCCCACGTCGGAAACCGAAAGTAGTTTCCGGTAGTGTTTTGTTTTTATCCAGATGTTCCTGTAACAATTCTAACACTGCCGAATTTGTAATTTTTGTGATCGTTGACACAAGTGAAATAGATCTTTTTCCTTCCGGGGTAGATTGGTCTCGTCCAGGTTTGGGAATGGCCACAACTTTGATGGTTGTCATCAATACATCCGGTCATCCACATGTTGTTGATGTCCTCGATAATGTTGTTTACTACGTTCGATCCGAGCATTCGTAATTCGTCGTAATTGATAGAGTCTTCACCAGGTGCTGTCGCTTTTCTTTTCCTACTTAGAACATCATTCCATTTTTCCAGAGTCAAGATAGGGTAACCAACTATTTTGCTGGAACCTATTTTAAAAACTACGTCATTTTTGCCAAAATTATTTTCCAAAAGGCCTCCGCATCTGCTCGGTTATCAAATGCAACTGTGTTCTCCTTTCTTTTAATTTTTCGACCTGTCAATCGTCCAACCTTAGCCCAGAGTTTCTTAGAGGTAGTGAAAGGACCGACTTCTTCAGCGAGCTCGTCGAAATTCTTCTTAATTTCGATTCTTTTTAGTCGTTGAAAGATCGCAGCTTGTTTTTTGTAGTTGATTAAATTTGGTTGGCTAGATACCCTGTTGAAAGATCTCCTTGCTTCTGTTTTTGCTGTCCATGCTAAGTCTACTTCAGGCGACCACCAAAATTTTGGTGTTTTGGTGTTTTTGAAACGATTCCTTTTGATAATTGAATTGACGATTGATTTCAATTATGCTATAGAGTTGACATCAGTACCACTCAGATTAGCTAGCTCCCTCTGTACTTGTTTTCGATTAATGTAAAACGTGGGCCTTACTTCATCAGTATCTAGTTCCATAGAAATCGTCATGTGATGACTACCGATGCTATAGTCAGTTACCTTCCATGTGATATTTGTTAAAAGGTCCGGGCTACATAGTGTAATGTCAACAGCAGTTGGCCTTCTATTTATCTGTAGTGGAATAAAAGTGGGAGAACCGTCATTGCAAATAATTAAGTTAGAGTTGTTGATTTGCTCAGCTAGGGTATCGCCTTTGTTATCACATTTTTCGTCACCCCATGCCCAAATGCTGTGCATTGAAATCTCCTCCTACGATTACTTTCCGAAATTGCGCAACGGAGCCAATTAGCTTCAACATGTCTTCTTTAAAATCGTTTGTATTGATAGATGGACTTGTATAAACTGACATGATTACTACATTTATTGGTAAGATTTTCACGCAAACTGCTTGTGTTTTATCTGTTAACGTTGGGAGGGAGATGGACACGTAATTAAAACGGTTTTCTAGCAGTAAACCAGCTCCACCATACCCGTCGAAACGCGACTCAAGTATGGTATGATAACCTGTTATTTTGTACTTATTTGTTCTTTCTTCACTCACGTTAGTCCACGTTTCTGACAGGATACCTGCCTGTATTTCGTCGGCTACCAATATCCATTGAATTTCTGCTCTATTTTTGTACAGACTCTGTACATTACTCTGTATGACCTTGAAGGTTAGGTTAATTTATATTTTTGTTTCCATCTACAGTGTGTATCCTCTCGAATTGTCCGTTACTGGTTGTTACAGTTGTATACTACGGCATTCCAAAGATTGAAATCTTTTTCCGTGCATTCTTTAAATCGCTTTGCTGCTTCACTGGATCCCAGTTGTTGTGCGAAATCTGCATAGAACGATATAAGTTCTGCTTTTCTTTTTTCATCAGCTATTTTGACCGTAGCTCGTACATTCGCTTCGGCTTTTAGCTTCGCTTCATTGATGATCGATTCCCATCTTTCTTTCTCATTGACTTTAAACGGATTTTTCAAGCAAACTCCGTTATCGTTCCTTGGTGTATCTTGCATGATAATTTGGTTGCGTTCATTCGTCGTCAGCTGTGCTTCATCAAGTACACTTCCATTGCTGCGAGGCCTTTTGTTGATGTTCTTCTTTGCTTTCTCTTTTTTCTCCTTATCAGCCGCAATTTTCACCGCCGCTTGAACTGTTTTACGTTCCAAATTGGTTTTAACCCATTGTTCCCGCAAAGGGTCTTGCCATTTGTAGCTTTCTCCGGCAATGTTGGTAAAGTTTTGTTGCAGTGCTGGGAATTCATCGTCATCGTTCAAACGCTCGTACATGTTCTCCAACACGACTGGAAACATATCTCGAGCTTCGGTGTACGTAACACACTTACGTGCCATCATGTTCTTGATTTTCTCCAGTCGTTGTTTTTCTGGGCAACCTAGTTCTAGGGTGCTATGTCCTGATTTTCTGCAGTTAGCGCATTTAAATTCTTCCTTACAGGTATCGAATTCCTCACGTGTTTCATGTTGTTTGGTGCACTTTGGACAACGGCGAGTTCCTCTACAGTTTTGTTCTCGATGGTTAAATCGAAGGCATTTTGTGCATATTACCACTTTTTGAAAAATCTAACTACGGGCGGATCTAACTACGACAACAAAAGATCTTAACCTGCTTCGGTAGTTCATGTGCTCTGAAAGTTATGCTTACTCTTGTTGTGGGTAGCCTGTCTCCGTCCATAAATTTCGTTAGACGTCGGATGCCAACGATCGGAAATTCGCTTTCAATATCTGCTTCGATTTCTTCTTCTTTAATATCGATTGAGATACCGGAAATAACACCAGTGATCGTTGCGAGATGACGAGGTATATATGCTTTGTACAGGCTGTCGTCCATGTTCAGAGTTTCCATAAGTGAGTTTGCCTTCCAGAAGCTGTTGATGAATACTAAAATTTTGTTGTTACCCACGTATTTCATATCGGTAACGTGTCCTCGGTAGTTGTTCATTCCTCTGACCATCGATCCTAGAGAAAATTTATTGATTCTTCTTCCCTCTTCCTTCTTTTTAAGCTCCACATAGATTCTGTAAGGACCACAAACTCGGTGAGTGTATGTGTAATATTCCTGACGTTGCTGTTGATTTGCACTAGTAAGCGTACGTGCACCAGATTCACTTGCTGAACTTGCTAAGCCAACGTGTTGAGACTTTGAAATCGATTGCATTTCGTTTATTTTCGCCATTCCATCCTAGTTGTTGTGCGAATTGATGTCGGGCGGATCTTCCGTCCCATCCATCTTCCTGTCATTCAACCGTGCTTCGCAAAGCGTTGCGCGAAGGTGAAATTACAACACTCCGCATCTCATATTAAATTGAACTTATGATTAATTAGCTTTTTTTAATTACTTTTGTATACCTGTTCTCTTCCAAAGGAAAACTGTGGAAGAATTTGGTGATATGAACTTCGTCAGCGTTACAGCACCACGAAATCACACATTTACGACCCATATCGAAATATAAACAACAACAACAACAACAACAAAAGAACAGAAACACACAACGAACGAAATGTCAAGCATAGCACACCAGCGCCGCCATCGCAGCATGTGGCAATATTCTGCGTAACTCAAACTCTTTTGAAAGAGCAGTTAAATTGGTCCGTGTAAAGAAAACTCGTGGTACGTCTGTTTGTCTGTGATTGAAGTGCTATTCAAAATGCCTACGCCTTTTTTAAAACTGACTCTTGAGTCCAAAAATGTGTAGCATCAGTGGCAAAAACTTACTTTCTTGGTTAAAACAAACGTAGGGTATGTGTCCCTTGACTCAGTCTAATATGCAACAATCCATTACATTTTTCATTGTAACTCATAAAGTATTTGACCTGGAAACAAAATTTAACTAGCTATACACTTCCTAAGATATGTTTAATAAGCCATCTGGTGGTATGCATCACGAATAGTTACACAACTCGTTTTATAAAGTCAGAAACTTTCGAGGGATATGGATGTTATGTCGGTCTATCGGTACCAAATTGGGTCTATTTATGGATACAAGTTCATCCCATTCGATTGATTTTTTACAAAATGCAATCTTCGTACGGGTTTCTTCCCGATTTTCTGATTCAAGGCGTTCCCAGCTGTATTTGCTCTACCAAACAAACAATTTCACAAATCAAACTATACTTAAACTGCTAAGAAACACTTAAGTGATTTTTACATATGATTTAGCGATCATTCGACATTCAAAACATTATAATTCACTCTACACAAATTATGTTACTTAAATTTGTGTTAAGATGAATCAACTTGAACAACATTCAACCGGAACTCAGACATTTGTATGGTAAATATTACTAATAACATCATTTTCTACTACGCTTTTCATACAACAGTAGCCATAGTTGGGAACATAGAAAAAATATGTCCCTAACATTGGGTCTACCGTTTGCTTGTTAAATCATTGTTATTTTACCAATGTGATCTCTTAGTTAATAACATGTGACTATATTCTGTACATCTTGGCTGCATTATTCGGTTTATAGGTTCAATTTCGGCAAATTTAGATCATTCGAAGATCGTATAGATAATCTGTTCAGCTTAACCAGTAAAGTCATGGTGTCTAAAAAGTCAAGGAAATCGAAAACTACGCGGAAGTGAACCACTATAAATTGTTTAATTATGTCTTACTTGCTTTGAAATAAATCGGTCATGCTGATAGCAACATGATTTTGTTGATAATCGAAGAAATAATGAGATATTTGGTACATAGGCCGAATCAAGGAGCTAGGCTAACATTACATCCCGTTACCCTATGTACAAATTTTTAATTATATCGGAGACACTCGAGGTTGATCGGTAGGTCATTTCGGCTGGAAACGCTCCTTTGTGAATAAAAAAACAGTCTATGAAATTATTAGTCTCAACTTCTTCTGATCAAGGCTGTGAATATTGTGAATTTCATTTTTAGGAATTAGGAATCCGCTCACCCGGATAATCAGCAACAATCAGCAAACGTGTACCAATCGGTTCGTTCTCGAAATCCATTTATACCGGATTTTAGTTCTATTTAACGCACAAATGATGTTTAGGTATAGCTCTGTGGTCAGAAACACAGCATCCACTATCACTCACACGCGACGGTTATTATTGAGATAGAAAAAACGTGACAGCTCACCAAAGCCTAACCGTTCGTGTTCAGAGCTTGCTGCGATCAATTCAAATAAAACAACATTTTTTCTTTTCATTTTATAAACTCGGATGATATCCTTTATTTGAAGCCCTTTTGGGCTATTTTTGTAACTATTTACAAATTATGCGACTGGAGTGATTGCTTCCTAGACGTTCCTTAAAATCGGAGGATCTCGCAATCTCGCTAGTTCCTATCATTCGCTTACAAATCTAGTCGAAAACCGAAAAGCTTCCCTACTGCTACAGAACGACAATGGTTACTTGTAAAATAAATAGCTTTTTTTACAAAACATTCTAGCCCCCACCCCGCCCCGATCACAGACTACACGAACCCCCGCTGACCGAGCTGCTGCCAGAAGCTGCGCTCCTTCCGGTGGACGAACGTGGCGAGCATCAGCTTTGTCCGCCCGCTGACTTCGTAGTTGGGGCACCATCGGCACAGCCACTCGTACACGTCGGCATAGCTGAAGCGGGTAAATCGCATCAGCCCGGCAACGGCCGCCTCCTGGACCCGTCGATTGCCGTCGGTTTTCTGAACAATACTGCCGAGGATTTGCATGATGCCCGTCACGTCCTGATAATTGGGTTGCGTCTTCAGGATGGCCGAAATGGAGAATATGAGACAGCAGATCTGATCGTTGCGGGGAACGTCGGCGTCGATCTGCTTGAGGTAGTCGTTGAGGAGCGGGTAAAGGTGTTTCTGAACGATGTGCTGTTTGGCCCAGTCGTATCCCTTTCGCTTTGCGACCAGAATTAGACTGTAGTCGACATTTTTCAGCTTGTTGGCCTTGATTTTCTCTACTAGATTAGTGATGAGCTCTTCGTACGTTGGACAGCCCTGCTGATAGCCGTAGAAGAATTTGAGTAGTTTGAGCAGCTCTTGCTTTTTGAACAAATGAGCATCGGGATTGGTGCTGCCGACACGTTCTGAGTAGTTCGTATTCATCAGAACGGTTCGGATGGTACTGACCATCGCATCGGAATTATCGTAATGGACACTGGTTTTCTTGGGCAGTGCATGCGGAAAGGCTTTCAGTACGTAGTAGATCAAAGGCAGACCATTGAAGTTGAAATAATACAAGCACTTGTAGATGTACATCCTAGCCGTGCAACCGTACAAGCGATTGCAGTCGGCCACCCCACGTACAAATAGGTCATGGCAGTGATTGCCTCCAATTTGACTTTATCGGACTTGAGCTGGAAGACCCTCCGATCGATTTCCTGCATCATTATCCTATCCAATGTGAAGAGGGTTTTGTTAAGCGTTTTGGCCAAAAGCACCAATTTCTGGGTAGACACTGGCAGTGGTGGCGCTGGAGGTGAGCACTGGACATCAATGAGCAGGTCTGCGTAGGAAACAACACAGTCGACGATGGCGTGACAGATCATTCGCGTGTCTTCGGAAACTTCCAGCAGCTTGGAACACCGCAGGTTCACATTGTCCATCGTCCATTCATCCTGTACGTAAGCCTTGATTACTTCTACCAATTGCTGAATCAATTGGGTTTCCTTCTTAGGTGGGTTGGAAGCTAATTTCTTCAAAACTTCCCCTCGCTTGGCGTTATTATACCAGGCAATCGACTTCCCCATCGGAGTGTCGTCAATTTTCAGCCCGATTCGACTGGCGAGTGGATGTTCCAAGGGAATGATTTTTGGTTCCACCGAATCCGCATAAATCGACGCACGATTAGTGAGCGGCGGAGATAGCGGAGATTCGTCATAACTGAAGCACTGTCGACTGTCCGCATTCTGACAAATGGGCGTTGGCGACAGAGGTGAATCGCTCAGCACAGGAGACTCCGGCGAATCGGAAGCGCTGTCAACGTCCAATGAAGAATCCCTGATATCAATGCTAAGCGGCTTTTTGAAATGATCCCAAGTGCTGCTACCGAGGGAAGTAGACGACGGTTCTGAAAATTAGACGAAATCGAATTATTACTGGACTGAAACAAGAATTCCAAAAAAACAATACCTTCAACGGGAGACTCCGGGGAATCTGTTAAGGATGTCATGCTCATTGGTTCTTCCTCACCCGTGGCAACCGTCAATGGCTGTAACTGGGGCGCTTTGGAGGTAACGAACTCATCTACATCATCATCTTCATCGAACTGCTCAATCGGAGAAAATTCCCAATCCTCGTCCGATACTAATTCATTGCTCTCATCTTCTTCCGCGACCCGTTGTTGTTTCGCCGAATTTTCCACTATCGGATTCACACTGGAAGGCAACGTGAAGTAGTCCTTAATCCGTGTAAACTTCTGGTCCCAATCGTCTTCGAGTAAACATTCCGTCGTGGGAGACAGTCGGCCTCGCTTTGCATGACCTGCTTCGAGCCGTTCCCTCAGCTTTCGCTTGCTGATGGCAGGACTAGTGGGAGTTTTGAACTGATCCTTAACCAATTCGTTGGTCTCTTTCACCTTGATCGGGGAAATCAGCGTGCCGTTGCTGCCGATGGACGTACAGCTGGAACTAGCCGACGACAGTCGGCTTGGGGATGTTTCCACAATCATCATGCGACACTCATTCTCATCGTCCGTGGTCGATACGGAATCTTCCTCGCACATCACGTCCAGGTAGTGTTTTGTTTCGACCGGATTGGGCACCTGGTGGATGCTCGCCGGTTGAATACCACTTCCTTCCTCCATCAGCCGCAACTCGTGCTCGAGCTCGTCGTTTTCCACGTCCTGCGGCTGCTGCGGTTGTTGCCCTTTATCACCATCTTTCCGTTTCGGCTCGCCACCGTCAGTGACTATCGGTTCCAGCAGTGCGCCATAATCGTTCGAATCTTCCGTGAGTGGTGGCGCTGGGACGACGAAAGGCGACGAAGGGCGCAGCGGTGGGAGTATTTGTTCAGGGACGACTAACGGTTGACATGGGGAAGCGGGATCGTCGTCCCCACGAGGAGACGTTTGGAAGTCTTTGGTTTGTTGGGGTTCTTCGACCGGAGGTTGTTGATTGTCAATGGTGGGGGTTGCGTTCGATGCGGCGTCTGAAATCAAGGTAGAATGTTAGCGGCTTAGTGTAAAAAGGAATACTAAAGGATACAAATTTGTTTGCACGAAAAGCGGTAATGGGTTGTTGGGCTTGAATTGTGTTGGTTGAGTAATTTACGATTTGTGTGGAAACATCCTAATTTCACTTTGGTATGAAGGTATCCAGGTGACGCAAAAGTGAGGTTAAACGACGTAGATGGCGCTCTTTCAAAATGGTTTTTCGAGCTGTTAAACCAAAGTAATTATAACGTTTGCATTAAAAAAAATGGACAAAAATTGCCGATTTTTCATCGGTTTACCTTCACCCGCACTGACGAAACTACCCATGCAGCATCAATCATAGTAACCCATGAGTCAGCAGACAAAATTTGACAGCTCTATCAGTCGAACTCTAACCGTGATGGCAAAAACAGTGAAGCAACTCCGTTCAGAAGTGTGCGCGTTCAAAGAACGGCACCCCGCCGCGTCGAAAACGGACATCGTGCGGCACTTTGTGGACGCCGGATACGACCGTTCCGGCATCTACAACATCTTGGCACTATTAGACAACAATCAGAGCATCGAAAGAAAGCCGGACGGCCGACTACCCTG
Source organism: Aedes japonicus (assembly GCA_034211315.2). Taxonomy (NCBI): domain Eukaryota; kingdom Metazoa; phylum Arthropoda; class Insecta; order Diptera; family Culicidae; genus Aedes; species Aedes japonicus. The sequence continues at coordinate 19,452 of JASCZW010000137.1, forward strand.
AGCGACAAGAAGCTCCAAAGGAAGACCGAAGGAAAACTGGCTGCGTGCGGTTGGTCGGGAGGTCGGTTCAACCGGCCAAACAGTGAAAAAGTACCTGTTGAACATGAACATACATGTCAGGAAGCGGAAGTCGCGTCCACTGGTTTCGGAGCTGCAGGCAATGAGGCAGCGGCAGCAGCTGAATAAGATAGTCGACTCGATTTTCCCGGCGAATCGTGACGTGGCGGTGGTGATGGACGACGAGACCTATTTCACCCTGGATGGCAACGACTGGCAGGGCACGTCGTATTTTACTTCCCCCACGAAGGAAGTGAGCTCAGAGGTGAAGTTCATTTCACACACCAAGTTCCCCAGGAAGGTGCTACTGAGACTGACAATCAGCGAGAAGGGGATGTCAAATCCGCTCTTCTTTTGCTCCTGACTGCCCGTGAACCGGGAAATTTATAGTACGAAATGCATGCCGAAAGTTGCGTCGTTCATCAAGAAATACCATAAGGGCGAAGACGCGGTGTTCTGGCGTCGGCCCACTACTCGAGGCGATCGTTGGAGGAGATGGAGATGCTGAATATCGATGTGGTACCCAAGTCAGCGAACCTGCCCAACGTTCCCCAGCTGCGTCCCATCGACAATTTCTGGGCCAACCTGAAGCGTAAGATCTACTCCGACAAATTTGTCGCGAAAACTGAGGAAGAATTGATAAATAAGACGAAGAAAGAACTCAAAAACATGCCTACACGCATGTTTTCGTCCGCCATAGCGAATGTTCCGGTTAACTCCCGGAAGGCCGCTCGCAAGGCCGTAGAATTTTTTTTGAACCTTTCATAAGAAATGAAGATTAATTCCGTCGCTAGAAGCGAAGGATCGTGAGAAGCTAGAAGCTGTACAGGAACAGGAGGTGCTTTGGATCCGAGACCGTCAAACCGATGGAAGCTTCAAAATTTAGTGGGCTTTTTTCCGTGTACCTTGGCCGTAGGCCTTGCTTTCTTTTCGAACGGAATGGACCTATGATTGGACCCTAACTGAACTGATTTCTAATTTTAATTGCAATCAATAAAGGTCGGTGGGCACGGTTGCCAGCTTGCCAGCTTGATCAGGAGTCCTCCGGAGTCTCACTGTAGTCTTTCATGTCAAGCACCGCCAACCGTGACTCTGGCTTCACCACGCTCTTCATTCCAATCTTCGCGACCGCTTGTCGAAGGCGACCATCTGAGTTTGGAATCGTGTTCACGATACGGGCTCGTTCCCATCCGTTACGTATCGTTGGCTCCGAGACCAACACTAAAACCCCTGCTTCTAGTGCTCGAGCTTCAATGAATCACTTCGGTTGCCGACGGATTACCGGCAGATATTCTACCAGTCAGCGTTTCCAGCATATGTCCAACTGCCGCTGCCCAAGGAACAGTGCTGGTTTTATCATGGTTTTATAGCATTCTTGAAGTTTAATTCATGCTCTTCAGAACCCTTATATCGAGCGCTATCGAGAACCAAAATTGTTACTTGGGTGGATTAGCTCCCATGATTTCCCCAGGTTTTGTCGGCGAACTAGCTCCCTGAGCTGCATCTGAGCTGCTGCTACTGTTCCATCTAGTCATGGTTTCGTCGCGTTGGAGCTCAGCTATAGGAAATGGTTTGAGTAAGAGCGTAAGAGCTTCTGCTTCTGCAGATTCGAGGGGTAACTACATCAGAGGCCTTGAGTGTTCAGCCTCCACGACCAGTGTCTGCAGCCCCTAGTCGTCAAGCTTCCCTTCGGAGTACGTCTCGGCCATGGCTGTCTTTACAGAGTGGACGAATCGCTTCCATGCTCCACCCCAGCGGAACGAAGTTTAGACAGTCCGTGACTAATCTGATGTCGCGTCACTCAGTCGGCACCTTGGAACCTTCGTGTCATTGTCGCTAAAGAGCTCGGTCGGTACTCCTCGGTGACCCACGAATAGACGAATGCAGGCGATGCAGGATTCGGTAGTTAGTGTATAGTCGACTTCAAGATGGATAGCGCGAACTGCCAGGCGTGTAAATAAGGCGATCCACCATTTGACGTTAGACTTCCACAGCTTCACCAGAAGGGGCCCAAACTAGTCAACTCCTGCGTAGATAAAGGCCCTCTCGTGGTGAGCAAGTCGCACAACTGGAAGAAGCGCCATCGGCGGAATTGCTAACAGCGCAATCACGGCTCACTTTTTGACTACCTAACGAAGTTTTGGAATTGTGTACAGCTGTCGGCCCTCGTTAACCACTGTTTCTGCGTTTCCGCCACGCTCACGTCGCATGTCTTCCTCGTTCGAATTCGGCATTAGTCAGTGTTTCACGATAAGTTCCTGTTCGGTTTCGTTTGGTGCTTTGTTCGATAATGCGGTGACCTCATCTGGGTAGGATTCACGCTGCACTAGCTTGATAATGGTTTCCTCGGCTGCTCGAAGCTCCGGCTGTTGTACTGGTGTGGTATATTTCGGCTGTTGGACGCGTTACGCAGAAATCGTGAAACGAATGCTGTGACTCGTTGAAGTCTTTCCCAGGAAGAGAACCGAAGAGAACCATTGGTTTGAAGCCACAAGACGAAGTTGGTCAGACCACTGCTGGCTGGTCAAAGTACGGGCCACTTCCCCATTTCGTAGCTTCATCCACTGGACTGGCTTTCGATGGTACCCACCGCCACTGCGAACTGCAGTTAGTTCCGTGGATCAGCTTTTATACAGGCCAACGCGCTTCTGGTATCCCACCAATACGTTATCTTGATTACTGGAATCTAGAGATTGTTTACGACAAATTTCAACCACCGTGAACCAAGTACGCATGCCTGCAGCTGCAATCTGGGAATTGACCATGGTTCCAGTGGGTTTGGCAGCAATTAAGCAGCACTGCGGATTTCCGTCCTCGTCGAACGTACGCTGATAGAACGGACACGAATACGCCGTTTCGCTGTCATCCACGAACACGTGGATTTCAGAAAACTGATAAGTGTGTCTTGTAGCTCCTCGGAAGTAACATCACCTGAATCCACTTGTTCGTCCCACTCCGTGACTTCGCGCCACAGATCTTGTATTAAAACCTTGCCGTGAATGATGTACCTGCCTCTTCGTTGGCCGTTTAGCGTTAAAAATCGGCGCTTGCATTTCATCGTCCATCCAGTTGGGCTCAGAGCATTGCCACTGGACCAGCTCCAGTTTCCTCAATGGCAAAGAAGTTTTTACCGACTCATGTTCATTTATAACCTAGAATCGAACGATCAGGATGGAGGCATATGAAAACTTCAAGGTGATGGCGGAGCGACTGCAAGTTCAAGATTTTGAGCAGTGACAGACGGATTCCCATCGAAAACCATTTTAACAGGATAGTTGTCCGGCATTTCTGCGATATTTCTTGCCCAGGCAATGCGTCCAGGTTAGCCCACCTTACGAATGCTAGGTTCCCCAGCGAGTTGCACGAGCTCGTGATTCGTTTTCCACGTCTAGTTTCCGCCCTTCTGCACTCCGCCAAAGATGGTTCTTAACACCTATCGCTCAAAAACTTCGAGAGCCCGCAAGTCTTTCTCAAGCACTGTTTAGGTCTCATGCTCGTAGAGAATATCCGGTCATATTATCGTTTTGTGCATGAGCTAAGTGTGTTTGACTACAGTTGCTTGTGGAGCCTTTAGTAGGCAGGTCTTTCCACTGATAAATGCGCCTCCGGATCACACGGCTGTTATACAGTTCATAAACAAATTTATCGACTACCTGGAACTCATCTGCATCGATTGTGGCACTGCTGCCTAGTCGGGGAAGATTATTTGGAACAGGACATAATAGGCGACCTAAAGGACGGTGATCGTACGATTGTGTTCGCAGTCCAGTTTGTCACCATTCTTGTAGATGGGGAAAACCCCACCCTTCCACTCCACAGGCAGCTGTTCGATATTCCAAATCCGGGCTTTGTGCCGATGCAGGTACTTGGCCAACTTGTCCGGGCCCATCTTGATAAGTTCTGCTCCGAAACCATCCCTTCCAATCGATTTGTTGCTCTTCAGTTGCTTGACGGCGTATCGTCGCATCGCCGACGGCACTCCCTTCACTGTTTTGGTCTTCTTCAGGTGTTTATCGAAATGCTACATCCACCTTTCGGTCACCTCACTGACTGTATGAGTGCTCCCATCCTAATACAGCACGCGACATGAAGCATCTGCGGGATGCGTTAAATTTTTGGTTGAACTTTTGCGTGTCGTGTGAGCAGTGCCAATGTTATAGCTCCTCACACTTCTCGTGCTCCTGGCGGCGCTTTTCTCCCGAAAGAATTGGGTTTGCTGCCTCCGCTTCTTTCTGTACCGTTCCGCACTCTGACGGGTAGTTTGACTGCTGACATTCTTCGTTGAACCATGCGTTCTGTCGGTTTTGTTCCACGGGACCTAAGACGTTCTCCGCTAGGGCTGCTGATAGCTATTTTCACGATGTTCCAACAGTCCACGAGAGGGGCTTCGTCGAGCTCGCCCTCTTCCGGCAGCATGTGTCAGGAAGTTTCGATACCGAAAGTTGTTCACTACGGAGAGTTTAGAACGCATCTTAACCGTCACTAGGTAGCGGTTCGAATCGAAGTTGGTGTCTCGATAGCTTCTGACGTCGATGATGTCTGAGAAGTGTCGACCATCTATCAATAAGTCAATTTGTGAATTCGTTTTGTTTGGTGACCTACAAGTGTACCGATGTGGCGGCTGTCCTGGAAGAATGCTTAGAAATATTCTTTTTCATCATCAGTACTTCTGAGGTGGGGACTGTGCATGTTGATGAACCTGAAGAATCGTCCATAAATCAACCTATACAGTATTGGACAAAACATTTGCAACCAGTCAATCCCAATCATGAAACTACATTGAAGGTTTATAAAAAGTCAATTGGGAGAAAAATGTTTTTTAGTTTGTAGAAACTGCACTTTTCATGTTTATAATTACAAAAAAAAATCATTATTCATACATGACCATCCATGAAAAAAAATAAAATATATAAAGTCAATGTTTTCCTCCTGGACAACATAAGTGCAACTGCGTGTGTTGTTTACCAAATTTCAATTTGGCTTTCAATATTTCGTAGCAAATCCTTTATTTTTAATTACGGCCGTGCATCTGCGAGGCATAGACTCGATCAGGTGGTCAATGAAGTTTTGTGGAATTGCTGCCCAAGCCTTTTGGATTTGTGCAAACAACTGATCCTTATTTCGAACACCTTCACGATCAATTCGCTGATTCACGGTCTCCCACAGGTTCTCGATACGGTTCAGATCCGGAGATTGGGGCGGGCCAGCCCATCAACATTATTTGGTTATCCTTAAACCACTGTTTGACCACTTTGGCGGTGTGCTTGGGGTCGTTATCTTGTTGGAATATCCATTTTAATGGCATATTCCATTCAGCATAAGGCAGCATAACATCTTTCAGGATGTTATTGTACATGAAACAATTCATGATTCCATCGATTCGATGAATTGAGCCAAGGCCGTTCGCAGAATAAATATCCCCAGACCATCACATTGCCACCGCCATGCTTCACCGTCTTCTTGCAGTACCGTGAATCTAAGCGTTTTCCAGTCGGTCGACGAAAATCAGAGGTTTCTTTGGGCGTCGAGAGAATAATCCGGCTTTAACGGCACGTCGTCTGATTGTCCGGTCCGATACAGATAACTGTAAATCCGTTTGTACCTTGAAGGAAGATTTAGAAGGATCCTTCTTAATGCATCTGACGATCATGGAGTCCTCTCTTGACGTGGTGGACCGTGGGCTTCCAACTCTATTGTCCACAGAAATCCTGCTGGTTGAACGAAAATTTGAGCACAGTCTTTAAACGGTCCATTTTTCAGCTCGTATTTGATTTTTTTTTTTGTTGAGGCGTAGAAGCACTGCGTCCACTGAGTTGAACTTTTGTGGTAAATCATCGATTATTTTCTTTCGTAGTTCCAATCCAAGGCTGTTAGTAGCCATTTGGGTGTCCAATAACATAAATATAAGGAAAACATGAGTGTTGACCTTTCTCAGTGTTTATCATGCAATATTTACCTTGTTATGCTACAATGACGCAAGTAAGAATACTTTTGTCAACAAACGAAACCTTTTCCACATTTTTTTAACACATCTTGAGGAATAAGTCCAAGAAAGCGAGAAGTTGCACTTATTTTGACCAGCGCAAAATGGCTCTTGTCAACAAAACACTGCCGGTGAACTGTCAGTTGACAGATGATTGCTGCAATAATCATGTAGCAAACATCTAGACTCCTGAACCGTCAACTGCAGTACCTTGCTCGATTTTGATTTCGAAACATTGAAGTTGTTTTATCCAATACTGTATATTAGGGGGTTAATCGACCGCCATCCAATCACCCGCTTCTGCATCTTACCCACGCTGTTCCCAGCTCTTGCCGCAGCTCTGGTAGATGGTAAAACCATCCCGAAATGTATGCACCGTGGGTCCTTTCCAGCACATCTGCAGCGCTACGATGTCGAACTTGAGATCATTCAATTCCTTGGAAAGCACGCGAGTACTTCCAATGAGATTGAGAGATCGACAGTACCACGTTCCAAATTTCCAATCGTGAGTCCTAATCCGTAGCCTAGGTTCATTGGTCGATTGGTCCGTTTTGAATGTCTTCCTTGTGGATTATTCGTTGTTGTAGTTTATTGGTGACTCACAGGAGGACAGTCGTGATGCTGATGTTTATTAGTCTGGAGCGCCCCCAGGACTTTCGCCGTTAGTATTTAGAGAGCTGGGCGCACTAACAAGACGCGCCTGTTTATGACTGACATCAAGGCTTCACGCAACTCAGGTTCACAGTACATGCTTCATGTTGAATATTGTTCACCGATCTGCCCAACTATCATTGCTTCTTCTTCCTTGATGACCTTTATCTCTACTTAATCAGTCATTTCTGTCAAACCGCTCACAAGGTGGTCGCTGTACCCAGAAACCAGCTTGAATACAATGCTTCCTGGCCTTTTCTACACAATATTTGCATAGGTTAATATTGGCATCCTGCTTCGCTGATTTAGTCAAAATTTAATTCGGCTTTCGCGACATTATTCAGTGCCGTTTGTTCAGTAAGTTTACCTAAACAATCTAGTAACGTCAGAAATAGTTACGAGACCAAATCACTTTCAGCCAAAGTAGCTACAGTTGTCTGTAATGATCTCAAAAGTTTGACAAATTACAGCCCTTTCCTTCATCCGCAATGAGCCAATGCTTCCGAATGATCGTCTAGCTTTCCACAGTATTCTAGGCCTATTCTGCGCGTAGCGTGACTCGAGAATTTCGTCTCGCGCGACGCGAATCGACTAATGTAAATCAAATGGAAGACTCGCATCGAGAAGACTCGAAATCCACTCTTCTGGAGTCACCCTAGAAGCAGAATAAGCCCATCCTTCACGCATGTTTATTTCCAAACTAATTCTTTGTGATCACCTTTACTCGAACGATTGCGGGACACACTTCCGGGAGGGTATTCTTCGCCCTCTACTTCCGGAGCCACTCCGATGCTCGACACACAATATACAAATTCATACATTGGTGTTGGTTTGAGTTAAGATCAGACGAAAGCCGGTTGAAAAGAGCGTCATAGCCCGTTAGATAATGTCTGATGGAAACTGTGACGATCCATTAAACCATTGAACCAGTTGAAAATTGGCATTTTACGTGACGTACTTAACGAAGGTCCCGTTTGAAGAAGAAAAATTCAAGCCCAACAAATACCCACCGGGTTTCACTGCATCCTAAATAAAAAGCATCAGTCAAAAACGGAACCTTACCTTCACAGTTCATCGATGACGTAGTTTCAGGTTCTTTGGAACTCTCTCTTCACAGCCTCCGCCGCACAACTGGGCTCGTCAACCTGCTCTTCCTGTTCCATTGGACAACACCTAGGCTCATTTTCCACATTCGACTCCATTTCTTCGCCTCCATCCGGCCCATCAATATCCCACGAACCATTTGACCCTGTAAAATAAAACAATACAAATACCAGCAAACCTCAGACCACAACACTTCAAACTCACCTTCGGCGTTATCCTCGCCACTCATTGGTCCCGCCTCCTCCTCATAGTCCCGCATGCACTTCCCCCGACTCGTAGGAACTCGTTTAGCCGCATTTTTCTTACCCCCCACCTGCATATCTTTTTCGCTGGAAGCCAGCGCGGCCGATGCCGCGGCAGCCGCAAACACCTCACTCATCATAGCCGTGCCCCGTAGACTCTCCGAATCGATCAGATTGTTTATCATCGCTATCCTTTCGTTGATAGTATTGTAGCACTGACTGTCGAACATCCGGCCCGTGCCCAACAGCCGGAACATGGTTTCGCCCAGCAATCCCCAAATGTGCGTGAGCTGAGGATTAACTCCACCGAGGTCCTCACTCTGGAAGGCGGTAACTGGAAGGTTTAGCATCGAGCTGGCCGGGGAGATGCTTTCCTCCTTCTTAATGTTCGACAGGAGCTGGCTGCCCTCAATCTTTCGGGCAAAATACAACTTTCGCCTGATGTTACTCAATTTGGTAACGGTGCCAGTTGACACTAGCTGAGGTTTCTGTTCGGTCGAATCCGGAAGCGGATCCGTTTGGGTGGATGTAGATTCTCTACGAACCGGAATCTCATCCAAAATGGGAGAGAGCAGCGATGGAAGTTCGATAACGCATTCGCGCAATATTTCGTTAATGGATTTCGGTACCACTTCCGGGAAATTGACCCCAACGTCAACCCGCTTTATGAAGGCCGATGTGCACGTCGAACGGGTGACCATCGAACTGGAGTACATCGTGCCTTTGTTGGCAAATGTTTTCTTTGGAGGTTCTTCCTTTGGCTTGTCCTCCGAGAAGCTATCATTGGTGATCGAGTATTGCGGGGTTGGTGGTGTTAGATCCTGAGTAGATGTTGAAGCACTGCTAAGGGATGGTTTTTCTTCAACGGCATTGACACCAATAGTATTATACGTAGGACCGACAGTCATGGTACCTTGATCTCGACATTCCACATCCGGTTTTCGTTTCTTCCTGGATGCTCGCTTCTTATTCAGACACATCAGTACATCTTCTGGCACTTCTTTGCCATCCTGAACCATACTCTGCACATGACATTTCCAGTCCCTTAACTTCACTTGCTGATCATTTGGCAGCAAGGAATTCTCCACCAACAAGCTACAATTTCTCACCATATCCAACGCCAAGCTGTCATACTTGTCTCTCCAATGATCAGCTTTCCGTTCCAACTCCGCCACCGTCTCCTTTCCTTGTAGCTCCGCATTGATCCTTGCATTCTCCGCCGTAGACGTCCTTGCTTCCAGTTCTTTAACCTTCCTTACATAATCCTCCTCCCGGTTTACAATTCCCTGATTTTTCCCAACTTCCGCTTCGTACAGCTGTTTGATCTGCAGAGCGGATGTTCTCAGCGAGGTAATCTTCTCCTTCAGGCCCTCGTTCTCCACCTGCTGGACCTTGATTTGCCGGATCAGCGAGTCTGCACTGGCCAGTGTGTTGGCGATTACGTTCAGATCCAGCTGGGCTACGTTATCAGTGTTGATCACGCTATAAATAAACTCCTCAGCACTCATCTTTCGCTCTTTCTTGCATTCGTCCCTTCCGAAAAAAAAAATCCCCTTCTTTTTGACAGACGGAAGGTTATGCTGATGTTCTTCTCGTCGTGCGTGTGCGCTGCACTGTTTTGGTTAGTGGGCAAACGTTTGCGGAACAGCTTCCATTCTGATGGTTTCTCGACACCGGAAATGCCACACTTCCCAACTTCGCCAATTGCAGCACGATTTTTCCACGTTATGGCTGGTGCAAGCCGTGAAAGTTTCGGTTTTCTCAGCCTTGCAAAACTACGAACGACACTCTTTTTCTTCCACTAAATACTCGCGAAAGACACAGCAGCGAACAAAGTGGGAGAAGAAAATGCGAGCTTGACAGCAGGGTTGACAGAAGATGGATAGAAAATGGAAAGGCTTTTTGATGCGAGGGGGCATTCGCAGATAACGTTCTATGCGCTCAGCGAAAGATTGTACACCAAGATAAATAGTTTTAAGTTAAATGAATAATTGTGTACACTCAGTTAACTAGAATAATGAAACTCAAAACTTTCGCCTAATGAAATTAGATAAATCACTTTATGGCATAAGTGCTTTCTCTTCATATTTTTCATTCTAGCGATCATTACTGTCCACTTTTGGTGCCTCATGGCGATGAGCGAACATCTCTTTCTACATCATAAAATGCGTTGCTTTCTTTCTCAGCGTTTCTCGATCAAAATCGAGGGGCGCGCAAGAACATTTGAGTACCCCGTAAAAAAAATTCTCATAGATTTACAATTAAATGTATTGTAACCATACGATAGAATCAATCGTATGTAAAATTGACTATATTGTTAATAACGATAGAATGACAATGAAACTTATTGTTTCTACAATAGAATCTAATGTAAATTGCGACATCGACAATAGAATCAGGGGGTCGTTATGTATCTTAACTATAGAAAAAATCGTTTTTCTCCGAACAAATTTGAGTCAATTACTATTGATTTTATTGTTTCACATTTGTTGAAAATTCTAGCATATAGGGTGAATAGTAGATCTATTGTAATGACAATATTCATTTTTCATTCTCCTGATACATGAACAATAAGATTCATGGTCGGCAATAGATTTAAATGTTACTTTATATTATTTTATTGTAATTGTATGGTTATTTTTATCCGGGACAGCACACACTTTTTGAAAGTATTAAAAATACGCGTTTAATACGGCTAATTATACTTTGAGTTCGTCAGAATACCCCATTGAGACATTGAATACACCTTTATTACAATTATATACCTTGAGTGCTATGAAATACATTTCTATTAAAATTTGAATACCAAAAGTACAGTTAAATACATTTTGATTACTTTAGATTATTTTAAAAACTTTTAAGTACTGATCGATTATTTTGATAACAACTGCAGATTTCGATACTCAAAATAAATTCTTATTACAAAGACATGCTTTGAGTACCATAAAATACATTTTAAACACTTTTCAATAATTTTAAATACCTAAGAAATCCAAATCAGTATCTCGCGTACCATTTAGTACATGTAAAGTATTTAAAATTCCCTTAAATATATTTAGACTACAATTTACATCCTAAATAACAAATAAATATGTTATTGATTACAGTTTAAACACTGAGTACAAGTGAGCACATTTTAATTACTTAAAATATCAAAACACACAACACGATATTAGTAAGACAACTCATTTGTACAGAAAACCACTCAGTTTTTCTATTATGATTCCTATTCCAAATTGGTCTAGTTTAGTTGAGAATCATTTATTTAAAATTTATAACTTCAAAATGCACTGCACACAGAACTCAAGATGGTTGTGTCCAATATTAAATTTACCACATCTTAAAAGGTTTATCTGTTGACCTCGGTTTTGAATCAATAACATTTCAAATCAATATGAGTAGTCCTAATAATAGCGTGTAGGTAGAACCTTGAACATTGATTAAGATCACGCTCAAAACACCCTTTCTTTCATATTTGTATTGTCCTTTTTTCTAACGAAAATAGATGAGAGCATTAAGTAACATTTACGTAGCAAATAGAAAGGTATACAATTCCACTCAATTATTGAGTAGAATGGAACGAGAGTGGTGAACTTTAAAACACTAAAACTAAATATATTGAGTCCTTTTTTATTTTATTATAGACCTTTTTTAATAATTATTGGTCTTTTGAGTCCTTTTAAATATTATTAAATACTTTCAGGTACTCAAAATACTCATAAATACTTTTCAGTCTTTAAATACAATTCAAATACTCTTTGAGTAGCTCAACTATTTTTCAAATACATTTCTTTGGTTTCTTTGAGTCCTTTAAAATACTTTTCATTACTTTTAAATATTCTGTTAGTTTAAATACTCTGTAAATCGAGTTAAACTGGACGTATTTTCATGATGACACACTCAGTATACTTGCGTGCCTCGATCAAAATTACGATGGATCGAGTTCCCGTGCCAAACCGCACTATGCTTCAAGAAGATTTTTGTATCATTATGATTGTATTTTTTTTTGTCAAAAGTGGTGTATACAGCTAACATTCACTCATAAGGAAAGTGAACAAGTTTTTCTAAGCTGAAGAAGAACTGATTAGAGGCAGTACAGGCTGTCTTTAGATTCAACACAATCCAAACAAATTTCGTACAATTTCAAGAAAGTTGTGAGAATTTGCTGGATTAGAGGTACGTTTGCGCCAACTACATATTCATCCTTTTTAGCTTGATGAAATTTGTGACAGATCCCCTGAATGAAAATAAAAACTTTTAACAAAACTCAAGACAACTCTCAATATACTGTTTTAATTCCATCTCGAAAAGAAATTAACTGGTCATAAAAACAAAGTGCAAACTGGAAAGCTCAGTAGAAATAACTAAATCTATTTCAGAGAAAGTCAGTATTTTCTTTTACAGACTTAAGCCAGTACTTCCTTGACAGTATGGTTATTCACCAAGTTTTCGGTACCGGAAAAAAAAAAGTGTTGAGTACATTACTAAAAACTCAGCTGTTTGAAAACCCGAATAAAAAATTCTCATAGAGTTACAATTGAATATATTGTAACCATAGAATAGAATCTATAGTATGTACAATTAATGGTATTGTTCACAACGATAAAATGAGAATAGGAGTTATTGTAACCACAATAGAATCTAATGTAAATTGAGACATCGTCAATAGAAAAGGGGGGTTGTTATGTATCTTAACTGTAGAAAAAATCATTATTTTCCGTACAAATTTGAGTCAATTACTATTAATTGTATTGTTTCTTAATTGTTGAAAATCCAAGAATATAGAATGAATTGTAAAGCTATTGTAATGACAATATGTATTTTTCATATATCTGATTCATGAACAATAAGATTAATGGTCGGGAATAGATTTAAATGTTATTCTATATTATTGTATTGTAATTGTATGGTTATTTTTATCCGGGAACCCAGTACAATTTTACTGACTTCGGTAATACAAAATCTGTGTGTGCAGACGAGTTAAAGTTTGCTGATTTTTCAGCTGTTTGAAAACTCAGTACAAATTTACCGAACTCAGTAGAAAAAAAACTAAGTGTGTATGTGATATATTTGACAGAGAAAAATTAAAGATGAACCGACCATGGTCCAGTACGGTAAAGCAGGGATATTAAAGAGTTCGGTACACGAAAACCGAGAAAACTAGGTACACCGATCCGAGCATTCGTTGGTTATTCTGAAACGTCAAACACTTCTCTTCGAGTCAATTCTATGTCTACCGAAAAACTCGATTATTTCTGCTGACTTGACAATGTCTGTGAGATCGGTCAGCCAGTTTATTTCACGTGTGCGGCGCGAAAATTCTCCGTACTGTTTTTTTTTATGGAAAAAAAATAACCAAGAGACTACAACAAGAGGATTCACATTTAGTTGAAATCTTCTGTAAGTATTTGATACTAATTTTGTAATCATATTTGCAAGCATCCGCGCTATAGTCTGTCTGGCTTGCAATTGTATGAGGATTTTTTGCATCAATAAACAATGTAACTGACAGCTGGATTTATTACTATGACATTCGAAGCTATTTCAACAAAAATTCACGCAGAGCCAAAAACAATCGAATTCCGTAATTGCAACTGAAAAGTCGGTTTGTTTGACAGTTCGGTACACCCAGGAAAAGACAGAAAAGTCGGTTTGTTTTACAGCGTTCGTTAATATTTGAGTAAACCGATATTTTGTTATTGCTGATTAGCATTTTTTTGTGAATCAAGTTTTTCGGTGAATTTTACAGATTGTGAGAAAGTAAAAATTCAACGAGAACTCGGTTGTTCCATTTTAAACCGAACAAACTACCAAGCGTTCAGCAGATAAAAACTCGGTTGCAATTCAGCTGAGATCTTCGCAAATTCTATTTAACATCGTACATAAAGTTTTCGAATGTATTTTTTGAGTCAAACCCAAGAGGCAAGCCAGCTCCTTATAGCGAGGGATTTCAGAGCTGCTGTTGAGGTACCTCGAGTAACTTACGTTGCTTAGCAAGCAAGCACTGTCAGTAGTTTTAATTTGAAGTGAGCACTATTATTAGTTTAGTGTCAAACAAACCGATCCATTGGATCGGTGTCGAATGCCATGCTTTGAATAAATCTACCAGTTTTGGCTTCATCTACTCTTTGCTATTGTTCTCATTCCGGCAGAAGAAGAGACAAACGACCTAAGCCCACTGCACTCCGACTCATGCTTCAAGCATCTTAGAATCGATGTTTAACAAATTACCAATCTATACATACAGTTATCAAACCTGATAATTGGACTTCAATAATGCCATCCATATCATGTATCACATATTAAATATCCTTAGAACCCTCGTAGCCGTGGAATAGGGCTTGCCGGTGTTCCAACTTCTATTGCCATAAGCGGAATGTCTACTATTTCTTCAAACAAATTGGAAGTCAAACTTGTTGAAATGCTGGCAACCGATAATAACCGGTGAAGATTGATTCAATTTTATGCTATAAAGAATGTGCACACCAAAAAGTAGTCGCCGGAAATGCCCTAATGCAGTCTTCTCCGTGTACGCTTTGCTTATTCGATCACTACTACATGAATATTAATGTATGTGTGCTATGATGAAGACGTCGTTTGGCTACAGTAACCTTTATTCAGTAAAATGGCGTCGAATCAAGAACGCGTGCGCGAAGCAATTTTGCACAAAAGAGTGGAAAATCCAGATATGTCGCACGGCGATATTGCCAAGTCATTAAAAATCGCAAAATCGACGGTTACTAAAGTGCTAAAAAACTTTCAGCAGCGCTTAACTTTAAAGAAAAAGGTCGGTTCCGGAGGTAACCATGATTCTCGTTTCGTCGCGGAGAGGAAGAAAGTGATTAAAGAATTTAAGAAGAAACCGAATATCTCCGTTCGTGATGTGGCGAAAAAGTGAAAGTGTCTCCATCGTTCGTCCAGAAAGTGAAGAAAAGTGCAGGCTTGAAATCATTCAAAGTAGGTGTTGCTCCAAATCGTAACGACAGCCAGAACAAGAGCGCAAAATCTCGATCGAGAAAATTATATGACACTATGCTGAAGGAATACGACTGCATAATATTGGACGACGAAACATATTGCAAAGCTGACTTTAAGCAGATACCAGGACTACAGTTTTATACCTCGTTGCAAAGAGGAAATGTTGCTGATCGTTTTAAGCAAAAAAAATTGTCGAAGTTCCCAAAAAAATACCTCGTATGGCAGGCAATATGTGAATGCGGTCTCAGAAGCGACATCTTCATCACGACTGGCACTCTAAATGGACAAATTTACGTAAAAGAGTGTCTGAATAAACGACTGTTGCCGTTCATTCGGGAACACAACGGTTCGGTGCTGTTCTGGCCTGACCTGGCATCTTGCCACTATGGAAAACTGGCTAAGGATTGGTACATTGCTAATGGTGTAAATATTGTCCCAAATTATTGCAATCCGCCAAATTCGCCAGAACTCCGTCCGATCGAAAAGTATTGGGCTCTGGTTAAGAGGAATCTTCGAAAAACGAATAGCGTAGCAATTGATGAGAAAAGCTTCAGGCGTAACTGGCAGAAAGCTGCAAAATTGGTGACGGATGACACTGTGCAAAAACTGATGGAAGGTGTCAAACGAAAGGTGCGGGCATTTGGATATAACAGGTCAAATTGACTTAACTGTATATCTTTTATATTTGTATTTTTATGAAGTCTTAAATAAATGATTTACTTTTGATTTTCTCATATTTTCCATTTAATACCACTAATTTCCCGTTGACTACTTTTTGGTGTGCACACAGTAGTTTTATTAAGTTAGTCGCGACTTACTCGGTGCATCAAAGCAACTCAGAGTAGAGTTTTCTCCCCCCTAGGTCAAACGACCCGAATTTCGGTAACTATGCCAGATGGAATCATCTGTGAAATAGTTTTACCAAGAAAGATGAGGTACTCTCGGGGAGTTTTTTGATGAGGATATGCATCTTTAAATTTATTTTCTTTCTTTGCTTCTTGGGCACTGTATGTTTTCAAATATCATAAATAAAATCTATACACTCCTTCCAGCCTGAAGTTTATATAATTAAAAGGACATACTTAAAAGTTCATAAGGAAGTTCAGTAAAAAACTTCCTCGAAAATCAGGAGAGAACTTTTCAGAGCTTCTGGAAGATGTTTAGCGAAGAGGATTTATTAGAAGTTTGGAACTTTCCAGAGGTTCTGGAGTTCTTCCCAAAAATTCAGGAAAAAGTATCCCCGAATTTCAGGTAGAAACTTTATTTATGCGTCACGGCCGACCGTCAGTAATCTAATTATTTTAGAATAGCTTATAATTTAAAGAATTAGCTATCTTCCATAAAATTTCATTGATTTCACGTCATGTTTGTTTGACAATGAATTTCTATGCTTTCTATGATGACTTCATCATTGTATTATAATCAATGTCGTCTGAACTCCAACACTCCTCCTAGACGGCAGTGGTCAATGCTATCATCTTGATGAACTGCTGTGTTCGGATTGTGGATAAAGACTTCGTAAGAAGTGATGCTTCTTCCATCGGCCTTGCAGCATCGGTATGAACAACTTCAAGAGGATCCATCGCTCATGATCCTTCCTGCCATCGGGCAAACACGGCAATCTCCAGCGCTTCCTGTGCTAATTTGAAATTCAATTTCAACTCCACCAGCAAGTCTATCCACGTTCTGCATTTCATGCAGAGCTTCAAGAAAAGCTAGGAGAATCTTTCAAGGAAATATGATTATCAGTAATTTGAGTTGGAAGAACACAAATTTAAGAGAACGTTCTACAATAGTTTTCTAGAGTAGTGAGAGGCAACTTTCAAGAGTAACTTTAAAATTTTAAACCAAGTTTAATTATACAATTAATCTTGGTTTCACGATAAAGCAGTGGTGAAACAATTAGCCATGTGCCATTATGACAATTGCATAGAACGACTTAAAAACTTATTTCTAAATTAAAATGAAGCGTCATAGTTTACACATTTTTGATAATATTATGATATTCCCTTTCTCTTTATTTAAAATCGTGCATCAAAGCTTGATGTACAAATGTAATCATTAAGGTTTGGTGAATATATTCAAACAAATCTAATAACTATCTTAGTGGATATTAAGACAATAGTAAAAAAAACATACCAGCAAAATCTGCTCAACATCAGGTAGCGTTTTCAGGAGAGTAAAAAACTTCATTTCAGCGCAGCCAAATTCGACAACCTAAAAAGAAACAACAGAAAACTCATTTAACTAACAACCATATCAACACACCAAACTGATTAAGATGCATACTTTTTTGAACGAACTTTTCCAAATATCGAGTTCTAGTAATCGTAGAACGGTCAGGTATCGCTGCTCGTAAACCGGGGGTTCAAAACGAATTTTATTTTCCTTATCGAAAAAGCAGCTATTATCAAAATTGTACGTTAACGTGATCCGATCCATGTCTGCGGTGGGTTTGTTTAGAATGTACACATTCAGGAAGTCTATCTATTCCCAACAAAACGAAATGTTCAGTATAGGATTCAAACTATAAAATTTACGCACTAATCACTGAACAATCTTTCTCTTGCGAATTTTGACTGGAAATGGAATAGGTAAACAAAAACAAACTCTCACTTACACAGTGGGCTTCCCAAGCGAAAAGGCTTTTTTAAATGCGGAACGCTTATTTTTCGACCAACACGAACAAGATACTTTTACTCAAGTTCGAGTGAAAATTACCCGCATAACGGAAAACAATTTGCTATATAGTCAGAACTATATTTTGGATGTAAGATTTTATGGGTTCAATAGAAAACCGAATTTATCGACTAGCGACAATAGATTTTACTCTCGTTCTATACGTTATACCTAATGTCGGAAGAAGTGCGTTGTATGGCGCATCTGATGCGCCATACAGCGCACTACTTCCGACATTAGATATAACGTACAGAACGAGAGTAAAATCGATTGTCGCTAGTCGATAAATTCGGTTTTCAACTGAAACCATAATATATTATCACATTTTATGTTATTCTTATCGAATAGTTTAATCCCATCTTCACCATACAACATCTACATTAATACATACTGTTAATGTATACCATATTGTCATTGAAATGTGAATCCTAGAGGGTTTGAGCAGTTTAGTGGAATACTTGTACTCCAATTAATTCCAACTACCTTTGCTTATCTTCGACAGATACGCGTATTTCGTCTACAATGTGCAGACTTCTTCAGTGTCTCGTACTAATAACTCGACTGATTGAAATGTGTTTTATTGTCTGCATTCCGTATGAATATGATATTATAATATATAATTATTAAAATTATTATAATTATTATAATATAAATATTATAATATAACAACTTTTTGACAAAGAGTACTGCAGGATTTTGTTCGTGAAAATTGCCATTTTTCTATAGTACACACTCAGAAAATTTTACAGTATTCGGTAACTTTTTACCGTACTTTCAACAGCTGAACAGTTCGGTAATCCGATTTAACGGATTTCGGTAAAATTTGACAAGTTCCGGTAATTTTTGTACCGGAATACTGTAAAATTTCACCGCAATCTGGTGAATCGGATTACCGAACGTTCAGCTGTTGAAAGTACGGTAAAAAATTACCGAATACTGTAAAATCTTCTAAGTGTGTAACCTTTTATTTGGCCTTTTACCATCTGACATATTGTTAAAACTTTATAGGAGATTGTTATTTTATAGTTGTCAACTATGAGAATAAATGTCATAACAATAACGGAAACGGTCATCAACAATAAGGGAAATGGTCCTGGAATGGTTTGTGATTATGCGGGATTCCACATAATATTTATTTGTTCACACATAAACAGAACCCTATGAGAAACACTTATGAAATTTATGTGACAGGCAGCTCAGCTCACATTTTTCTCGTTTCCAAAGCCAAAGCCAAAAATGTCATCCAGACGATAGAAGCATTTATTAAATATGCTCTGCACTAATACTCCTGTTTGCATTTATTATGAAATAGTGGATCATTTAATGCGACATTAGAAACATGTTTATGTATTGTCATACACGGAGAAAAAAATAAAGTCATATCAATAATATTCCGGTTCCGATCAAGCATATTTGTGCATTGACTTTTATATAATACTTTTTTGAGATTGTTTCACGCATAATACAATAGATCGAAGAATAATGGAAGCTTCAATTAAACAGAATTGATGATCTAATTAGAGCATGAAATAGGGTTGAATCAACCATATTATGCTAACATCAACAATATTCATTGTTGATGATTTGACAGCTCTCTGATTCTCATGATAAATTCAATAATGTTTATGTTTAATTTGACCTAATTTTGAGGGTTGAACTAATTGTATCGGATGGTTGGTTTAAGCATACACAGAGATTCGTTCAAATGATGTTATGGTTGGTTCCAAAAATCAAAAAAATCGTTAAATTTACGATAAAAGTTCCTATAATGGTGGTATTTTAGTGCAATATGTTCCAATTGGAACATTTTGCACTAAAATACCACCATTATAGGAACGTTTACTCAATTAGCACATATTCTTTGGATATTACGAAATTAAACAACTGTCCACTCCTAGGGTCGCATTTTGATAAGAATGATATTTCCAATTTTCAAACATTTTAATTAATTACGTGCTTCGTGCAATACAATCAAACATGATTACTTTAAATGTAATCTTCTTCACGCTCGATCTTCTTCGATTTCTTCACGCTCGATTAATTGTAGCGCATCAATGTCGTACCCGTTAGCTGAAATCAAAATTCATTAAAACTACTTTAAAGAATAATTACAATTTGCTTACATACCTCCAAACTCTTCGATGCCCGCCGCGGACCAGGTCGTCGTCCAAGTCAACCGAGTTATCTGCCGCCGCCATGATATTTTTTTCTTCGCTTTGTCGTTGAGTGCGGATGGCAGCCACGAGGCTCAGTAGAGCTGCTATATGCCCTATTTAACCTTCCAGTATGAGTGATTCAACGATAAACACGGATTCAAATAATGAAATGTATGCTTGATATAAGCATTTAATGGTTGATGTTCAATAACGTTGATTCAAATGAAATATATGCTTGATGTAAACATCAAATCATTTTCAAACAACCATTTAAATTGACTATGTCAAGAATATCTTCGAAGCTTGGGATAACTATGGCAAAAGTTATATCAATCATGCATCATTTCTGACCGTGTACACGGATAAAAATAATCATAACAAGTGTATTTGAAAATCTAATAATTCATAACGATTTACAAATAATATTTAATCGATATGGTTATAAACTTAAAGAGGAAGTTCCAATAAAAACTATAACGAAATTCTTTTGGTCTTGATGCAACAGAATAGTAACGTTTATATGATGGTACATGATACTTATCAAAACGAGGGATGAGAATCATAAGCTTGACACATACTCTCTATAAAGGAGGAAATATGGTCTTCATCTAAGAGAGAGATACAAATCATAAGCTTGACACATACTTGGAAGAAAATATTTATCACTTTTATCACGATTTATCACTTCATGCTACTCGGGCCTATGCATATAGTTTATTGATTCATAGTTCAATATTATGTTTCATATTAGAATGAATATGAAAATGGCACAAATACCCTTGAAAATGATTAGCCGCAAACCCGTTCGCGACAACATTGTAAACCTGTTTTTTTTAAAGCAAAACCAACAATGAACACAACTGTATCTGAAATAAAGAAAATCGATTATTTATCTTTACATAAACCTGATAAAACCTGTAGCAGTTTGTTATTTAAATTTAATTCATGCAGCACAACTGACGAAAAACTTTTGAGCGCCTATTTTACCTTTTCAATCCAAAACACAATCAATAGTACGTGGCAAATCTAATACCTTTCAGTCATAAGGTGAGACACATACTTTTCATTGGGTTTGGAAATGGAAAGTATGTAGCAAAATAATAAGTTTCAAGTGAAACACAAATAAAAATTATTTTATTAGATATGAAATATATGTGACGGAAACACATAAAAGTTATAACTTTGAAATAATATTTTCATTATTTGATTTTTTATCAGTGTAGTTGGGCATTGTCACATTTGCAACCGTATTCCAACAAAGCTTGAGAATTGTTGAGAAAAATGTGATATGGCATTACTGTTGCTGATATTTGGTCAAATATGTGTCATTATATAATGCTTGTGTTTACTTGGGTTGTTTTCAGTTTTCATCCTTCAATTATTCGCAGTTCTCATTTCGTTTCCGATAACAACTGTTAATTGTTGTTAGGTGCAATTCATGCGATACCCGGATGAAAATAACAATACAATTACTATACAATAAGATAAAATAACATTAAAATCTATTTCCGACCATGAATCTTAAGGCTGAGCTACAATGGGGAGCGCAGCCGCGCGGTGCGGCAGTTTTTGACATAATATACATGGATTAACTGTCAAAAGCTGCCGCAACGCGCCGTTGCGCTCCCCATTGTACCTGGGCTTTTATTGTTCGTGAATGAGATAAATGAAAAATGCATATTGTGATTACAGTAGATCTACAATTCAATCGATATGCTCAGATTTTCAACAATTGTGAAACAATACAATTTGGCTCAATTTACATTAGATTCTATTGTGGTAACAGCACAGAGAACAGACGTTCATCTTCGATCTGCTACTTGTGCAAAACTTTAAACCGACATTTCAAATATATGTCATTATGCTCCAGGAAGGCGGCGCTGCAGTTGTGCGAGAACTGTCATGCCAATGTTTATCAATACAAAGCCTAGCCTAGCCTAGCCTAGCACCTGAAAAGTTTTGTTTGTTTTTCTCTGCACTGCTGATTGGATATATTTTTGTCAACCGAGTTTTTCGGTAAATTTGATAGTTTCCTAGAAAAAAAACAACTAACGGTTGCTCCGATTTTAACCGAACAGGCAACCGAGCGTTCAGCAGATAAAAACTCGGTTGAAATTCAACCGAGTTCGATTCTATTTTCTAAGTGTGTATGTTTATGACGATCACTGAATCTGTCAAACTGATGATGGAGCACTAGTTTAGCAGCGACCGATACAGAACACGGTAACCAAATATAGTAGCGACCGGCGTGAGATTGAGTGACTAAACTAAAGTGACAGCTTGATGCGCTAGTATTTTAGTCGCCCAGATAGTTGCGCCAGATACGGATGCTCTAAGGCTGCGAAACCAATTCGCGAATAGATCATTGAACGATGGCGTCATCAATGCAGGTTTGACAGTTCAGGGAGCTTGTTTACGTGGACTTAGAATATTTTCGGTAAGATCGGTTTGAGATTTTGTAATCTAAATTTATAACGATTGAAGTAAAATTGCAGGAAAACATACACCAGTGCGAGGGGTACGCCACTTTGCGATTGCACGTTGGATCCCTGCAAATCCTTATCAAATTCACAATATCCCTTCCACTATCGCCATTAATCGCCACAGTATTATGAATCGCGAAATTCATCGCGCAATCGCGTCTCATCGTCACCAATTCTTACTCGAATCGCGAACAGTGATATTGATGCCTGGCAATCATGACATTTATATTCGAGCTGTTCTGTTCAGTGTCGAAATTTGTTTTGATTATATCGAGCAAATAAATCCAAGTAAGCAAGTTTTCCGAAACAAAATCAGTAGTTTTGTTTACGATTGTTTCGGTGCTAGCGATGGCAGACCGAATAAATTCTCTAAAAAACAGTTAGTATCTTCGCTTGACTATTCAATTATGGTAAATTTTTTTGAATAGTTTGAATCTGTTATAAGATTCAATGTTGATGTTACCACCAATCAAGGATTCATCCAAATGCAGCAAAAAATACTCATCTACAGAGTAGAAGCTTCCAGTGATTCTGACACCTTTGCTGCAACTGCTGCTACCAGGAGGATGGACAGGATACTCATCTAGAGTGAAAGCTGTGTCTTGCAGAACTATCCATTTGCCTCTACGTATCACACTTCGTACTTCATTTTCATTACTAACAGGAATTACATTGTTAGCTACTATTTCGTTTGGTTCTATCTGCACTGCATCGTTCAGGTTCACCTTTAAACATCCATAAAAAGGTTTTGATGTTCGGGTGAATTAATTGTCCATTTTCGTTCCTAAGTCTGAGCGAATGCTTTTCGTTGGGATAGCGGGAATCCACCAAATGCAAAGTGTCAGAAATATTTGAGAATATTAATTCAGCATCATAGACTTCATTTTATGATGTACCATTATCAGCACTACGGATTTCAACATTTTCATCTGAATTTTCTACAGAGCATTTGATCTGTTCGTCGTCTTCTTCGAAGTCCTGATCTAAAGTGTTGGCGTCATGTTTTCCAACTTCTCTATTCGACCGTTGGTTCGATGCAGTCGGTCGCAGAATAATACACCCGCTAAAATCCATATCGTTTCTGTCCAACTCTAATAATGTTTCGATCGCTTGAGCTCTGGATTCATCATTTTTCTTGCGATGTCAGGAGAAAATTTTACTGATTTAATATTTGAAAGCGAGAAATGTCATTTTATTTCTGGCAGTTCTGGTTGTCAAATTTTTCGAGCAGTTCCATTCTGTCAGCGATAATTTTTATTCTGATCGCATCGTCATCGCGCTCTCATCGCATTTGATCAAGCTAATCGCATAAAATGCTTTCAGCAGAAAGAAAATTGTCATCATCGTGCAAATTCTCATGCCAGGGAAGCTTTATCAAACGCTCATCGTGGGAGTTGCACTCCCCTCGCACCAGTGCTTATTATTACATCATTTCCTGAATCTAATCGTACATAATCCGGAAAAAAGCAAACGAAAATTTTTGAACAAGCTCCCTAAACTGCCTTAAAGTAAGTTTAATAAATTCGGTGCAATGATCTATTAGTTTTAATTTTACTCAAAATTGACAGATGGAAAATAATCGATCAATCGATTAAAATCCCTTGGTCAACAAACTTTCAATCAAGATGTCTGTCAAAATTGAGTTCCCGTCTATGGACGAATCCAGGTTGGAAAAAGAAGAAGATACCGAGTGGTGATAAATCTGACAGTTCCCATGTAAAAGTATAGGACGAACATTTTAAAGTGCTTCTAATAATTTCAAATGCATTTCTTATAAAAAGCGGCCTGTTATATGACATTTTCAGCAAAATAAATATAAAATAAAAACAATGCCTTTATTGTGCAGTTTTGGATTTTTCTTCCATCATTCAACAAACTGCTTTCATTTGAATGTTCCTAGATGCACTTTAAAACTCCTATACTTTAACGTCACCACACGGTGTCTTCCCGCATAATCACAAACAATTCCTGGACAATTTCGACATTTACCCTTATTGTTGACAACTATAAACTAGCAATGTCCTATATAGTTGTAACAATATGGCCTTGTACCATCCAAATAACAATATGCTGAAAAGGCGGTTAAGGACATACACGATGGAATCCCTTTATGGCAGGAGCGATGGCTTCCTCATCCACACATATATGCATGCAAATTTCCGATGAGTAAAAAAATCATTTCGACACAAATTTTTCATTAGGGCCTAACTGACAAACGTAAACAATGGCTTCTTCCTTAAATTTCTCGTTATTGAAAACTCGCCCAATCATTCCACCACGATTATTTCGAAGAGGAAGTGTTCACCTATCCGATAGAATTGGAGGCTTACATGGGTAGCTTTTGTGCCACGAGAAATTTACGGAAGAAGCCATTGTTTACGTTTGTCAGTTAGGCCCTAATGAAAATTTTGTGTCGATTTAAAGTGCAGTTTCAATATCTTGTCAGCTTAATTTCGTTAAATTTTGTAACAAGTTGATATCTAAATTTTTAAACAACATGTTTGTTCATTTAAATCCTAAAAATATATGAATCCTCAAATAAAAATTTAGTTCCAATTATTATAGTGCCGATATCTTCGATTGATGTGTTTCTTTTAGATAAATTTCGGGAAAATATAGTAACCAACCGAACTACTGACACTGTCATGTGGGTTGATGATCAGTTAAATTCATCATTTTCTACACGTATTGATTCATTCGAAATGACTGCACCGAATCCATATTGTGACATTTTGAAAAACTGCAAAAATATGCTGGAAATTGATAGCAGGAATCAACATCACACCCTGTGTTCTCAAAGCTCTGGCAACCAGTTGTATTTTTTTTTCAATGAATCGTACTTTAAAACCAAAATTGAAAAAAAGTACAATTATTTTTTGAAACATACGTGCTGAAAAAAGTGAAACATGATGAAATTTCTATTAAAACACATACATTAACTTACCAAAGCTCCACATTGAAATAAAGTTTAGTAAATCAAATCTATTCATTTTTATTAACATCACAAAATAACATAATATCTCTTTGTGTTTGTGGTACGTACCCAAGTAACTTCAAAGTGTTTCAAAATAAGTGATCATTATTACGAGTAAACAACATTCAACTGGATTCGTGTGAAAAACTTAATAACAATGTGGCAATCGAATTATGTTGTATAACATGAGCTGTCGTTGGTTGTCAGAGTTCAGTATGACGTGAAAAGGTCTCTGGAATCGGTTTTCAAACTGCAAAAATCCCATTTATTATCTCAGATGCATAATTTCAAACGTATTTAATACATTTTAAATTCCTACTCAAACACTCACTCGATAGTTTATGATTGAAATAAGAAATGACGTTTAAAATTCACCAATATTTGTATTGGATGGCTTAATATTTAGCTTGATAATTAAGCTCCATACTCCCTTAACCTTTAAAAAGGATTCTTATTTTGAGGCTTTATGCTTTTTTTAAAGATGTGAATGTTGTAGGGAATAATTGAATGGATGTACTGAAATCCACAAAGAAAAATTAAAATTACTGGCAACCATGACCGTTTTCTTCATGATGCACCAATACTATCATATGAGAGCAAAAAAGTGTTTGCACTACTACATGCATGTTGAATACTAAGGATTCAAGGGAGTTTCACCTTAAGTTAGGTTACCATAAAAAATGGCAATTTTCACGAACAAAATTTGTGCCGTACTCTATGCATAAAAGTTGGTATATAATCCAGACCGAGTGCAGGCAATAAAAAACCTTTAAATGACAATATGGCAAACATTAACAAAATGCGTGAATGTAGAGGATGTATGGTGAAAATGAGATTTAACTATAGGTATCGAATAGTTAAACATAAAATGTGATAGTATATCTTACATCCAAAATATAGTTCTGACTATATAGCAAATTGGTTTTCGTTATGCGGCCCGGATAAAAATAACCATACAATTACAATAAAATAATATAAAGTAACATTTAAATCTATTGCCGACCATGAATCTTATTGTTCATGTATCAGGTAAATGAAAAGTGCATATTGTCATCACAATAGATCTACTATGCTAGAATTTTCAACAAATGTGAAACAATAAAATCAATAGTAATTGACTCAAATTTGTTCGGAGAAAAACGATTTTTTCTATAGTTAAGATACATAACAACCCCCTGATTCTATTGTCGATGTCGCAATTTACATTAGATTCTATTGTGGAAACAATAACTTTTATTGTCATCTTATCGTCATGAACAATATAGTCAATTTTACATACGATTGATTCTATCGTATGGTTACAATACATTTAATTGTAAATCTATGAGAATTTTTTTTTCGGGGGGTTCTTCTTTTTTCAAGTTGGATTTGTCTATAACGATTAATCTATAATCGATTCAAGGAAAATTTTAGACACCACTATTCACAGAAGTTGACATTAAATAAAGACATGTCTCTAAATCTAGCAACACTGTTCCAATGGAATGACGAACGAATCGAACAAAACTCAACGCCTTTTCGCCTCGTCTTCAACAGTTCCGCATTGGATGTCAAAGGAAGCGTATTGGAGAAAGTAGTGGCTGTGTGCGGCGTATTCGGTCGATTGAAATACAAGAGTGAGGTGAAAAATAACCACATTAGTGCCAGTCATCTTCCCAGTTTGGTTCACTGATTGCGCTGTTGTCCATCTCCCAGAAGCCATAGAAAAAAACTCCAGAATGTCGGAAGTTAAAACCTACTCGTTGGCAGAAATCAAAGCTCACAACACGAACAAATCTACCTGGATCGTTATTCACAACAATATCTATGACGTGACGGAGTTCCTGAACGAGGTATGTGCATCGGACAATGCTGAGAAAACCCTATCCCGCATTGGTAGAGGGTGTACGTGGGTCTTTCTTGTACGTTCCCCACTGGGACAGCGTCTCATGTGGAACTTGATAACACATTTTTTCCACCCTGATTATCAGGTAGTAGTCGCTATCCAGAGATAAGATGCTTCACTCTCATGGCTACACATACCTTAACGTCTGATTTTTTTTTTTATATTTCATACCAACTGCTTTCAGGGGGGGTTAAGGGGCTTTAAACTGGAAGATTATATAATGGAAGAAAGCATAAAAGTGTTTCTTGCGTTTCTTGTTTTCCGCCGATACAGTGGTGGAAATAATTGCAGCGTCCCATTTGAAAATCAAGCTCGAGTATAAATGTCGCTTTCGTGGAACTTGTTGATTCCTTGCTTACTACGATTTATCTCCAGTTTTGGTAGGGTATCGGCTAGTTAATGTCGTATTATTGGCATTTTAACGCAGAGCTAAAAGTTGAAGATTGTAGTAAACTAAGAGAACTAAGAGAAAATAGTAGTTTCACAATTATTTGTGTTGGAAATCAAATGGTTGATAACGATAATACAAATGAATTCGATTACAGGAAACATATTGTCATCCATCTGAACATCGATAATTTACGCAGTCTAACCTCACATTTGATCGCCAATCAAATAATGGACTGTCAATGTCATGAAATGGTGAAAAACGATTGTAAAATATAAACTCATACGAGAAGTTTCACTAAAATTGTATCTTTGATTTGAAAACATTTTGCATTTTTTTGCATTTCTGAACACAATCCTAGTAATTCAAAACAAATCTCACCTCTACGGGGAATGGCACCATGTTCCAGTTTTGACGGAACTCTTCCTAATTCAAGATCAAGGATCGGAGCACATCAGTTTTATAAAGTTGTTTTGTAATAGTCTTGTGCTGGCAAATCTGAATGTGGCCCATGGCTGCACAGTTATTTCCATTAGTGTAGGTATGATTCAAAAGAAATCGGAAATTTTATCATCCCCTGAAGTTCCGTACCAACACTCACACACTGCTAAGCGACAGCGATGTTTATCATTAATTTTCTTTTTGCAAACCGTAGTGGCTACGGTTAATAAAATTCAATAGGAGCTAGCTAAAAATAAGCGGTCTACGAGTGAGATGTTGATAATACTTTTTTCTTCTTCATTGGTACATACACATCACTCTTTTTGGAGTTTACGCCCGCACACAAACGCATCTGTGAGACGACGAATAACACGTACTCATCGAGCGAATATTTTTGTGTACATAGTTCAAGGTCATCGCCATCCCATCATCATCATCATCAAAGCAATATGAACTTTGTTCTCGATTTCCAGCGCTAGATCGCAATTGCATCGGTCTCTAGTTGCGTTGATGATTACTGTAATCACTGTTAGGTATAGGTAATTGCTTTCATCGGAAGGCGATAGAATATCTATGTGCCTATAACACGCGCCTTCGATATCTATATACCTACTTGTTACTCATCGTCATGATCCGGTTTATGTATGCCGGCTTGTTTCGCCAAATGGAACATACAGCCAATAGAGAAAGATCGCTTGCGTTGAATGTCGAACTGCTTGATTTGTACGTTCGTAGAAGTTAATTGTTGCCCAATTCAGTTAGTACAAGGGATTGCTTCGACCGTTCAAGTTCAGTCGCCTGACCCAACGTATCTGGAGAGAAGGTCACACATTGCAGCACGATTACGCTTTGGAAAATAGCAGCGCGCTAGACAGTTGCAAAGTTGCTATGCAGAGAATTCACGTTGCTGAACGGTCCGGCAGCTAATCGAGTACATTCGATCCATGCTTCGTCGTTGGCGTGAAATATTGCAGTGAAAAGGTGGATTAAGAACACAACGTCATATAGGAAAACATTAAAATCGTCCGGAAGAATTACTGCCATCATTTCTTGGTTTTGCTCAAGCGTACAGCTTCGTTCGAAAGGTCTCACACTGCAAACAAAGCTGTTATTCGTTGTCTAAATATATGTTTTCGACTGAATGATGTATTAAAGAGAGCTCCTATGCAGATGAGTTGGGTCGATGGATTCAACAGACATCAAGCGTGCAAATCAAGTTGTCAATGCAGAAGGCTACATATCTTTATACACCATTTCGTCAATCGAGTCATTCGTTTCGAAGACTAGATGGGGGAAAGTCACTATTTCTTCATGATGG
Organism: Aedes japonicus; assembly: GCA_034211315.2. Lineage (NCBI taxonomy): Eukaryota > Metazoa > Arthropoda > Insecta > Diptera > Culicidae > Aedes > Aedes japonicus. Next base: position 48,791 of record JASCZW010000137.1, read on the forward strand.
TGTTCGTTTGTGTAAGTTTCTTTCGGTTCATGAAAAACGGACCTACTAAAGTGTATGCGGCCTTTTTACATGGTTTTGAAATAATCGAAGAGGCAGCGATTGCCGATGATTCATTCCATATATATGCCGACATATTTGACTGTGCGGGAATAAAATAATCCCGTAGAGTATCGTGGTTGACAATCGATCTTTGCCATTCGCAAACCAAGCTCTCGGCCATGTTGATATTAATTGAGAAACGATCTCCAGAGCAGTCGCACTATTCAAATCATCGTTCAAGCCCGGGCAAAAAAAAATGACCATACACAGTTCCTAGTTTCAGCACAGTCTCCTATATCGGTTCACCCGGAGGTCAACAGACCGAATCTCACACACAGAGGCGTATCCAGGAACGGGCGTAGCCAGGAGGGAGACAATTACAACGTCTTCAACCAGTAGTTGCATAGCACAAACTGAACACTTAACAGTATACAACGGACAACACAACACCCGGTGGACCAGTAGAGTAGGGACATTTTCATCTTCCACCTGCTGCAGCGGGTATCGAGCCCTCCCTTTGTGACAACACGCCTGAACGACTGGTGGATTATCTTCTCTACTCTCGCCCAAAGTATTTTGCAATACTCAACCGATTCTGAAAACAATATTTAAAAATTGCAGGTTTGTTTCGAGAATGTTTTCGTATTTTCGTTCTGTTTGTTTAAAAATCTTGCGAATGTCCATTTTTGGTACTGCTAGATAACAATGAACCAAAAAACTGTTTTAAACTGCTAATACTGTACTAAACGTTCAGCAACTTCTTCAAAATCAAATTTAAAATGAGAAGCAATGCACTGCCCCTATTCCTAATGTCCATCGCAAGAGAAGTGTTCCCATCCTGCTGGAAATGTGCACATATCGACAAAGATTTTTCATTGGGGCCTCATTGGTAAGGCACCAGACCGTTCTGCACGAGAGCCGAACTTGACTGCAAACACACCACCATGTAGCTGTAATCCACCACTTTAGTTTCGTGCTTCTAGATGAACCCGCAACGCAATGGACGTGACACGAGTGTACACGCTCGTGTATTGCTTATGACACCGTGTTTGATTTTTGAAAAAATACACGAGCCGAGTGGATACGATCACAAGAAAGCTCTCAACATACACCCAGTATGACACTGGTTGCCACGATAGAGCAATGCTCGTCGGATGATTCTAAAAATTTGATAATTGGCTTATAGGTTTGTTTTCTTTACGGTTGGGTGACGGGCGCTAAGTTGATTGAGTTTAACAAGCACGGCCCGGTTAGAAAGTAAATAACATAAACCACGCGTGATTTCCTCAATCGGACACAATCGGAAAACACTCGGCTGTGGTGTTTGCCAAAGTCCGAAGTCAAACCACGAGCACCTACACTGGTGTTGTATCCACCGCGTTGGGTGTTAGTCTGGAGGCATGAAGTCAAAGCGGCGAATATAATGCACGCGCTAGCGTGGTAAAAAATGCGTTCAATGTAGTGTTTGGACATGGCTGCCAACTGACAAACGTAAACAATGGCTTTTTCCGCGAATTTCTTGTCATTGAAAATTCGCCTAATCAATCCACCACGGTCATTTCGTAGCAGAAAATTTCACCTATCCGATAGAATTGGGAGGCCACGAGAAATTAACGGAAGAAGAAATTGTTTACGTTTGTCAATTAGGTCCCAATGAAAATATCTCGGTCGATATGTTTCCGGTCCACAAGAAAGAAAGCAAAGGAGATATGAATAATTATAGAGGAATCATTTCGTTGAGTGCGTTCTCGTAGCTATTTGAATAAGTAGTCATGGAGCCTCTATTTTCAACACAGTTTCACCTCCGGTCGTTGCTTCACTACTAATCTACTGTGTCTAAGGGCCTGTTCATAAACCACGTAGACTAATTTTTGAACATCTCAACCCCCTTCGGGGGGCCCTTCGTAGACTTTCCTCCATATAATTTTTGTATGGAGCATATATTTTTGCCAAGCCCCCCTTTCCCCCCACAAAAGTCTACGTGGTTTATGAATAGCCCCTAACATCGTACATCACGGATAGTATGGCTGAACGAGCTCAAACTGACGTCATATAAACCGAATTGTCAGCAGCATTCGACAAGCTGAACCACGCCATTGCGATTGCGAGACTAGACAAACTTGGGGTTAGCGGCAACTTTCTGCAATGGTTTCGCTCATATCTGACCGATCGACTGCTGATGGTCACTGTTGAGAACTGCCAGTCCGGCATTTATCCAGCCAGGTTAGGGATACCTCGAGGAAGTCACCTGGGACCGTTGATCTTCCTACTTTATTTCAACGATGAAAATTTGGTCATCAAAGGCCCGCGACTATCGTATGCAGACGATATTAAAATCTATCTTCATCCATCGTCAATTTGAAGCTTTCACCGACTGGTGCAATTTAAACAGAATGGAAGTTAACCTTGCGAAAGGTTCGGAAATCACGTTTTCTCAGAAGAAAGAACCGATCATATTTTCCTACAGACTCGAAGAATAAACAATAGATCGCTTGAATCAAGCAGAATGATTTGGGAATTATTCTGGACTCTCAACTTTCATACAAGCAACACATCTCGTATGTGGTTGATGAGGCGTCGAGTACATTAGGCGTCATCTTCAGGATAGCAAAGAATTTCTCCGACATCTACTGCCTCAAATCACTGTATTGTTCGCTTGGACCCAAATTACAACAATGGTGCTGAGAGAGTCGAGTCCGTTCAACGACGCTTTCTTCGATTTGCTCTAAGGAACCTGCCGTGGAGGGACTCGTTTCATCTGCCCAGCTATGGAAATCGTTGCCATTTGATCGATCTGAGCTTCTCCATACCAGAAGAGAAACCTCGAGGACGCTTTCTATTGCAGATACATTACGGGGCAGAATAGACTGCTCTGCAACTCTGGAGCAAATAAATGTTAACGTTCAATCCAGCACGCTTCGAAACAACATGATGCTGAGACTGCCTCTCCTCCGTACTAACTACAGCATCGGTGGATTACAGCGAGTATTCAACCGGGCCTCTTCTGTGTTCGACTATCACTTTTCTCGACATTTTTACTACGTTTTTCAATGGTACTTCCGGTGTTCAATAACTATATGACCGTATTTATGTACAATAGTACTTTATAATTTGACCTCTACGCTTTAACTTTATTTATTTTCAACGTCAATAGCATTGACGTTTGCTGATGGAACTAGGATGATAAATTATTCTTGAAGACATTGCATGTCACCGCGAAACGGAACCAGATACTGATACGTTTCATCACGCAATAATCTCCACGAAGAGATTCCTCGATCGCTCATTAAGCCACGTCCATGCAACCGTTGGAGATAGGGAGGATTTGGTATTCACCTTAAGAAGACACGAGGAACCCACGTAGCCTTCAGTAGATATCAAAGGAAAGGTGACATAAATAGTCGGTGAGGATAGAATGCCCTGTTTGGTGTACAGAACAAAATTAAAAACGGTCGTTGGAAGCATCTTGTCTGAGAAGGTTAAGTGATGCTCCATTTCTTTTCAAATGGTTGGGACTTAAGCATTAAAAATAGTCCTAGTCCAATATGGCTTATGGTCATAGCGTCATTTCTCGCTCACTGAAAAGAGAAGAATGTCTGAGAATATAAGAACGGGTGGTGAGAGATAAATTATCCCTTTTTTTTATTGTGGCAACACAGATTTACGGAACAAGTTTTTTTTCCAACATTGAAGATATAATTTAACGTCACATTATTACTCTACACTGTCTCTATAGCTAATCTGTTTCTGAGATTCAGCAGTGAATATTTGCGTGAAACAGTGAATATTCAAAAGTTTGAGCCTCGCGCGCTGTATACAGGTATGAAGGACTTCTTTTTGAATTTACAAAAATATTGGCCTTTGATGCTTGAGAAGATGCCATAAAATAGTAGTCGGTTGCCTGGCTGATTGTCGGGGAATTCTCTGTCAATTCTGTTGTGGTTGAAAGTTAAAGTTTGATTAGCGCCGGTCCAGGATTTTTTCGGTATGGAAATTTTCTCGATTTCCCTGATTGGGGATATCCTTGGTCAGCCCAAAACTAAAGGTGGCGGTTCCATTAGTGTTGGAAACTCATTGACTCTGTAGCGGGCATGATCGGATATTTGCATGATAGTGTCCTTATACAGGATTCTGTGATTGAAATTGTAATAGGATTTTCTGATCGCTGGGATTACTTGCGAACATTTGTGGTTGACATCAAAAGCTTTTCACAATTATATCGCTGTAAAGCAAATGAACAGTTTTGGAAGATGTTTATATCTGTAGATGAAATCAGTTCGTTTTTTGTTTTGTTTTGCATAACTGGTTGAATTGTTTTTAAATAAATTATCTAATAGATAAATCGTCTAGCTCAAACCTTTGTAGGGGTAAGTGGCGGGACCATCATCATCATCATCATCATATATATTATTATAATGAGTTTCAAGGACAAATAATAAGCACTATATTATTACTACCTTAATATTTTAGAAACATAGTATAGCAATTAAAAATAATGCTTCGCGAAATAATCCGAGAGAAGCTAGAAGTCTGTTTCAATAAAAATATGTTAACTGACTGACCAATGAGCGATCATCGCTTTGCAATTACCACCAAAACAAATTTCATTTACTTGTTGGTAATTTTAGGTTTCTTGTCTCTCAGTAATAAATTTAGATAATGATGATAAATGCTGGTTGAGCCGGCATAAATTGAAGGAAAGCTATTTATCTGCTGTGGTATATGTGTAATTATACTTGGTTTAAATTATTTATCCAAGATTGATATTTCTGATGTTGAATTTGTTCTTCTGGTTAGGATGTATCCTATAGCCTAGAAGACAAAATGGGATCTAATCTGACCTAATCTAATGAAATCAAATCAAATCTAATCAAATAATCTGAATTTCCATGTCCAGATTGACAACACGTTTAATCACTGTTAATACTACTAATGTGAAAATTTGTATCAAAATAAAAAAAAGATAAATAGATATCAGCGACCGTAGCTCTAAGAACACAATTTTCAAACGAACCAACTCGATAAGTATCAGTATTGCAGAGTACGGATTCAGCTCTACGTAATTAGTGGAATAATGAACCTGGCACAAACATAATGTCATCGTAGATTTGGCAGATATACAAAGGTATAAAAAGAAAAGGGCTCATCCAGATTTCAAAGATGTCTCGAGTCGTAGCCACGCGAAACCGTTGGAAATCAACAATTCGACCGTGTCCCGTGTGGCAAAATCGTTCAAAGAGACTCAGCCGCGAGCTGGCAGCGGATGAAAAGCGAAGATGACCGACCCCGTGAAGGCAAGGAAGGCGCAATTCGAACCATTCGATTCGGGACGTAGCCAAGAAGGTCAATTCTTCCGTCTGGTTCATCCAGCAGATAATGAAGCGGGCCGGACTTTATGTCTTTAAGGTATGGAAGGCGCCCAACCGAATACGGGGACAATCAGAATACGGTGGCCAAATTCCGCGCCAAGAAGATGTACCGCGAGTGGCTGGTGCAGCCGAAATGCATCATAATGGACGACGAGACGTACATTAAAGCGGGTGCCAAGCAGATCCTCGTCCTGGAGTTTTTCGTCGGGAAGTCCCGCATGGATGTTTCAGAGAAGTTATGGAAGAAGGTCGACAAATTTGCCAAAAAGTACTTGGTGTTTCAGGTGATCTATGGGTGCGGTAATTTGAGCAAGCCGTTCATAACGACCGGCACCATCAACGGTCAAATATACAAAGAAGAATGCCTCCAGAAGTGCATGCTGCCATTGCTCCTGTCCCACGAATGTGACAATGTTTTGACCGGACTTGGCATCGTGTCATTAAGCGAAACTGGTGATGGAGTGGTACGAAGCCAATGATGTTGTTTTTGTGCCGAAGGAGGTAAAGTACTTCGACCAATAGAAAAATTCTGGGCGATTATGAAGGGCAAGCTCCGGAAAACAGGGAAGTTCCTCAAAGACGACAAAGATTAAAAAAAGAGTGGATAAAACTGTGGATGAAAGATGGCGCAAGTGTTGCACAGAATTTGGTACGTAGCGTTAAGTCCAAGGTGCGAGTGTTTAACCTAGGAGAGGAGGTTGTATAAACCAACTTTGCAAAAATATACCTTATATGTGTTTATTTATTCCCTGAGTGTTTCAAAAATATCCGACATAAAATGAATGATCGTTTTTGTCTGTTAATTTTTTTCGAGTACAAACTATAAAGGAGAAATTCTCTTCTCGGCCCAACAGTGTGGTAAATGTAACTATAAGACATGACATCTTATTTGTGTTCTATTCAAAAGTTTACTATTAAGAACAATGTTGATTGAATGTTTCAGAAGATGCGTAGAAAGATTTCCAATCGATTGATGCAAACGCTAAGAAATTTTAACGAGAAATGTATAAGTTATTAGCGTTCAAAAGCTGGCCATTTTTGTAACGCTCTCAATATTATATTTCCCAATTTGTACCTCCATATGTTAACGAAGGATGTTATCCAACATCAAGATGTGTACTTAGGTTGTTTGGCTTGGAAGTTGATGAATGAACGTCTTGTTTTCTTTGAACTTGAAGCTGGAATGAACAATTAATGAAACTACTATACCAGTTAAACAATCAGTTTCAAAAATCAAAAATCTGTAAAATTTTACCAAATTCTCTACAGCGGTACGTTCGGTAATCTGACTTTGCGGATGTCGGTAAAATTTTACCGAAATACGGTAATTTTTTTTACAGATATCTGTGAAATTTCAACGAAATCCGTTTAATCGGATTACCGAACGATCAGCTGTTGAGAATTCGGTAAAACTTTACAGATTTCTGTAAAAAATCTAAGTGTGTAGGTTATCACTAGTATCGTAAAAAAGGGCGAATAGAAGTAGTGGGGCGTCAAGAAATTAAACTTCCCTTTTTAAATATTTTACTGTTGTGCCAAAATTCCGGCACCAGAATTTGTAAACCTTTTCGTATTTTTATAGAATTTTCACAAAGTTGAGCTTTGAAGAGAAGTTGTATTGTAATATTGTATATTGAGTCGTACTTCTTGAGTGCTGCTGCGTGAATATGGGTGCTTCGTTGCTTTTGAGATGACTACATAGTCGTATAACCTTCACTGGTTTAATTTTGCTAACAAAATACACTGAAAAAATTAATAAATGGGACATGAACAAGTTTTTGTTAGAAAAACTTTGTTTCCTTAAAAGTGCCCATCTTGTGATATAGGAACGGTTGGTAGGGAACATAATTACCTATCTTGAGACAAAATTTCATCGAAATCAAAAATTGTGCTTTTTAAATCGACTGTGAATTTTAAAAAATGATATTTTTCGGTGTTTTTTAATTTTTTTCTTAAAACTTGACTTATTTTGTGATAATCACCCATACAACACTTTTTGTAGGAATAGTCAGTTTTTATTAAACAGATTTGAACAAAATCGATAAAAAAAAAGATTAGCCCTTTTCAAAAGACAGTCTACAAAAAATTTGAAGAAACTAAGTATGCAAAGTGGCTTATCTAGTCATGGTCTACACACCCAGAAAGTTTCGTTGTAATCTGAGAGGGTGCTGCCAACTCCGAATACGATTAGGGGCGAAAACCGTCAGATGCAGAAATGGGCGTGGTGGGGGTGATGGCCGAGGAAAAGATTGACGAAACGATCAGTAGATCCGAAATTAAGAATAAGAAATCATAAATCATAAATAGTTGTGTAGACAGGATTTCAAACCAGATTCTGACTCCCAAAATTTGAGCTTAATGTTTTCAAACTCTAACCGCACTGGCGCTTTGAAATTTCTATTGAAAAGCTAAACGTTTTATTCTCGCGCCTTTTCGTCATGAATTTATTGAATTTTTTTTTTTTTTTCCTTTATTATCGAGATTTTCAGCCCTGGGCTGGTTCATCTCCCGTCGTAGTCACTCAAATACTTTTTGGGTATTTTCGTAACTTGTTCGGGGGTGAGATTCGAACTCGTGACTTTGGCGTGAGAGGTATGGATGTTATCCACTACGCCGGGGTCGCCCCCATATTGAAATTTTTGCAAACTTAGCCGAAGATCACTTTTCGAAATTATAATTAATTTCTACGGCTATAAATTTTTGATATTATGGATCCACAGCATTCAAGGCAACACTGCTTGCTTACAGCCATACATAGTAGCCTTAAGTTTTGGCTACACTCTTTACATCAGAAATTAGTGTTGCCAGCTGACCACTTGGCGGAGAATTGCACTATTACATCGTCTCGCTATTTAATTAAAATTTAATTACTCCTAAACTGCAGTTTCTCATCAACCGATGTCTGCGGTGTTGTATTTCGTGTCTGCTGGCTCTCACAATTGTATCTCGAATGCCGAGCTCCATCGATGTCATCTGAAGCCGTTATTATCAGAAAATCCAGAACGTAAGTGGAGAGGGGTCGGCCAAAAACTACGAGGGAGGCAAGCGCTGGATTGCAACACGGCAGTATATTCCAGCAGAGGCAGAATGAGAAAATAAATGAAGTCAATAAGAGCTTGACCTGGGCGCATGTCAAGCCCACCAGGATGGAAATACTGGCCCTTTACACCGGAACGAATGATTCTTATCAAATAAAATGGCAATAATCTAGCTAACCATCGGATCAAGTGCTTGACATATCGTCCAGTCTAATAATTGGATCGACCTCGACCTTTGATTTGTATAGCATTTGGTAGTTTTAACAATCTCAAGTGTCGCAAGTGAGTCTTCCAACAAGCACCCTACACATCATACGCAGCTCGACCTTTGAATCAGCTTCCATTTGTGGACCATCAACTGTGTCCATTACAGCTTCAAGATTAGTCTCTTGCTTGGCATCGGAATCAGCTTCTTGATTCAGAGCCGGGAAGGCATCTGCATCAATCTCTGGCACATCAACAGAGCTGCAAATAGTGTAAAAGGTACGAGGTACGAGGAGAACAATCATACGAGAGGGTAGGGGAAAATTCAACTCCTTTCGTTCAAATAAAAGTGACATGTAGGAATTTTTGAAAAATATCGAAAGCATGCCATTGAGGATCGATGTTGATATTGAGCATTGAGGATGCTTTTGGTGGAGGGTTTATGCGCGTGGATACAGGAACTTGGAAGGAATATCATTTAACACCTCGATATGCTTAAAGCTTGAGGGTAGCGTAGTCAGTTGGTCGGTTATCCAAACCGGAGGTCAGGGATTCGATTCATAAAACAGTCGGATGTCTTCGTCGGTGGGAAATTCGTTCGTCTGCACTGGAGTCCTCAATTAAGAACTGTGGATGTGCTTCAAGTAACACTAATTTGAACGACAAGCAAAGCCTCATAGGGCGTATAATACCAACCACATGTACTTAAAGCAAAAGCAGAGCTTTTCTGCTAGGCATTGCAGTATTATGGCTGTTATACTGGTAGGAATTTGTGCATTCCGATGGATGGCGTCGTCGGTTCAGAAAACGGTTGCGGCTAGAAGTGGTTGCAGGTGAGAAGCCTTCTACGGATGTAGCCTGCTGTTGAATAGACAAGATGACTTGATCTGCACAATGAGAATCCATGACGGAATCCATGGGCCATGGAAACCAATGATGTCTACATCCAAGAAAAAGAATCGTTGAAATCGCTTGAGAAATTAGGTGGCTTCAAATATAATAATTCCTTGGAAATGATAAACATCCCACGATGACAGTGACTTGCAGAGTTCTGGTTTCATCATCAACAACCCTGATGATGCTGACTAATTTCAATTGCAAGGTTGAAAAAACGAACGCAAATAAGATTCCAAGCCCGCTAAAACTGCCCAGTCACGCAAGCGTGCGGTCGGATCTCATTATCTACGGTAGAAACTGTGCCTTCGCGGCTTTGAGTACATAGCGATCGCAATTTTACCTTAAATGCTTATCGAACATGAAATTATTATAACCGGACTGCGATAAGACAATACCCTTACGTCTGATGTTATAATGACAAACACTTCCCATTCCTTTTATGCTTATCTCTGTTGGACACTTTTTCATTATCAAATTCGATAGAGGGATACAGATTTCATCTTGTCATTGTATTTCGTTTTTGGATCGTATTTTTTTAAACAAGCCCTTTGTTAATCATTTTAGCACCCCGGTGGAGAGGAAGTTCTGCTGGAGCAAGCCGGAAAGGAAGCCACAGAAGCGTTCGAAGATGTCGGCCACAGCACAGATGCCCGTGAGATGATGAAGAAGTTCAAGGTCGGTGAACTGATCGAATCGGAACGGAAACAAGTCCCCGTGAAGAAGGAACCCGACTGGAGCACCGACCAAAAGGACGAAAAGTAAGTTTTATTTTAAGTGACGACGGTAATGCTGACGTGGACATTTGCGTTCGAGTTCAGATTCAAGTCATTGTTCTGCTTTTTGGGTAATTCAATCATATTGTTCCACAATCCACATTGGGTAATAGCATGGTCTCAACTTATGGTTCTCTCTTTTGAACTGTTGGCACTGACTTATATATTGTGCCACGGGAAATCGAAAGTTTCCCAAACTAAAACGGAGAAATTGTTGAGAAGCATGACAGCATTACTTTTACTTCATCACTGTAAAAATCATAGATTGGCCCATCATATAATATACAAAGCTATGGTAATTTGATATTCGGGATTACTTCACGGAAACTCAGCACTATCTCTGATTGCAGGAGTTCGAACAGAAGGTTTTGAATATAAATGACAATAATCGATCCTTATCTTCCTTCTTCAATACCATTGACAATATCTCCTCAGGTCTAATGTCCGCTTTATTCTACCTATACTTTCAGCTCCTTGAAATCCTGGATCGTGCCACTGATCCTCGGTCTGATTGCCACCATCATCTATCGGTTCTACTTCTCTCAGTAACCTACCACCCAAGTATAAGAAGCCTCTACGTTGCCGTGCCGAACGTTCTCTTCATTCCAAAAAAACCTACGACAGCTAGTGAGAGAGAAAGAGATGAGGTGTCCATCCAACTATGCATACAGTGACATTCAAACAGAGATAGACAGACGCACACGAGATCGCCAATTATACTTTCTAGGCAACTGCAGGAGCAGAAGGAGAAACAACGATTGGGTTCACAGTTTTATCTATTTTTGACTAATTAAGTACGTGTTTAAGGACTACAAAGTGCAAGGGCCTAGGGTTCATACGGCAAAGTTTAGAAACGAGACTAATTCAAATTCTATCCAATTCATGTATTCTAAGCTATGCGTTCGAGATTGAAAACCAACCTGATGTGCGAAATTTTAGAGCTTTGCGGACGGATTTATTCTAGAAATCACAAAAAAAACCAAAACCAAAAACGATGAAAATATATTGATTTGAACATTAAGGTGCAGCTTCATTTATGCGGAATGTTGATTATTTGACCTGAAGTTAGTAAGAAATTGGTATTATGACCTTGTCTGCACAGTTCCTTGGTAAGGTTGAATGAAAAATAACTGCTGACCTTGGTATGGTTTGTTTGTAATTAACATTTTTATGATTCAAGTTTGTATTCAGGTTTGATTATTTGTTGTTTCCTTTTCTAGAAAATTTTCTAATTTTCTGGGAATAAATTAAATCTATATTTGTATGCAAGATTAATTCATAAAGGCGCTTTATCACATCCCAAATTTCGTGGTTGCTTTCACATATAGGAAGATCACATCCAACATAATCAAGCAGTGATAGGTCAGTGCTGTAAATACTCATTTCGACTCAGTTGGATTCATTTGCCGATAACTAGCGGGAAAGTCACTCGGATACCATGTGTTAACATCCTCAAAAATACACTCCGACAAACGTCCAACTCCTCGCCACCACATGAGAGATAAATTTCCGTCATTTCTGGCACCACTTATACTGCCGTTCTACGCATACTTGTCCCATATTGATTTTTGAAGACTTTCGTTTTTCTTGATCAATCATTCTATTTTCACGTATATTTGCACAAAACACAAAAAAAAATATATAAGTTATTCGAAAACTTCTTTAAAAAATACCAAGTCTGTTTGTCCCATTGTGAAATTCTACGCATAATTGTCCCACTAACGAAATATCCAAAAGCAATGTATTTTACATCATTTTTACAAGCGTATTGTCAGAACTACATAAAACTAGTCTAGTTTTATGTAGTTCTAAGATTCTAAGATGCTAACGACTAATAATATATGTGGGTGGAGAGCGCGAGGGGACAGGGCGTCTTCATTTAAAAAGGTAAGGATGAGATTTCTAATACCTTTATTCAGAATCATGGGTCAGTTCCATTCTGTTTCAGTCATTCCAAAGTGGATGACTAATTATTGTGGGGTTAAAAAATGCCAAAGTTTTTCAAGAAACAAAAAGAAACTTTATTTTATTCCAAATACACAAACATAGGTAATAGAAAAAAATGGTTTAATTCTGAGTGACACTTCCTTTCTTTGTAGGCAAGTTTTCAAAGAATTTGAATTTATGTTTTGGAACAACTTCCTGCAGCGTTGACAGCAACGCCTTCTTGCGATCTGCGTCGACTCCTCGAGGAGACTTCTGCCATGAGAGGTGTTGATTCAACGTGAAGCTCTTATCTGCGATCAGTTTTTGTTGCTTTTTTGAGAAGGGATTGAAATAAATCGACGTTTTTACCGTCTACGGAATCGACGTGTATCCTCACTTTGTAGCGACCTCTTTCGAATTGGATGTTCCGGATACTTTCAATGTACGGTCGTGGGTGAATCTGGTTCAGTGTGTATTGACTAACTGTTAATTCCGTCCGAAAGAAATCGAAGGTCTTCATATCAAGCACATCTACTTTCTTCGTTGCCTTGGTAACTGCAGACTTGAAATCATCGAAGGTCACCACACGTTCATTTCGCATGGCTTTTTCTACCGCTGCATGAAAACTGTCGGCTGACATGAAGCGTGTGTCCTGGTTCAAAATACTTCAGGACAATTTTTTTAAAGCAATGTCGTCTTGTTCACAAGTAAAACGATGTGCTGGAAATTTTTTTTTAGAGCAACAGTCTATCCAGCTCACAAAGTTATATGATCGTGGTGTCCATAGTGAAGAAATACTCGGTGGAAGCAACTCAATACATCGTAACTGCTACGACCACTGATATGTTCCGGCCACAGGCATGCAAGCACAGGAAACGAGCGAGTATATTTACCAACGGGTGCGAATGTTTCATTATATGCCAAGACCCTCTGGGAAAACACAACTGTCTTCAATCCATCCAGACGTGGTAATTGTATCACCTTGATTAAAAAATGAATCGAATTATAAATTATAATACTAAAATATCAAATGTATTACTTTTTGTAGATCTACTGCCAAAACCAGCTGATTGGCACCAGCTGTATCGCCATCTGCGCGATATTCCGCTCGTGCTTGCTTTGAATACTCCAGATGTTCATTTTGCTTAGTACATATGGTGCATTCCAAAGGTCTGCCCTCGTGTCCGGAAATCTTCTGATGCTCTTCCGCAGCAACACACAACTCGCATTCTTCATGACCCAATTTAACAAACGAGATTTTCATTTCGTTTATTACGCGGGAATACAGCGGGTAACTCACTTTGGCATCATGTGTAGCCTGGTAGTTCTGATGCATGGCTCTTTGGGTCAAATCCGATGGCAAATAGCGACGGTTGGGAGCATGCTCCCTTCTGTAGTGCGATATCGTAGGCCCGAATGTCAAAATATGTGCCTTAATTGTATCACGGGAGTCACTACTCCGTAAGTATTTGCCACGTTTTGTGGGGCACAGAGCACCCTCTTCATTTCCAGTGATGCTCCGATAAATTATGTTCCTGAAATTAATATTTTTTTATAAACTATATTATATTCTTTAACTTGAAACTCACCCACAGTGCTCACCAAAACCAATCGTATTAAAAAGAAAGCTCGACACACGGCCACTGGAACGTTGCTGGCAGACGGCAGAGTGCATGTATATGACCGGTTCTTTCACAACTCTTTTAAAGGATCACGGGTGTTGAGCCAGGTTTTCACACTCGCAAAACTCACGTAGTTTTGGATGTAACTGCGCTGATCCTCTGAATTCAGATTCCAGTAGGCTTCGTTAATCTTTTCTCTGTCATCACGGGACAAAAGCTCTGGACACTTTTTGCGACAACCACAATTTTTCATGATGATGCCATGAGCCGCTTTTCGTTTCTTGGCAGAATTCTCTTTCTGTATTTCTTTTTTTGTTTTTTTTTTTTCTTGGGGGTTCGTAAAAGCTTCCATCAGAATCGTCACTTATTTCTGCAGATTTTGCACAGAAGCTTTTCACATTCGGCTGTTCGGCACATATTCCTGACCTGCTAAACTGCTCTCCGATCCGCCGATGAGATCGAACCCGTAAAACATCATCACTATCATCACTTCCGTATGCTTGCAACATGGCCAACGCATCCATTTCCGATTCTGAACTTTAAAACTACTGACAAACAAATTAAAACTCTCAACGCATGCGCTTGTATACAAAACAGACAGCAAACGTCATTTGCATAGGTGTAGTGGGATGATCTCAGTGGGACTCATATGCGTAGAATTTTTTCAATTTATTCCAAACTTCTCGGCATAACAGTCCCACTGATCATTTTCCTTCAAAGTAACATAAATTGAATCTACAAACGAAAAAAATGATAGGATTCATTGGAAATGTTAGTTTCAATGTAATTTTGGTCATAAAAGCATTATTTACTACGCCATTTCTTTCCGCATAGCAAAAATATGTTTAGACTTTAATTGCATTTTGCTCAGTTGGCTATTTTTCAATATGGGACAATTATGCGTAGAACGGCGGTTATACGTATGTGGTGAAATAATTTCAGGTTGGTTGGTGGAATACTAGAACTTTATGACGTTTAATCATTTCCTCCCATATGCCTTGCAAAGGTCAGTCGGTGTTTTCCGCCACGTTGTGTTTTGTGTTGATCGTATTTCCGGGATGTCAGACGGTATTTCTGTGTTTTAACATATCTTTCAAAACTTCAATCGAAAATTTATGCTTGCTGGCATCCATGGACCTTTTCGAGATGTATCTACGCATACTTATTATGAACACTCAAGTAATAGACCGGACAACGTGCCGCCATGTTGTATCCAAAACGAACATTCCTCGCATTTCCCATACGATTTGACAGTTGTTTTGGATACATCAGCATGCCAGACTCCGTCCGGTCTGTTGCTTGAGTGTCTATAATACTTATGCATTCTGCTTCATGCATGTAAGCGATGCGCAGAGATGAAGGAAATTTTCATTCATGTGGTGGCGAAGTGTTTGAAGTTTGTCGGATGTGTGTTTTGAGGGTGTTGACCCAAGGTAGCCAAGTAACTACTCCCTGGATGGGGTATATAACCCCTTGCTTCCACTGTCGTGGCAGGCGACAGTACCGTACATTATTAATGACGGATAGTTCTGATCCCAATTTTATGGGTTTATCATTACCAGGTATTGGTCCGAGTCGATGTTCTCACGTCGATTATGTCGGAGAAAAGCCGATCCGATCAATCAAAACGTAATTGATTTGCAATTCTGTCTGCTGCTGTTATCTCCAGGTGTACTTATACTGGAGGCTGTACTAGAAATAGGTGCTACGAATGGCCATATTCTATGAAGCGGTTTATCCGCTGATGAGCGCTGTACTTTCAATAGTCGGTCTAAGCTCCTCCTCTAATGCCGACCTGACCATTCAAGTCTCTATTGGGCAGCGGTCGTATTCACCTCTAGCTGCAGCAAATACTTGACAGATTATGCATAATTAACCCTTGATCGTCAATCTGCACATTCTTTCGTTGTTTAAAACTTCGAACATTTACAAATGGGCTATTCTACAGGGTCGCTATTGAGGAATCCAATTTGAAAAAAGAAGAAGACACCGAGTGGTGATAAATCTGACAGCTTCCATGTAAAGTATGGGACGAACATTTGAAAATGCTTCTAAAGATTCAAATGCAATTCTCATTTAAAGCGGTTTGTTGTATGATGGAAGCAAAATTCCAAAACTACTCAATGAAGACATTTTTAGCAAAATAAAAATTATGCTCCTATTGTACAGTTCTAGGTTTTCTTACATCATACAACAAACAGAATTGAATTAGAATTTGAGTTTGAATTTTGTAGAAGCATTTTAAAATGTTCGTCTTATCACTTTACGTAGGACTGTCGAATTTATCACCACTCGTGTCTTCTTCTTTTTTCAACCTGGATTCGTCAATAGCCAACTAACCAGGGGGGCAATGATTGAGGATTTCGCTGAAGCACACATGAATGTGTGATAAATATATGGTTAGGATGAATGCATCAAGCTGTTATTTCTTTCACTTTCCTACATATGTGCACGTCCGGGACGGATGCAAAGCGAGTGTGAAGAGAAGTTTGATTCGTTCTGTCATGCCTGTTGTGCCTTGGCATTGATCAATTTGTTTGATGGGACAACATTTCATCAAGGCTTTTGCAATCAAACACGTGGTCTATGGATTCATCGCAAGTTGAATAAATTCCTTCAACCTGAATATCAGCTAATAGAGGAAATACTACTCTTTCTTAAAAAGCCACTAAGTTTGTATGTGTGACCTTTTGTTCTAGAGAAATTGACTGTGAGAAAACCATTGTTTACAAAAATAGATTCGCTCTTTTCAAATAATGGCACTTATATTTCAATTGTCAGATGCCCAAAAATGTCAGATGTCCAAAAATGTCAAAATTATGTGAGCTATGGTGCATAAATATGTGGTTGACAGCGATAGGGGGCCCTTGCAACTAACCGAACCATCGTTTCACAGATGCTCACAAACTGATGGGAACACAAACTGAAAGCACTGTTTAATACTCAAATGCCTCAAAAGCCCTCTCGAAACCATTTTTTTTTTTTGTAGAACCATCTTAAGACGAGGCTTGCCAAATTTACATTTTTAGTTGCCTAAGCCGAAGTTTATAACTTATAAACTGTTTTATAATTGTATAAAAGTAAGTGAAGCTACATAAGATTATAAGCAGAATTAAAAAATCGACACAGCACTTATGTGTAATTTAGCTCTCGAGTTGCATACTTTGAATAGAAAGCTCTTATACTAACAATGTTTGTCTGCGTCTACACAGCTTGTTTATGTAGCTAAGAAATTAATCAGTTAAGTTTTTGAACTATCATTTTGTTTTCTCGTACACAGTTTTATTTGCAAGCTTTGTTTATAGTTTTTCAAAAAGCCTTTATATTAAAAATACCTAAACCGCTATACTGCCCATAAACCGCGTGTTAGTCCTACTAGCAAAACGTGCAGCTGAAAAAACGCAGTTGAAGTCGTCGCAGATTTTTCTTTTATTGGGTCAATGTGAAAGCGAAACTTGGATACATGCATCCCATTAGTTGAAATATATTGGAAAGTACTTTTTACATACAATTTGTTCATTGTTTGTTCAAAATAATGCCTAAAGCATGCGAAAATGTGAACGTGACTGGCATGCGTTTATTTGCTAGTATGAATGAGTCAGA
>JASCZW010000138.1:0-299492 GCA_034211315.2 Aedes japonicus
TTTCGTTTCTTTTCTTCCGATAATCTGCTTTAAGCGGAAGAAGATAAAGTGGAAAAAGAGAGGGTAGAAGTAGAGTGACGAAAGAACAGAGGCTGAAAAATAGAGAAGGGGGGAGAAGAAGAACCGGATGAAAGTCATCGGAAGAAGGGAAGCGAAAGATGAGAATAGAAAGGAGAAAAATAGAAGAAGGGAGACGATAAAATTAAAGCGTTCCTATTCTACCGCCTTTTTTCTTCTATTTTTCTTCTTTCTATTCTCTTCTTCCGCTTCCCTTCTTCTGGTTCTGTTCTCCCCATTCAATTCTTCCGCCTCTCTCGCCTCTCTTCTTTCACCCCTCATCTTCCACTTATCTTCTTCCAGTAACATCTTCTTCTACTTTTCTTTTTCCGCTTCTCTCTTTTCGCTTTTTAGTCAAGCTTCTCTTTTTCTTCTCAACCAATGACGTTTTGTTTTTATCATTTCACTTTCATTGTATTTTCGTCTTCTTTACAACAATCCCATTTTTGTTTTTTCTTCTTCGTCACCTTGCTTCACTTCATTTTCCGCATAGTATCCATCAGCCCCTGTTTCCATTCACTTCTTACCAACTATTCAGTTTTGTGCTTGTGATATTTTTCACGCTCCGTTTTTATTTTATCCTCTAAATCTGTCTTCTCTTTTTCCACTTCCATCGGTTTGTATCATCAGCTTCTTTTTCATCGTTTTTCTTCCAAAACCTGTACTCACTGCCTTCCTTCATTTTGCATCCTCTGAATGATCTTCACTGATACGATTACCAGCGGGTGGATAATTCTGTAGAAAATGATTTTTTTGCATGGTCAGGATGTACTAGCACACCGGTCCCAAGCTCAGTCCTAAGCTTGATGATTCGCCCACCTAATAACGGAACACACCATCACACCCTCAAATATTGTGTCAAAATAACATAGTGAATCAAAACAACAACAATGATTCTAGTACCAAAAGGTACCGAAAAGTGCAAGAATTGTTTCAAGGTGCAGACTACAAGGTGTACTTCGGACCTAGGAGTTCTACAACAGTGAACCTAGTTTTAAATCGCTAGTTACATATTGATTATTGGTTACACTGTATTCTTTTTCATTAATTTTTTTTTCGTCTTCCTGAACTTACTGTTTTCATCATGAGCTTATGTTTATTCATTCTCTCCATCTTCTTAGTAATGTCCACTGTCATTTCTTAGATTTCATTTGATTTTCCTACATTCTCCGTTTTCGCTACTGCATCTGCATCAACGTCTATTTCACCTCCAACATTTTATGTTACTTCATGTCCTCCTCCACTTCTCACTTTTTCGCTCTTTCTTCTCCTCACAAGCTTCGATACACCTTGATATTTCAGGCAGGAACTTCAGCAATCGCTTTTCGTTGCCGACTTCGTTACATAACTCCGCATGTAGGTTGGTCGGATCGATTTCGTGTTTCGTTCTAGCTGCCTCGAACTTTCTGCAGTGCAAGATTACGTGGCGCACAACCACGACCGTTCCACAACAATCGCATACCGGTGGATGCTTCAATAGAAATTCATACGTAAGCCTTGTATGACCAAAGCGTAGGCGAGTGAGTTTTCGCTGGTCAGCAGAATCCTGATCAGACCATTTTCTTGTCTAAGTATTGACCTCCCTCAATTTCAAGGCTCTCAAGGTGCCCAACGTTCTGATGTAAGATGGCTTGGTTCATTGTTTTCGTAGCATGTAGCATGGATAGCGACGTCAGGTTGCGGAGACGATCTTTCGTTGCCACGGATGCCGGTGTGACCAGAGAACCAGCAAAGGTGTATTGAACGGTTTCGTAGTTTTATCTATTTCCCGTAGATCTTCTTCTTCCTGAATCCAGGAATGCTGTGATTTTCCTGTCTCGATGGCCGAGTTAGACATGATGAGTAATTCGTTTGATACGATAGATTGCATTCCAAATTAATTCAAGCTAAGTAACATATTTGTTTTTGTAGTCAAGCGAACATTTCTTAGTCATTACTGCACTTTTTGTCTTGTTAAAAGTGTCAATATGGATTGAGAGCTCGACATAAAGGAAAACATGGTTAGTCATCAATGCTGTGAATTTTTCATACTTTAGGATTGAAGAGTGATTTCTCTCCTCGAAGAGTTTAAAAGCGGACACTTTCCGTAAAACTGCATCCATAGCCAATAAAACAAAAAAAATGAGAACTGTTACAACACCGAATGCTTCATCATATCTTAATAGTGACGAAGGAAGCAAAGGATACGTTATACACTACAAAAGATCAAATTACTGTTCGCAGTGGTTCATGTCGGAACATGGGGAAAAACGATGCATCACGATTAAACCGAATTGCTAGTAATTCCTTCACAATAGGACGATACAATAACCGCGGGATCTCCTGCCTCTATCTGCTTAGTTTAACGTCCCAAATCGGATCCCTACAGCGATGTTTGGCAGTTTAACGATCTCCGTAAGCCGATTAGAAGCTCGTTGAAGGTCAACAATTCCATGGTCCTTCTTCATCATGCGAAGGGCAGCGAGAGTTAGAGATAGTAGTGTCATAAGGTTGAATGTTATTGTACCAGCTTCATCGGACTAGTGACGAATGGTTCTTGTATTCCATTGAAATAAACCACCGACACTTGTGAGTAGCCTCAACAGCATCCCCCTTACTGTTGACTTAAACCGATCTTCAAACTCAATGTTTTAACTTAATTTTGCATTTATTGATATCAATCTTTCACACTTGTGAGTGGATCCAACAGCATCCTTACTCTAACTAATACTCGAGTATTAGTACACGACACTGAGCAAGTCTGCATATTGTAGACGGAATGCGTGTATCTGTCAAGATAAGCAATAAAGATAGTTGGAATCAAATGGGGAATACTAATCTTTCTTCTCATTTTCTAGTTAATATGATACTTATTTTTTCACGCAGGATTTGCTTCTCCGAAGCTCTGGCTGTACGATTTTCACAGATTGTTATGTGATTTGACGCAATATATAATACACATTGAACCAGTTTCGCTCAACGTTTCATAATTATAACTTACACGGTTAAAACGGTTATGTTAAATTGGTTTGTGCCATTTCCCGCGAATACACCCTTTGATTTGAAAACTCGTTCTCTATACTACCTTGCTCGCTCATCGTCCGAACTTCTTTGTTGCCCCTAAGGAATCACTTTCAACATTATTTCAATTTTTCGACTATTGGAGTTGGTAGCATACGCAAGACAACGTCTGCCTCCAACTGATCCGGCTAGTTCGTATCCGTTGCTAAAATGAAAAGTAACACAAATGGACCGAAGGAACGAATAAAGCCATTCTGCTCCGATTATGAAGCGACGAAGAATTCCCCTTCTATGACTTCGTTTGGTCCGGGTATAGATAGTGAGTTTTTTTTATTTTGCTGTCTGCCTATGAGAATCACCCATCCGACTGGAAGGCCAATACAGACGCCACGTACCACTCCACTACTGAGTCCGAAGAAGATTTCCTTTTATCACAAATTGAGCTGCTTTGGCATCAAATAAAATAGGGGACATTCTGCGCCTGCCTCACTAACAAGCACATACAGCTGGGAAGTTTTTTTTTTTTTTTGGAATTCGGAACATTGAAACCCGGGTCTTTTCGGATCTGAACTGAGAGAGAGGAATAGTGGTGCCTGTGCATCGTTTTGAAATGAAGGACGCTACATATCGAACGAAACGATGGCCAACGTCTTCGTTGGTCTGCCTTTTTACTCTGCCGGATGATTCTACATCGTTTCGATGTTCGGTCCGGACACTGACGGTAAAGGTTGCTCTCGAAAGGAGTTGTCGAATATTTATGCTGTTTGATGTGAGTATGTGGAGCGAATGTGTGCTTTTGGCTACGATCGGTGCAGGATCACTTTGAAAGGGTTCAATAGTCGAGCTTTTAGCTAAGATGCCTGTATTACGGCAAAGAAATTTCTTACACTTTAGCTTCGTAAGAAGTTTTAAAAATGAACTGAAATTCAACCTGCAAAGAAACATTCTGCCGAGACATTCGTTGAAGTAAATAGAGTGGTTAATCAGTTGCAGAACATTTTGCAGAAGTAGATTGAAAATCTTCGCTATCAACGCCAACTGAATTTCATGATCTTCAGAAACTGCACATCTTATTTTAATTTTTCGATCATAGGTACTCGATCGATCGATCTAAATTAGGCATGATGGCAAGCGGTGCTTTGGAACTGGCGTGTTTTGATTTAACTGCTGCCTAAAGATCTGATTGTTTTTTTTTTTTAAATACAGGTATACCTCAATGGTACGAACATCAACTTTCTCACTTCCTGTATTGAGAAACCGGAATTGATTTGAGTGAAATTTGCTTGCATTAATTGATAATACTGAGCTGTGGCTTTACAGTCATATCTTTACACTGAAATGGAACGTCCATTAATTATGTCACGCAAAAAGTGACTTTTAATTACCTAAAAGGGGGGGGGCCTTGTCACGTTTTTGGTATGAACCTTCAATTTGTTTTGTATATGGATTGTCACGTTTTCCCAAAAGGAAAATGGCTGTATAAAATCACAGACTGAATAAAAGTGGCTGGGTTCGATTCCCGGTCTGGTCTAGGATGTTTTCGTTAAGAAAAATTTCTCGACTCCCTGGGCATAGGGTATGATTGTACTTGCCGCACAATCATACTAATTAGCCGGGATCTTAAAAAAAATCGGGATTTCCCGAATCCCGGGATAAGATTTTTCACCGTCCCGAAAATCCTGGGATTCCCGGGACACACATTTCTTACATATTTTTTCGCTTTGATACTTCCCAATGAATTTCAGTGTACCGTTGGCGCGCATTTAATATAACCCATACAACGCCAACATACATATTTACTGTACTGTGTTATACATCATTCATGAAAATGCATCATTCCTTTTGTGTTGGTTCAGTAGGCATTTGCATTTTTGCCTACACATTAAACACATACACACACACACACACGCGCGCGTGCCAATACGACGCAAACTGTCATTTCCATTCAAAACATTGTTTTCATTCACTGATTACTGCTTCTGTGTTCACTGAATAATTTCGGATTGCCGTTACATCAAAGTAAGTAGTAATACAAAATTTGTGCTGATGTAGTCTTACTTCCAATTATTTTAAAGGCATGCCTGGAATTTGGAAACACTTCGATAGAATTGCGGATGACAAAGAAAAAGCACGATGTGCGGAAGTGCGAGCAAATTTTGTCGTGCAAGGGCTCTTCGACCAATGGCTTGCTCCGGCACATGAAGAACAAACACGACATGGAGTCCAAACCCACCACAAATCCTAGTGAGTCTGCTGCGAAAGTTAAATCATCCACACCGAATGTCCCAGTGAAACAAGTATCGATGCTCAAGTTCGTTAAACGTCAGTCACTGGCGGAAATTGTAGCTCGGCTGGCAGCAGAGGACGGATTTTCGATCAATGCAATCACCAACAGCAAGTTCATCAGACAATCGATCGCATATCATGGATATTCTCTGCCAACATCGAATACACCCGTCATGAAGCTGGTCGCCGATTACTATGGATATGCTCAGCAGCAAACGCGGGATGAAATAGTGAAGCGTATCGATAGCGGTGAACTGGGTAGTCTCACTTTGGACGAGTGGACAAGTCCAAGCAACAAGCGCTACTTAAACGTGAATACCCATTTCGCTGACGAATCATTCTACAACCTGGGTCTCGACAAAATTCGTGGATCACTACTTGCTGAAAGGGTTTTGGAAATGGTCAAGGATATGGTCCGGAAATTCGGTATTAAGGATGGAAACATTGTAGCACCAACGACTGGCGGAGCTCGAGTGATGACGAAATTTGGAAGATTTTCGGATTACCTTCATCAGCAGTGTTACAACCATGCGATTCACTTGGGGGTTTGCGATGTCCTGTACAAAAATCAGCCACCAGTACCAATTGAAAATGACGATTCAGATAGCGACGATTTGGATAGTGATAACTACGATGAAGAAGTTGATTCTTCGGGTAAATATATTGGAATTTGAACATGAATATTAAAGAAAACAGCTATTTTTTTCAATTATTGTCTTGTACACCACGCGATTTGGAGAGTCTCTGAAACGTATTCGAAGAGACCTGAAATTTTTTCGAAAATCGCCTGTTAAGAATGCACTGCTTCAAGAAAAAATCACGAAAATGTTACATAAACCACTTCAACTGTGTGTGGACGTCAAAACTCGTTGGAACTCGACTGAAACGATGCTGGAGCACTTCATTCGCGGTTTTGATTGCATCAAAGAGACAATTTTCGAAATAGGCCTTTCAAGTCTTATGTTGGACAGTGATTTCGAGGTCGCAAAAAACCTTCAGGAAACTCTTCAGCCAATCAGACTCGCTTTGGAAGCATTGAGAAGACGAGATGCTACATTGCTGTCTGCGGAAGGCAGCTTGAGTTTTTTTGTATTCGAAGCTTAAGAAAAGTAACTTCAAAGTTGGAAGCGACCTCTTCGATGCAATCACGAAAAGAATCAACGAACGGCGCCAAAAGGAAATAAAAACAGCGCTGAAGTTCCTTCAAAGTCTTCCGTTGTCAACGCAAGTGCCAGCAGAACTGGAAAGCTCATCGAAAACGCAAATGATTAAGTTCATCAAGGAACTGGGAGTTCGATTGTTGCAAGACTGCCAAAGACAGACCTGTATGCATGACGAATCAGGATCGACACCATCGAGCATGTGTGAACAACTGGAATCGGCTATAAAGGAATATGCCAACCTGTCCCAGACTGATTCGGCAATGATTGATTTTTCAAAAGTAATTTCGAAAGAGCTGTTACTTTTTGAGCTACATGGTAAGTTGAGCCCGAATCTTGAAATCATTTACGGCGGCTTAAAATCAATCAAACCGACGTCAACCGATAGCGAGCGCATCTTTTCGAACTCCGGAAATATCTGTTCTAAAAAGCGAACCTCACTGTCCGATGAAAGCATTAATAACATTTGCTTCTTGAAGTCGTATTTTCAGAGAACGAATTCAAATTGATAAGACCAGTTACTTGATTTGAACCATTGATTTTTTTATTGATGAATAAAACATATTCCTAACCACAAAATTGCGTTTTTAAGCACATTGAAAAATTTCCCGGGATCCCGGGATTTCTCAGGACAAGCAACAAATTTAATACCAAATCCCGGGATAAGCATATTGGTCGGGAAATGGAACCTCTAATACTAATACAAAAATGTTACCTGGCATCGAAAGCTCTCAATTAATAACTGGAAGTGCATTTAGAACACTAAGTTGAGAGCAAGCAATAAGCTAGTTGCGAAGGCAATAAGCTTGAAACGCTAATAAAGAAGAAAAAGAATATATTATAACATTGTAAAGGGGATAAAGCTACTGCTACAACTTAAGTTCTGAACTCCAGGGCAGTTTGGACGACTTAGGCCTGATTTTTGGCACGTAAGGGTTAATTCAAAGAATATTACGTCATCATTCCGAACAACCCAATGGGCCTGTACCTTGTAGTTTCTTTTAGTTTTATAACTCACCATCACACGCAAAACGCTCGCCTAGTTGCCTGAACATCGACGGACAATTAATTAATAAATTACAGTGGTGGTCATTAAAATAAGGCCATGTGCGTTTTGGTGAAAATTAACTATTTTTAAATGACTCCATGTTTGACCGTCTTCTAAGTGTACACTGGTGAAAATTCTCGGCCCGGTGGTCGTCTGACGTAGGTTCTACCATCCGATCCAAATAAATTCATTTTTATTTCGTCACTCCATAGTACGTTCCGCCATTTCTTGATGCCATCGGGACCAGACCAATTCAAATGTTGTTTCGCAAAATTTAGCCTGTTTCGAATATTCTTTTTACTGAGTAGAGGAACTTTAATAGCCACCCGACCAGCTCTTGAAATCTTCTGCGAATAGTACGTGCACTAATTTCAAGCTGAAGCTCCAGCTTTATTGCTGTAGCTGATTTAAAGGGATCATATTTGGAGACATAACCGATTCGACGGTCGGTATGACTTGTTGTTTTACGTTTAGGTCCGCAGTTGTCAATATTGTTTTGTACTTTCAGTGCATTTTGCACCATGCAACGAGATGCCCCTACCATTCTAGCGATTTCTCTTTGAGATTTACCTTCACTATGCCATTTCAAAATCAATTGCCTCTGCGAGTGTGAAAAATGAATTGCACGTCCCATTTTTGCTGTATATCAAACATAAATAGATTGAATATATTGTTTATCAAGTGTTATTTAGTTACTAACCAGTTCAACACAGCCTACAACGACGAATTTTGTATAATATTTTGAATTTGAGCGGTTCCGATTGTGTGGCCTTATTTTCGTGTCCAACCGAATTTGACAGCTGCTGGATAAATAAGTCTTTCTCCATGCACGAGAGGCACCTAGCAGATTTATTTTCAACTTAATTTGTTACTAACAAAGTTCCTATAATGACAGATAGAGTGAGCTCTTCTTGTGATGTTTTTCATTGTGAATTTTATCGATTTTGTTGTTGGAGTGAAGGGGTGGCCTTATTTTCGTGACCACCACTGTATGTTTCTGTCAATACTCAGCACCATCTGGCAGACATCCTTCATTTCTATAGTGTTGAAAGCAAACTATTTGTAAGTGTATGGCATTTTTAATCAAATTGATTATTTCTTAATCGAACAATCTTACGATGCTGAAGCTTGAACGATAAGAGTCGTTGAAAATATTTCTATTGTCCTCGTTGAGTAATGAACTCGATGCCCGGGAATAATCGATTTAGAGGGTGTTCCGATCAAAATTTGGTCAAACAAAATTATGTGTAAGTCAATCAAAGTTTTAATTAATAATTCAAATTCTTTTTTCTTTTTCAAGTTCAGTTAT
This sequence comes from Aedes japonicus, assembly GCA_034211315.2. Classification (NCBI taxonomy): domain Eukaryota; kingdom Metazoa; phylum Arthropoda; class Insecta; order Diptera; family Culicidae; genus Aedes; species Aedes japonicus. The sequence goes on from JASCZW010000138.1 coordinate 8,861, forward strand.
AACAGAATTCAGGAAGAAATATTCAGACGAGCTCCCTTTTTACCGAATGCGAATTACCGGGTCTTTCGTTTAACACCTGCCATAAGATTTTGTACAGTCTCCTTATCCACTTTATTCGCCGCAGAACGCCAGCTGGCCTTGAACTGTTTCTCGCACACAACAGCTTTTTGGGTTTTTTAAAGGTTCCGCTTGACGACGCCCCAATATTGTTCGATTGGGTGGAGCTCTGGCGTCTTGGGAGGGTTCTTGTCTTTGGGCACCATTTGAACGTTGTTGGCCGCATACCACTCCATGGCCTTTTTCCGTAATGGCAAGATGCCAAATCCGGCCAAAATAGAACGGAACAGTTGTGTAACTTCAGGGCAGGCAGTAGACGTTTTTGTAGGCACTAGCTCAGATTAATTTCCTGGTTGACGGTTCCGGTCGCAATGTAAACGTTGCTCTTCAAGCCACAGGTACAGATGGTCCTGCCGACACCAGATATTTCTTCGCGAACATTGACAGTTTAATGTGCTTGAAAATATCTGCCACCTTTCCCGTCCGGTTGCCGCGTAAAATTCCTGTCCAGGCAGCTGTTTAAAGTCTGCCTTGACGTAAGTTTCATCGTCCTGTACCACTGCAATCGAACTTCGTCAGCATCGTCGTGTACAACTTTCGCAATCGTGCTTTGGCCGACGTAATTTGTATATCGTTGCGATTTGGAGTCACCACTTTCTTTTAAGTCGACAGTCCAGCTCGATTTTTAGCTCTATCCACGGTTGAAGGCGCCACTCCAAGCTCCTTTGCGACATCTCGAAAGGAGAGGTTGGGGTTCCGCTCGAAACAGCGGGCAACGTCTTCTTGTCGTCGCTGCGGCCTCCGGCTTTCGATTTCCTCTCGATCCAGCTTTCCTGGCTGTCAACAAACGTTCATCGAACACTTTTCATACGTTGGTAACAGTTGATTTAGCCACATTCAACAATTTCTGCCAACTTGGCATGAGAGAAGTTTAGATTTTCGCCATGCACGTGCCAAATTTTGATGCGTTGCTTCGTTTCCTTCGACGACATTTTGATAACTGAAGTGCTAATCTCAAAATTAAAATAAAGGCATGATGCTACACGCACACATCTTCAAAATGAGGGGTGTGCACAATATTTTAATGCACGATGAAAGGAAATGCGCCAAGTTTAAGTCGACCAAATTTTGATCGAAACACCCTTTACGCAGCATTATGTGGCAAGCACTCTTCATTGATAAGCAAACTATTTGTAAGTGTAGGGGCTTTTTATTAAAATTGATTACTTCTTAAACGAACAATCTTACGATACTGAACCTTGAACGATAAAATTCGAAAAGTCGATTTATTCCTGATTGTTCCCATATCATATTGTCTCACTTGAACTTGCACTATTCTTCAAGCATTTAAGAGGATTTTGATTGTTCTATGAATTTTCCATAGATTGCTGAGGATTTTCCAGTCTACTACAAACATTCCAGAAAAGTTTAAATTAAATGAGAAACTCCAGAAAGGCTATGTTCAACGATTCTCTTAAAGATTATTTTTAAATTCTTAATTAGAGTGCTTTTTCGTGCTGAATGATTGGTTCTTCATTGCTTATCCTGATGTTGTTAAGTCATATCATATTTTAGTCATGATTCATATTTCAGCTTCTCATAACATTAAAGTTCATATCAAGATCAAGCACTTACAGCAACCCATGAAACTGGAAAGGTAGAAATAGAAGTTTCATCTCAATCGACTTCCAGAAAATTTGGCCCTCGTGCTAACCGAATCGTATTTTTAGGTTAGGAATCGAATTTCGGCTGTGTTGCGTTTCTTCCAAGTATCTCGTTGCTAGCGAGTATTATCAAACTCATACCAACGGTCAAACTTTTGAAACTATTACCGTACGTGTCAGGCAAGATTGATTGCAAGTTTATTTATGTGCCTGCAACAGAAACAAATGCCATGTCCAACTTGCTTCTTCTCATTCACGTATCGTGAACCATTTTTTAACGACCAATTTCGAGCACCATAACGACCTGCCGCCGAATCAGCTCCACCCACGTCGTTCCCGTTGGCCAGGAGCTGCTGCTGTCCGAAGGTCACGTATAGCGTCGAAAACAACGGCGAAAAAATCTTCATAAAGAACGGATCCTGACAGGGGATACAGTTCCCATTCGAAGCCTACTAATGCTCGAAATATATTCCTCACTGTCTCCCAGGTAACTCGATCCCTTCTTGACCACTTGTAGTCAAGGTAGTCAAAATTCACAGCGCCAAAGGTACTGGCCAGGGCAGGGTTAATGAAAGCACGGATGGAATTTTTATTAGGCAATAAAAATGCTATCGTGCACGTTTCTTCCACTCCTTTGACAGAAGAGGGAACAAAGACGTCCCACCACTTCAACCGACCATGCTTAGGGTCCCGTTCTATGAAGAAGATGTTCCTAAAATAGAACTCCTGAGTGGGTTGACTTGAAGCAGCGCACACAGCCCGGAGCGCTGGTGAGAGAAAGTTTCGATCCTTTGCGGTTTGGCCGAGCTGGAATTGAGTCTCAATTCCGTCCATGTTTTTCTTAAGGTGAAGGTTGCCATCATGGGTGAATTGCATCGCCGTTAAAAAATTTCGAATGCAGAAATCTTAGGAACTAAATGAATGTTCAGTAAAAGTTTAATAGGATTTTAGCATACAAGCAAGTCTTAGTGATTTGGCATGTGATTTTTTTTTTAATTTCTTAGTTTTGGGTATTTCAGCAACCTTTACCTCAAATCAAAAGAGATGTATGACATACTTTTAGAATTTTTTATTTCTGATTTGATTATTTTTAAGCGAAAAATGCCCATCTCGCTATGAAGAGATGGATAACTGGTATACCGCAGGCGGGTTGGGTGGAATTTTCTTATTGATGCGGTTGTGGTTCGTTGCCATTGAGGCAAATTTCTGTGGTTAAAAATTTAGCACATTTCTAGGAACTCATTCTTCTTCTCCTTTTACTGTGATTTCAGACTTACATGGCCCCCTGGTTGTCGATATTCGGCGATTTCACCAAAGACGCATCAGCGATGTACAACAACTTTCGCGTCTATGGCACGGGTTTACTCTGCGTGATGGGTAAGTATCGCAAACCGCATTGAATCTAAAACAACTTACATAAACATAAATATCATTGAATTGATGCGGTTGTTGTTTCACCCGCAGATGTAACCTACATTTCCATTCCATGAAACTTCAATCCTCATTTGCTATCGGTAGTCAACAATATTTTGCGGAAACTCTGCATTGTCGCATTGCATTGATGGAACAGTTTAGAGTTGGCACATATCGTCTGATACGTGATCCATTTGCCTATTTCGGTCGGTCTAGTGGTAAAAACTGGCAATGACAAGTGGCCCGAAATCATGTCTTCAGAATTGTGCGTCGACCGTCCTGTGAAAACATCTCATGGACCAATTCATATGTATGCAATGACATCCTGCAAAATATTCATATTCATGAAGCTTTTACCCATAAATCATCGCAGCTATGTGCCGGGTACAAAGTGCCACTGATATCCAATCCCGATCCTGCAAAAACCAACTACTTCACGGACGGAGAACTTCCGGATATAGCATTAATATACATCGCGGAAACGATAAATAAATGCGGGGAAATTTGAGAAGCGTCGTGCCTGCGTCGTGTTGCAGCCTCTGTTCCGGTTGAATTGCATTTGCAGAGCCTGATATCCTTCGGTGTGTGAATTGGGGCTGCAAATAAGCCGGGGTCCCACGGAAACGGGTAAATGTGAAATACGGCACTCTCATTGTGTTTAATTATGAATTAACTAAGCTGCTTTTGCAGCTAATATTTTATTGCGAATGCTTTGGATTGGGAAGGTGACATATGTTCATTGGAGCTTACTGTTGTGTTTGGCAAAAGTTGGTAATCGCAGCAAGCTGATCGAATTTCATCAGAGATATCGAATGCTATTTGTTCCTGTCTGTTGATTTTACTGGTCCATATGTATAAATTTGCAAGATCTAACTGATTAGCTCCCACAGTTTAAATTATGATAACAACTGCCTCGGTGATATTTCGCTATGTAATGTCTGGTGCTTTCAATGAGCATCACTTACTTTGCATAAGTTCGTAACGATTAAAAATTTGGTCAATTCTTCCGATCGTACAATTAAAAAATCCAAATGATACCTTTATTTTGATTTTGACTTTTGCTCTTCATTTATCAAAATGGCGTCCAAGTATAAGAAGCAACCGAAGGCAATTCGGACCGGTCGTTTTCATTTGGGCTGCTATTTTTGCGCACTGTAACTTAGTCATCCCTCATCACACCAGTTGTTGCTAAGACTTGATTCACTTAATGATGAAAGTTTCATCTGTATTAACACCAAGGGTAGATCGCTCAGCACACTTTTCTCCAGTGCAATCTTTTTAGTGTGCCTACAAGTGTTGCAAGGTTCTAGGAGTTCCCGTAAGATTCCGAAAGTGCCGATGTGTTGACAGTTCAAATTTTTATTATTTGCTGTGCCTGGCAACCACGTAATGCATATCGGCAAGATTGCAAGTTTCTTATTTCTAAAAGCTCAACTGTCAAAAGTGTTTCTTAGTGTACCACATATGTGGTATGGATTGAAAGCAAGCTCCGCAGATATGTAACACATTCGTCTAGTGTGTCGGACATCGTGGCTGGCACACTGTTCTAAGCGACTTACCTTTGATTAATTCTTCTTCTTCTTTAGCATTTCAAGCTCTCGCAATTTGCTTATTGTTTGCTCTCAACTTTGTCTTCTAAATGCACTTATGTACACAGTTATTAATTGAAAGCTTTCGATGCCAGGTACCATTTTTGCCTTAGTATGATTGTGTGGCATGGCAGTCGAGAAATTTTCCTTACTGAAAAAAATTCTAGACCAGACCGGGACTCGAGACCCAGCGACCTCCAGCATGGTGTTGCTTTGTAACTGCGCCTCTACCGACTGAGCTAAGGGAGGACCTTTAATTAACACTTACGTTCAAAAGCTATCAAAGATGTAAAGCAAAAGACGGAATCATATCTTGCAAACTCACGTTGAAAATCCGACATGATCAGGAGAAGTGATAGCAAGGTATGTAAAATTTTCTAAAAATTGACTGTTAATACCGTGCTAAAATGTTACCGGGATGCAGTATCGCTAGAATCGCACAAAACAAAACAAGAATGGAAGTTGAACATACGACCAGAAACTAAGGGATCTCCTTGCGTAATTTGGCAAAAAGGTTTCCAGTCGTACCATGCCAGCAAGCATCCCAATAGGACCCTGAAACAGAAGCTGGCTCCAAACACCATGCAAGATTGCTGATATCCAAAGGGGCTATTCATAAGCGACGTAGACTTTGCTGGGGAGGGGGAATAAACCAACGTGACTTATGAACAGGCCCAAATATGTACGAAAAGATATATGCTAACACAATTTGGCAGTTTAAATGATAAGATATCATTATGTATATTTCTAGAATATAATTTTTTATGATTAGTTTTATCAATTATTGATATTTTGATTCAATTTCAAATTTTAAAATTTAAATTTACCGATCCGATTTTTATTTTAATTAGGAGGTACTAAAAGAGGTGAAAAGGGGGAAAAAGAATATAATAAAGTTCCCTCTTAAATGAATTTAACATTAGTTCATACTCATAGTTTAAAAGTTTCAAAATTTTAAAAAAAGTTCAAATTTAAATTATTTACTTGTTTACTTAAGGATTCACTTAATTAAAGGAAAGTTTGTGTTCGAGATGTTTTAAAAAGATTTCTTCATTTTTCATAATGTCATTATTTATGTTAAATAAATGTTATAATATCCATGTATATATATAAATGAATTTCTGTCTGTCTGTCTGTCTGCCTGACCCTTACAGACTCGGAAACTAGTGAACCGATCAGCGTGAACATTTGTATGCAGGGTTTTTTAAGATCGACACAAGTTATGAAGAGAAACCCAAGGCATCAATATCTGATACGGGAGGTTAATTAAAAACACTAACCGAAATAAAAACAAAACAATATTTAAACTCTATAATCGAAGTCACACATAAGCAAACGAAAATATTTAAACATTCCGACAACAACCATAAACGCACCAGTTAACATGAGAACTATCCGTACTGTTATGATTTTTTTCGGGTTTTCGGGACCAGAGAAGGTTTTTTATGGTTCGAGAGACCTCCTCCGTCTGAAAGAGGGGCTCCCATACAAATGACACAAATTTCTGCGTATCAGCTCGAGATCTAATAAAAAAAATGGAGACAAAATTTGGCAAAGGTAAGGAATGTTTTTATGGTGGTTTGAGACCCTGAAAAGGGCGTTTCCATACAATTAAAAAACGAATTTCTGTATAACTCGAGAACTAATCAAGCAAACTGAACCAAATTTGGCATGTGGAGGTTTTTGAATGCGAGAAATGTTTCTACGGTGGTTTGAGACCCTTTCACTCTTTGAAATGAGAGACTCTCATACAAATGAAACACAAGTTTGAACCATACATGAGAATTATCCCTATTTTTATAAAAAATTGTTTGCAGGAGTTTTTGGGGCCAAAGAAGGTTCTTGGGATGGTTCCAAACTCCTTCCTCGTGTGGAAGGGAGGCTCCCATACAAATAAAACACAAATGTCTGCATAACTCGAGAGCTAATCAAGCAAATGAAACCAAATTTGGCATCTAGGGGTTTCTGAAGCCAGGTTTTTTTCTATGGTGGCTCGAGGCCCCTCCTCTCTCTGAAAAGAGGGCTCCCGTACAAAGGCACAAATTTCTGCATTATTCGAGAACTAATCAAGCAAACGGATCCAAATTTGGCATGTGGAATTTTTCGGAGGCAGGATTTTTTTCTATGGTGGTTCGACCCCTCTTCCCTCTCTTTTAGGCGCGGACTCTCATACAAATGAAATAAAAATTTTAACCAAACTTGAGATTTATCTAGGCAACTGAAACACAAATTGTGTATTCCTCGGGCAAGCAGCATGTTCTTATAGAAGTTTGAACCCCTTCTTAGTCAAGAATGGGGGATATTTGAGCTACTCTCAGTTCTACATTATGCACAAAAAGTAAATCAAAGGTTATGCAAGAGAAAATTACATTCAAACTGACAGGATATGGCGTGGTTTGAAGATAAATGTTTTGTCTATGAAATGCTTCTACACACAAAGAAAAACCATTGTATAAACTAACGTTCCGATGGTTACATAAAAACACACACCTACGTTTTAATTTGCGGAAATTATCCTAACAGCACTTTTTGCTAAAAAAACAGAAGTGCCAGTTCTAATAAATTTTCATTCATTTAGCTGCAATCTTAGTAAGGCTCGCACCGGGTTCAGCTAGTAATATTAAAGTCTGAATGGAATTGCTTATAATATCCATAAAAATCAATGCTATTCAGTTATTTGTTCATATTGTTTTATATTTAAAAAAAAAATTAACGGGTTTATTATATTATTTTTGGATAATGTGGTATTCTTTTTTATTTTTGTTCGTTTGTTGGTTTGTTTGTCTTTATTTGAGAGACTTTCATTTATTCAAAATTTCTTTTCGTTTAATCATATCTTTGATTTATATTTTAAACATTTTAATTTTTGGGGGTATTTCCATTGTTATTATATACGACAGATGAACACAAGTGTTAATGAATTAAAAATAAAATTTTGAGTTAGTCAAAATATATAGTAAAACTATAATTTGTACCCGCTTCAGTTGTTGAGATATAATAAAAAAAGTTTGAACACACTTTACAATGAGAATTTAGTGACATAATTATAAATTTATTAGCACAAATTTTTATAGAATGCTAATTGATTATTGAAAAACTAGCTCTATTTCTTTTAATTTTTTTTATTTTTTTTTTAAATACCCTATTTATCGAAAATAAATATTTAAATACTAAACTAGAATTGTTTACATTCTCAATACTAGTTAGAAATAATGGTGTTACTTTCTCATGACAGGAATCTTTCAAACTGTGTTCTTATCGAATTTGGCATCCTGCCATTGCAGAAAACCAAGGAAGAGGACAAGATCCCTCCCAATACGAAAAAGCCTTCCTACACAAAACTACACGATTACAAATTCCTACATTACCACTTTAATTAGGGATCTTTTGTCTTTCAGGTTTTCAATTAGTAAGATATGTGGAAAGCTATAGAAATTGAATAGTCGTGTTGTAAAATAATCTATCTAAAGGGTGGATCGGTCAAAAATTGGTCAAACATGATTAGGTGCACACTGATTAGTTTATTACATAAATGATCAATCTTTATTTCTTTTGAGGTTGAGGTCTACAAAACACAGGAACATTATTTGATTAGACCTCCAAATTTCCAAACACGAACTGTCGGGCTTCCATCAAGTTTGGTACGGCTGTTATATTTCACCTTAATTGATGCTGAAACGCCAATTTGTCTTGAACTATTTTTTTAAGTTCTTTTGAGGATTCTCTTTACGATTGCCCAATATTTTTCAATTGGACGCAGTTCCGCGAGTTAAGAGGGTTTTTCTCCTTGGGTGCGATTTGGACACTAAATCACTAATGATGTGTATAACATTCCTGAGACATTTTTCCGTAGTGGCAAGAAGCGAGGTATGGCCAAAACAGCACGGATCCATTATGTTTTTTTCAAGAAAGGCAATCATTCCTTTACATAAATATCTTGGTTGACACTTGACAGAGCCAGTTGTCACACAAAACTTTGTTTTTTTATGCAAGTCGCCTGCCAAATCAAGTATTTTTTTTCGATAATTTTGAAATTTGTTACTGCTTAAACTTATCTTGAACCTTTCCTTTTCCGGTAGTCATATAAAACTTTGGACCTGGGAGCTGCTTGAAATCAGCCTTGATGTATGTTTCATCGTCAATTACGACGCTCTTCCTTTGGCTGTTGTGTTTTGTCCATCATCTCGATTTGGTGACACTGTGTCCTTACATGTTGATAGTCCGGCTCGTATCTTTGTTCTTTGCGTTGTTGTGTAGAACTTTCCCGAATTTGTTTACGATACCCCAATGAAAAAGTTGGGATTGTGTTTAAAAATGCTGGCCACTAATGTTCTGATCGCTGTGGCTTCCGGTATCGGTTTCCTCCTGATCCCGGCTTCCTGGCAGTCGTCAGACGTTCTCCGCTGTTCTTCTTGCTTCCAACACCATTTTGACAACTAAATAGAAAATGTCAAACATAAAATAGAATCAACATTCCGTACAAAAATACCTACAAAATGAAGGGTGTTCAAGTTTTTAAAATGCACGATTGAAAAAACTACGTCATATTTGAGTCGACCAAGTTTTGACCGTTCCATCCACTAACTAGTCCTGTACTTTTTCCTAGTGGAAGTGAGCGTCCGTGATTTGAATGTACGCTAAACTTGATCAAATCGGTCCGCACAAAGATTACTAGCAACCCGGAACGTTTCATGAGGAAATTATCAATCATCAAGGAGACATGCACGCATCTTCCAGAGCTTGAGCGAAACGTTACTTGATTATGGAGCGGATAATGGAATCTCTCATTCGAAAAGATTTTTTTTATTGAAGAAGGAATAAATTATAATCCTGTTCTCCGAACAAAAGCCGTTCAGCATCGATGCTGTGTCCAACAGCCGCACAGACCGGTTCATTTCACTCAAGAAACTAGCGGGTGTTCTGGAGAAAATGAAGTTTAAGTTCCAAATCAATTATCGATCCAGCTGCGTGTGTATATCGGTATTTTGAAGGAGCAAGTGCTTCCCAGGGTGAACACCAACTTCTCTGAGGATTTATACGTTATACCTTCCTGCGTCGTTTTGAGGATATCATTGAGAAAAACGGAGGACACAGCAACTAAACTTGTTTAAAAATACTCAATAAAGGTAACTGATCTCAAAAATGTCGATCTTATGGCTTAAAGAAACTAGAAAACGAGAAGAAAAATTAGTAATTTTTAATTCCAACAACCTTTATTGCTTATCTTGACAGATACGCGTATTTTGTCTCCAAAATTCGTCTTAAAAAGCTCACAAACTCCAGGATTGCTTAAAGTAGTTGAAAATGGAATTTGAAAGAAATACCATACACTTTCGCATTTTTTCCTGCCACACCCTGTATGTATCGATCCATGATTTGGTATAATGTTGAACGAAAAATATCTGAAATAGGTATTGCTTATGACAAAAAAAAACAAGTACCGAAACGTGTGCACAACCTAAACGCAAAACCAGATCGGTAACGCGCCAATCTAAACACCACCCACTTTGGTTACCGATATGCATTTAGGTTCCCAACCATACAAATGCAATTTGCCTTTATTTGCCATCGATCCACAATTCATTCGTTCACTAGTTTAGAATACCAGAACATTGTCGGGCTTATCTAACTATAACCATCTCTATCTCGTTCTCTTCCCTTCCCATCACTAGGTCTGATCGTGTACTTGGGCGTGAAATTCGTGAACAAATTCGCGACCGTCGCGCTGGCCTGTGTCATCTTCTCCATCATTGCGGTCTACGCCGGTATCTTCACCAACATCGATGGCAACGATAAACTATTGTAAGTGTGATTCCGTTGATTATTCGCCGGTGTATGTGTGCAACGTGGTTCGGGGTTTTATTTTGTGCTAAATGGGACCTTGTGAAAATGTGTCGACTGAATGGAGTACCGTGAAAGACCCTAATTCTGCGCTACGTCTAGTTATGCACATTTTGCCAACATTTTGCAGTCAATTAAGAGGTCGGCAAATTTCTTATTTTTCCCAATTACATTCAACTTAACGCTATTTTGAAATGTTCTAAACTGCGCAGCATTAGGGCACCTCACGGTACTTGATGAACGAATTGAGTATAGCCAACGGTTGCTTTGATTTGATTTAGCGACAAATTTGAGCACGTATGGTTGCAATGCGACATTGTTCCCTGTTTGAGATTTGTTTTTACCTTCGAAGGAAGATTCACAAAATTCCAACTGAACGATTGATGATTTTTCTAAATATAACCTTAATCAATGTAAACATAACAGTATCATTCGAGTGGGTTTTTTCCTCTCAAACGAGGTCCTCCTGAGAACTTTTTAATAAACCAATTTGAAACAACCCACCTGGTGGAATCATGGGACGCACTCGTGGGAGAACTGATGCAAACATAGAAGGAACCTCTCACAATTTCAATATAATTTTCCAGCATGTGCGTTCTCGGAAAACGACTCCTGAAGGATATTGCTGTTGACAACTGCACCAAGGAAGTGGGCGGACCGTTGTATCAGACATTCTGTCCCGAGGGTGACTGTGATCCATACTTCCAAGGTGAGTAGCGACGTGGCCCCGTTATGATTGTAAAATACCTCATCCTTCCGTTTTCGGCTCTCTCTTTTTCCAGAACACAACGTTTCGTTGGTGCGGGGCATCAAAGGTCTCAAGAGTGGCGTATTTTTCGACAACATTTTCCCATCGTTTTTACAGGTGAGTTAGCATTCCATCGTTCAGATGTTTTTTTTTTTTTCGCCAGGTTAGCGAAGGAGCAGCATGATGCAATATAGACGGAAACTTTTTTTTTTCGTTAGCAAACCGTCTATCCAAGTAACATGCACGTGAAGTGAGAAGTTACGAGGTGCAACTTTTTATTCTGTGGCCTCCAAGTTTAACCAATCACATGCACACACATGTATCATGTTCCTGTCTAGCGCCTGTAGAAAAGAGAAAAATTGCCTGGCAACTAATACAATTTTCCGTTCCAAACTTTTTCTGCCGCCGTTCATAGGAGGGACAGTTCATCGCATACGGTTTGGACCCGGAACACATTGAACCACTGGATAGGCCAAACTACAACCAAGTCTATGCTGATTGTACCACCGCGTTCACGATATTGATCGGTATCTTCTTCCCATCGGTAACAGGTGAGTGAAGGGCTGCAAAACAATTTTAGGCCTTGGCTTGACTATTGACGATCGACACGTTTTTGATATCCTTTTCAAGTAATACATGACATTACAACGAAAACTGATAGATTCCCGGTTGATTTCTTGAGTAGTTGGGAAATAGGAAACGGCTGTAACAGGGGTGACTGTTGTAATCAGTTGTTGGGAAATGGGTCTAAAACTCCTAGATTTTCAAAATTATTTCACACTTAATTACACGAACATAAAACCTATCTAGCGGACTACTGATTCAACGCAAAAATCATGATTGACTACTAATTTATTACTGTCATTTTGATGGTTTAAAAAGAATAGAAAACTAGAAAACCATCAGTTTCCTACCTGTTGAAGAAGTTCTCTAAGCTTTGTCAGTGTATATTTTGAACTTGTTCGCGTGTATCTTTGTGTACTATTTGTATTTGGGTAAAATCAGACGATGTGTACAAAAATACACCCAAGGGAGATAGTTTCTCTCCCATGTTGGCAACAAAACGGAGTGTGTACAAACAACCGCTAGAACCATCATAAGCAATGATTGCATGCGAGCACGATCAGGCGCGCATTCTTTCGTCTGGCGGATTCGTTCATGCCTTGACCCACCCTGCAGTGGGATATAAAGCAAAGAGATTGCATATTTGATTCGGAGTACTGCTATATAGTCCCTCGTCAATTTTTCAATACTTCTATTCAATTTTCACAACCTGCCGTACACTGGCGGAACTTTCAACACTTTCTCTTCATATCTTTCATTTCTAGCAAACATTACTGCCCACTCTTGGGGCCTCCTGGTGATGAGCGAACATCTTCTTCTAAATACACATTGCCAATCTAAAGATCAATGACAAACTTAAAGTTTGGTCTTGTACGTCTGTCTCGTAACCTGCTAGTAAACGAGTTTGTGATCATACACTCTTAGAAAATATCGTGTAAATTTAAATCTTCTTGGATGCACATAAAAAGATGCGTCAAACAGAAATATGCATCTCTTCTTAAATTTACCTTACCATGAAAACTTAAAATGATAGCTTACATGACATGACGTAAAAGGAAATTAAGAAACACAAAATTATATTTTTTAAATATGGTCACTTATAATGCAAGAATGAATCCTTCACGAAGACCGTTTGGCTCTCAAGGATCTTGTTCTAGTTACCATCAGAAAAATTCACTACTCGCAATTGCAAGCATACAATACTGTTAGTTGATGTACAGATTGTGGAGCTGTAGAAAACATTTTCATGATCGAAAAGCAATCTGCATGCTTTTAATAAGTCCCTGCAATTGGAAACTTTATTCCATGACTATGAAATTTTCTGAGTCTAATGCACGTTTTTGAAGATATGTTCCGATAGGTCAAAAGTAAGCAGAGGGATTAACGTCTAAATATTGGCAGTTCTAAATAAATATTACATACAGCTTCATCAAAAGTCCCAGGTGCTGAATAAACTGCAGAAAACCCGTCTCCTACCCTAGCACAAAAGCAATATATCAATGAATGGGACACTTACAATAAGTTAGAGTTTTATGTAAACAACTTACCGAGTATGAAAAAAAAAGATATGCAAGATATGCACTTTTGGCTTGCTCATAAATCACGTAGACTCATTTCTAAAAATTTCAGACCACCCCGTCGTAGACTTTTCTCCATACTTTTATTGAAATTTCGTATGGAGCAAAGCCTTGTCAGACCCCCCCCCCCACTCTCCCCAGAAAAGTTTACGTGGTATATGAATACCACTTTACTGGAATGAATCACTTATTAGATCTGGGAAGACTAGTAACCATTCGGAGAATTCTCACGAGGTTTTAGAAACAAGATGGCTTTAGCGCCACCTGTCGTTTGGTATTTGCACGACCTTTCTAAGACAGACACCTCAGGGGACTCGTGAACGGCTATTAGCTCCAAGGCTCAAACACAATTGTAGTAACCACTAAATAGAAAAAAGCCAATAAATCCTGCTTGATTTCCCCCTCAGAACCTAAGTAAAAAATACCCAAATTTAAACTCGCTCAATCCGAATGAGCTAACCGGAACGGGAGAAGAGAAGCCTGATATTGAAACAAACAATGTAACTGAAAACGAAAACGGATTTTAGGAGGAGTCAATTCTATCGGAACTGCCCAAAACGAATAAGAAATTCAACTCAGTGCTTCAAATCATAACATAACCAAATACGTTTATTTCCCGGTTATTCGCGACTCATTTGGGTTGATCAGAACATTCAGTTACGGGAAATACTCACTGGGAAACAACCATGGCCATGTATAAAAGTTTCCACATACCTGCGCAGGTTTTCGGTGAGTTCTCGATGACAGGGGTACTGGCGACTTAGATGGCGACAACAACGATGTAGATGATAACGAATCCCGATGATGATGGCGGGGTCGAAACTTGACCTCTGATCTCTGCTTAGATGGCGTCCAGCGATGGCAGACGAACTCGGGGAGTATGGCCGAATTACAGATGCGGAGGGAGTGGCGGCTGGACGGAAAGCTTCCGATTCAATATTCGTCGAGAGCATCCGGAACAGACCGTCTCCCTAAATATAGAAGCCCGCATTCCCAAGCGACCCGGCTTCGCGTACCTTTCCGCTATGACCGAGTGGGGTTAAGGGAGGTCCGATTCAGTGTCCGACACTTGACTACGGATCACTAAACCGCGCTCTCGGTAACCTTTCCACAGAGGTTGTAACTATTTGTGGAATTACGACGGATTATTGGCGACCGTCGGGTGAAATTTCGCACAGTAGGCTTGCGAACTTCACTCCCCTCCGTTTAGCTACCTCGAAAGGCGGGCCTTAGCGAACTCCCGAGCTCAACTTGTGCGATCCGTACTCCACGGACAAAAGTTGGTGATGATCGTTGACACAGAAACCCAAATGCGTGGATCTCAAATTCCAGCCCGTACAAAAAGCGCCGTAGCGCTGGAATGTCCAACGCGATTGATACGTTTTAGTCTTATGTAAAACGTTAATATGGCTTGAATAAATAATTACCTGTTTTGGTACGCTTAACAAACGACGTATCTCTAGAAGATATCGCTTTGCCAGTCTCACAGACCGGAGACTACGTATACTTAAATTAATTAAAAAAGAATTAAAAATTCACTTAACTAAAAAAAAATAACTCTTCCTATTGAGTACCTTCGGTACGTAACTCTCAGAAACAACGTTTCACTTATTTTGAAAAAAAAAACTTCAGAAACTACGCGATAACTTCTCTCCTCCAGCCGGTATCGTTGCGAAATGATCGAGCTTAAACCCTCTTACTACTAAGAAGTGTTGATCAAACAATTATCTTTTATGTTTCATGAAAGCGCCAGCAAACAATCCGCTTGGCGAATAAAGATTCCTTTTGGCTTTTCTCCTTGTTTCGTCAAGATGATTATTTCATGTTTTGTAGCCATTGTTGCATTTCTTATTTTCATAGCGTTCAACTTCAGCCGAGACACAAACCAGTCGACATGCAAAATAAATTTGTAGCGAGTCCTAACCTAACCTATTTTGTCAATATATATTTGGTATACGATTCAAATCTTATCAAACCTAATTTAACCTAACTCATAATAGCTTCAAATAATTCAAGCGAATGAACCTGAACCAAAAAATATTATACAACGCCCAACGTTACAGACTGGTCCATTGAAATGAACATACTAGGCTAGATGTGTAACTCAATGTACAGGGTAGACAGAAATGTGCCTGTGTTCTTAAACTTACAAGATCACAAAATCTCGAAATGAAAACTTACATGACGTAATGTAAAAATTGGTTAAGGAACACAATATGACATCGTTCAAATGCTCATACTGATAATGCAAATACCAATCCTTCCTGATGCGAATTTTGATCTCAAGGATCTAGATCACGTTACCAGCGGGTGAATAGTCATGAAGAAAATGAATATATTTTTTGGTTCAGGAACTAGCACACCGGTCCCAAGCTCGGACCCAAGCTTAATGATTCACCCCTAATAACGTAACTCACATCAAAATACTCTCGAATATTGTGTCAAAATAACATAGCGAATCAAAACAGCAACAAAGATACTAGTACCGAAAGGAACCGAAAAGCGCAAGAATTATTGCAATGTGCAGACTGCAAGGGGACTCCGGACCTAGAGGTTCTACAACAGTGAACCAATTTCAAATCGCTAGTTGCATATTGATTGTTGACATAGCCGTACTCGTAGTACTCGAGAACTAAGTACTCAAGCCTCCTTTTGTTTTTCTGTTAATCCGTGAATTCGCTGTTTTTTATACGCTTTGAGTTTCAAATCATGGTGATGATGTTCGGGATCGAAGTATGGGTAATATTCGGATCCTTGGCTAGGATTCAGGCAAATTCACTCCCTGGAGCGTTCCACCGTTTCGGTCCTAACTGTTGGATGAGGTCCATGCCTTTGGTTGATTCTGTACGTACCCGTCTCGTTGTATTTTTTTTATAGTGGTATCTTCACACGGTCTAATTTCCATCAAATAACTATTTGCTACCAGCTCTCGTTTTGCGTCCATGTTTCTAGCGTAAACAAAACAAACAATCTTTTAAAACAAATCACATCCGCTAAATGTCAGACGAGTATACGTACAATGAAAAATATGCGCATATCGGTAAATAAAACTTTACAAAAGATACACTGAGACAACATAAAAACACTGACAGACAACCTGTGCCACCCTGTACGCTACGCCGAAGGATAAAAAATCATCATCCAGAACAGAAGTAAACTGTTACTTCACAGACAGACCATAGCAGGACTCTAAATGTGAAGAATTTATTGTCTTTGATGAAACATATGCCCGTTTTATGAAGAGAAACTATTAAGTTCAAGTTTATTACTCGCTGGAGGCATTTTTTTGATAATATTCACACACATGTTAAGGAAGTGTAAACAGTGTGACCGAAATTTTCAGAAATGGAGCTCACAGATATGTTGCTTTCTCTTCGCTACACTTTCTGAAGAATCGGATCACAACGTAGAGTATCTCGTGAGTGTGGTTATGTGGGAATTTACTATCTTCAGCAAACTTGGATAGTGGTAATTCGGAATTATCCCACAACGCTGTGCTGCAATGCATGTGAACAGTGAACAGTGGCGTCTTAAATCAAGATACATTTTCAGCCTAAATTTGAAGTTTTGGAGCAAAATTGTCTTCTACAAAGTTGTTTCTAATAACATGGCGCTTCTTTTGGTGTGAATGAAAACTAGGGTGGTCCTTATTTTCAGAGAAATCTAAAATCTTACTTTTTTAATTTCTGAAATAAAGGTTGTAAAGTTGTAAAATAAAATAATTTCAATTTCAATTAAAGAATTTTGTTGGTGTCCCGACAGAAAAACAACTGTTTTTTGCTCTAGCTTTTTTATTTCAAATTTTCCAACAACGTTGTCTTGAAATTATTATTATAACTTGAAAAAATAAAAGTTTTGAAATGTAAAACTTCCGATGTCTCTTACCGTTAGCGAGTAACTAACGATTTTCTTATAAAATTACGCCCTTTTCAAATGTGTCTTACTCAATGGGTGAAATATGGTTTCAAGCAAAGGTAATTTTAACCTTAAGCATGTATTTTTTCTTCTCAACCTTATGATTGTTCAGACGAGAATTGTGCAAAAAACCATCGAATTCTTGTTTTAATGCTTATTACGGAAATATAAATTGGCCCGGGTACTCCTGGGGCACACTTGCGGGAACTATTTATAGTCGGACATGTTTTTCATTAAAATTACACCTAACTTTGGAACAATAAAATATACCCAAACACTTATTTCAGCAAAACCATGCATCATAATTTGCGCTAGACTTTTCGTAACATTTGAAACAAGAAAGTCAGAATGAAAAAAATGATTTTGAAGGGACGCCCTAATCTTAACCAGCAAAGTAGTTCCGAACTAAAGTTGGGACCGGAATGTCAGCTCGTAGCGGTTTTTTTTTTTTGTGAAATGCCTATGGGGCTGTTCATAAACAACGGAGACTTTTCTGAGGCGGGGTTGACTGAAGTCTACCCTTCATACCAAATTTCAAAAAAAAAATGGAGAAAAGTCTACGAGGGGAGAGGGGGGGGGGGCTGAGATTTTCAAAAATGAGTCTAGGTGGTTTAGAACAGGCCCTATGGTGTCAGTTATCACATCCACAGTCAATCGATGCCCTTCCACAACCATATCCTGTATTTTCGCTATGATTTCTGATGTTGATGCACGTCCTGAGCCACGTTTAAACTTGCAAAACCCAATGGTGAAATGAAAGAGAAGACTCTTTAAAACTTTCACTATCTTTGCATGGTTCTCAGTAGCCGATAAACCTTACGAAAACAAATATACAATGAACTGATAGATCGAAATGAAATTTTCAGTACTTTCTTATGGAAGATGATATATTACAGTGGCGTAGAAATTTTGGTTTTTATATTGCTCCATAGAGGTCGCTTTCAAAACTTTTTGACTATCCTAGTAGAATTAATAATTTGCTGAATTTGTGTCACTGAAACGAATGTAAAATGGTTTGCTCTTTACCGATAAATTTATGGATATTGTTCATGTTTTATGATTCGTGAACAAATACATTTAAAGTATTTTTTTTCAATTATGTGCATAAATTGCGTATTTTATCAACAAGAATGTTTGATCTGTACATCACTAAAACTTCAGAACTCCCAAAACATAAGTTTAACTTTTAAAGCTATTGAATAAATAGAAATAAATGTATTCATCAATTTAGAGAAGTAATTGATTAGGAACTGACCCGAACAAAACCCCTCTTGAATATTCCGTGCGTGGTCCGAAATGCAAATGAACACTCACACACCGAAATATATAGTTCAAGTGGGATCCCAACTACTTATGTTCGGGAACCGGTGTTCGGGTTGACGATTGTATTTTCTGCTCTTTCAAATTGTCTCATCACGTGCAAAAAACGTTCCAGAAATTTATCATCCATTATCACAGCACTGTCATACTGTAAGCCCAAATTTGTCCCACCGATTCAGATCTCATGGTCGAAAAGTTTCCTCCCGATCTCCGTTTCCGTCTCATAAATAATTCCATTCTCCCTAAAAACTCCGTATCCCTTCATTTCATAAGCTTCTCGGTAGTAAAAAGTTTTAGCCAACCGCTTTCTCGCTGGTTCTTTCTCTCCGTCGAGACAGAGCCATGTGATTCCACTAAACATGCTGAGAGAGACATTTGCTGCCATCATCAACGGAACCCCCGCCGATTTCTTCCAAAATCAGAACTACTCCACCGACACCCTTCATCTTTATGGCTGTTGTCGGAAGTTGCAAAATTGCCATTTTCTCTATCTCCCCAATCTCTACCAGCCGGGCTGGACGCAGTAGAGCTACCAACTCAAGCAGTGCAATAAATTTCACCAACCCAGTCCGTCAAACCAGAGTCAAGAACCGTAGCTCTACCACTCTCCACTTCCAAGTGAAAAACTTTCGGCTTTTATGACACCCGGCCTTTGCTAGGAGTTGTCTCGTACGGGTTGATACGTCCGAGGTTCCTCTTGCCGTTGTTGTTGTTATCTCTGCCTTGATGGTGATGATGCGGCGACCGGTTGCGATAAGGTTTCCTAAACTGCCAAAACATCAAGGACCGTCGACTGCGACTGCGATGGCTGTCATTTCCTTTATAGCCTTCCAAGCTGACTATCCTTAAGGGGAATGGGAACTCAGCACGACTATGCTGATCACCACCAATCTCGGAGCAACTTGTCCAACCAGCAGCATTCGAATGAGTTTTATTGACGCATCAAATTACGTGAAAGTAATTGATAAGAGGACTGATAATGTCATTTTGACTGGTTTAGTTTCGTAAAGTTTAGACACCGCAAAGTTGAGTAATGGGAATGCATTGCAAAGTTGATACTGCAAAAAACGTCTAGTTCGGAAAGTGATGACCTTGAGTTAACACGAACTTTTCGTTTCGATCTGAAAATCGATTATCAGGGTACAGTTCTGCGTCGTTAGCAACTGTCTTGTTTTCATTTCAATCACTCAACGTTTGCCAAATCTCGACTACTCGACTTACCCAATCATCGCCTCTTCAGCAAAACATCGCTGTTTCAGAACTACCATCAATTAATCCTCGGCCACTTTTCGAAATCCGATTGGTTCTTTCGCAACTCGGCAACTTGAGAGTCCAATCGAGATGAAAAATGAATCGATTCCAACGAACCGGCTATGGGAAGAGGGGAAAAGGGCTTTCGCCTTCTATTGGGCTCCATGCCATACAAACTCCTACACGCTCGATGTGAAGATAGTTGTTCATTTCTTCGAGCTGTTTGTGCCACCGGAATTTATTGTTGTCTGGGAATTCAATGAATGTTAATGAAGATCAATATTAAGTGGCTCATCGTCCACCGTCTTAGTCCCAGTTCGAGAGGACCGAAGACGTTGATTCTGTTCTCTTGAGAATCGAGCCTTCATTTTTTCCTTCTCGATAACCCCAGACCGGCCCGGTACAGCTAGGACACGTTGGTCGATACCTGCCGGAATAATAGAAGACACCATCAAGTTCAGGTTCAATTATTCATTCGTAGAAGTTGTTGCTGCTTCGTTTGGCTGGTTGAACGTGACCGAGTGTGGGAAAAAAATGATACTCACCGTTATTCTGGGATAGTTGGATGCAAAATGAAAGTGCTCTGTTTCTTGTTTGCATGCCCGGTTGACGTGTGGATGATTTAAAGCTGAAAAACAGTGTCCTTTGACTTGTAGAAGAAGATCTGTATGTGTGCAGATGAGGTTTACGACTGTCAAAAGAAAATTGTTTCAATGAAACATTTTTTTCGGAAGGTCCACATGTTATCTCCAGTTCATATCCTAACGTTTGCATTAGAAAAAATGGACAAAAATTGCCGGTTTTTTATGGGTTAACCTTCACCCGCACTGACGAAACTACCCATGCAGCATCAACCATAGTAACCCATGAGTCAGCAGACAAAATTTGTCAACTCAATCAGTCGAACTCCAACCGTGATGGCAAAATCAGTGAAGCAACTCCGTTCAGAAGTGTGCGCGTTCAAAAAACGGCAGCGCGCCGCGTCAAAACGGATATCGTGCGGCACTTTGTGGACGCCAGATACGCCCGTTCCGGCATCTATAACATCTTGGCACTATTAGACAACAACCCAGCCGCTGTTCCGGACGGCCGACGACCCTGACCGACAAGAAGCTCCAAAGGATGCCGAATAGGAAGACCGAGGGAAAAGTGGCTACATCGCTGCGTGCGCTTGGCCGGGACGTTGCTTCAACCATGAAAATACATGTCAGGAAGCGGAACTCGCGTCCCCCGATTTCTGTGCTGCAGGCAATGACGCAGCGGCAGCGGCTGAATAAGATGGTCAACTCGATTTTCCCGGCGAATCGCGACGTGGCGGCGATGATGGACGACGAGACCTATCTCACCCTGGATGACACCGACTGGCAGGGCACTTCGTATTTTACTTCCTCCACGAAGGAAGTGAGCTCCGAGGTGACGTTCATTTCACACACCAAGTTCCCCAAGAAGGTGCTGCTGTGGCTGACAATCAGTACGAAAGGGGATGTCAAAGCCGCTCTGGCCTGGCCGTGAACGGGGAAATTTATAATACGAAAGGCCTGCCGGAAGTTGCGTCGTTCATCAAGAAATACCATAAGGGCGAAGACGCGGTGTTCTGGCTGGATCTGGCGTCGGCCCGCTACTCCAAGCGATCGTTGGAGGAGATGGAGCGGCTGAATATCGATGTGGTACCCAAGTCGGCGAAGCCACCCAACGTTCCCCAGCTGCGTCCCATCGAAAATTTCTGGGCCAACCTGAAGCGTAAGATCAACTAAGGCTCTATAGCAAGGCTGTGACGACTCGTTTAGTATGAGTTGAACTCAACAAAGCGTGCATTAAAGAAAAGCGGCTAAATGTTCCGATTTTTTCATGCGATTACCCTACCACCTGGTAATCTGTCCACCGGTCAGTAGTCAATATATCCTAGTTGCCTATTCACTGTGGAAATTTGACAGCTCCATCAGTATGTATACGGCAGCTATGGAGAGAACAGTGAAACTACTTCGGGACTATGGTTTGTTCGTACCGCCTGCTCCATCCGGACTAAAAAAAAGTCGACCAATACAATCGCGGAAACATCTATAAGATTCTGGCACTCCTGGAGAAGGGAGAGTCCATCGAGTGGAAGCCTGGGGTGGCATTATGCAACTCGAAACGAATGACTTTTTGTACGAACGCTTGTGAGAAAAAGTTCTTCGTTTCGAGATCCGAAATTCAGCCCCTAGTTTCGGCCGTTTTAAGCGACCGTAGGATTCAACAGAAGCTCTAACGGCAGACGTAAGGCAAGGAGGCCACTTCTTTCCGTATGTTGGGCCAAGAGGCCGGTGCAACCGGCCAAACGGTCAAGCAGTATATGGCCAAAATGGATATCCACATGTGGAAGCGTCAGTTCAGGCCAACCGTGTCCGAGAACCAAGCGGAAACTCAGAAACAACGGCTGTAGAATCTGGTCAAAGAGATCTTTCCGGCGAAGCGGAACATGCGCAAGAATGCCAACCATCCCAATGTGCCCCAGCTCCGCCCAATGGACAAGTTCTGCGCCAATTTGAAGAGTAGAGTATATTCAAATCATTTCGTGGCCAAAGCGATGGATGATTTGATCAAAAAGGCGATCAAGGAACTGAAGAATATGCCTACAAGCTTCTTTTTTTCACCAATGACTAAAGTTCCAGCTAACAGTAACTGTCACAAGACGGTTTTTTTGGTGAAGTTTTTAATTTCATAATGAATCAAATGCAATTTAGGTTGTTATAATGTCTTTTTTTGTTCTTTTTAACAACCATCCAAAAGTAGCCGCTTATTTTAATGCGCACATTAGTCGGTAGCACTTTCCTGAACCTGAATTTGAAAATATGGCGTGTGATGATCCTGATATGCTTGGCTTTTCCTACACGTCCAAAACACCCTCTCTTTCATTTGTATTGCTGTCTCTTTTTTCCCAGGGAAAGTTACTCAATCTTTGAAAAAAGTCGATCAACTCAACGTTTGTGTGAATCCTCATGTTACGAAGATCGAGTAACACGTGTGATAAAAAGAGATAGCAATATAATTCTACTCAGTCTCCGAGTAAAACGAAACGAGGATGTATAACTTTGCCTAACATTGTATTGTTCGTACTATTATAAGCGTGAGCGCGCTTGTTACACCAAGTCATAGTAAATGACTGAATGCTACAGTCGTTTAGTATGCATTGCTATGCACTACAAGGTGAGTGGAAATTTCTGTCAGTGAAGTATATGGTCATAAAAGTGAGAAGCTTCCATGAATTTTAATTTTCAATGTACATGGTGTCTCACAATAAGTGTCACTAAAACAAAATGTGATTAAAGCACAACAAATCAACCAAATCATAGCATTTATTTTTCATTTGAAAGGTACATGATAAAAAAATAAACCATATTTAATCAAATCGAAACTCTCGCCCATTTTCTTGATAACTTTGCGGAAATGCTTTGTACGCCCATCGCAGTCCAAGCTTTTTCAAGTGTAATTTTAAAACTTGCAACCATATGGCTCCCATGGTAGCTGATAAATATAAACAAACGGAATCGTTTATGTACCTTCAGCGATAAGCTGTCAAAAAACTACACTCAAAACGGGTATAATCAATTCCACTGTTAAAATTACCCAGCTGAAATAAACCAAAACTGAAAAAGGTGATAACTATTGTGAAACACACTGTATTTCCTTTTTGGTATATATTTAACATTTGTCTTAATTTAGTTCTGTTCAGATCTTTCTCCCTTTGCCTTAGTTACCAGCCGCATGCGCTGTTGGAAACGGTCACACGTGGCACGCACGATATCTTGAGTCATGTCATTCAATATTTTTACCAAACGTTTCTTAAAAGAATCCACGGTTAGTCAGTTGGCATCCCCCAACTTGCTCACCATATAGCCCCATGCATAGAAGCCAAGAGGATTCAAATCAGTTGAAGAGGCTGGTCATTTTTTTCGATGAAAAAAAAACCTCAAACCATCACCCTTGAAACATTCTTGAACCTTTGAACAATCAATTTATCGCGAGGTATATCAGAATGATGTGCTGCAAAAATACAATCATTTTTTTGATTGTGGTAATCCTGTAGCAGGGACATTGCTACAGCCGCTTCCGACATATTTCAACTTTTGCAATCTTCTGCTCTTCAATCAAGCCATGCACCCTTTTTTTATTTCATTTTTTTATGGATTCAGTCCAAGGTCATCTTTCAAAATATTTACTCCTGATTGCTGACTGCGACATTCTCAGTTCTTTGGCCATCTTTCGGTCAATCTTACCAGGTTTCCGCCGAATTCGCTTTCTCACTCCTTTGATGGCTTCTGGACACCTAGCAATGCGTTTACGGCCAGGTTTGGGAGCTATTTTCCAAGAACCGGTTTTTTTTGTATCAAACGTCCGAAGGATGTATGTTTCGTATGTTCCGAGTAGTTTCAATTTCGTAAAAATAGTACACAGTCCTTTTCGCGAGTCTCAAACGAATGAAAATTCAAAACAAACTTGCAAGCCGTGTTGACATTTGAGTACACTTTAAAAGAAAAATATGCAAACATGTCTGTGATTAACCCATCCAAAGATACACAGGTTTATAAAACACTGACAGGAATTATAACTGACTAAATAGTGCTCTCGCACCGTAGATAAAAGAGTTGTTTTTGCATAAAGCGTCTACCGTTTAAAATCCGCACACACTTACATTGATCTAACTTTTAATCCGTTGGGTAAAATTAATTTTGCGTAGACATAGTTTCATGGGTACTGTAGACACTTTGTGAGTTGATTTCATCAGGTGCCCATTTTTTTTCAAAATGGTGGCGAAAAAATCACGAGAACAATAAAAAACGCGTGATTTGTGCCTTTAAATGGAAACCAAACGCCTCAGTTCGAGATGTGGCTAAAAAGTTTCATGTGAGTAAGACTTTCGTGCAGACGTGAATCGTGACGAGAAACAGAACACTGTCACAAAGGGCCCTGTCCGGAAGTTGTACGACCAGAAGTTAACGAAACCACACTGCTGGGTAATGGATGACGAGACATATGTGAAGGCGGACTTCAACCAGATTTTAGGAAACCTGTATGTGACAGCCAAGGAGAGGTGTAAAGTTCCTGAGAGCCTCCGGACACAGAAGATGTCGAAGTTCGCCGAAAAGTTCTAATTTGGCAAGCGATTTGTACTTGCAGAAAGCGGAGTACACCTTTCGTAACTGCAAGCACCATGAATGGACAGGTGTATTTGGAAGAGTGTCTCCAAAAGCGGCTTCTCCCTCTCCTGACGGCTAACGATGCACAGTTTTTTCAAAAATTGCAATGCATCTTTTCTGAAAGGCTTGCATTTCCTTTTTGAGATCTTTCGCATCGAAGAAATAAGTGGGTCTGAAAATACCAACAAACGGTTGAAGATGTCCTGGCTACACTGTTGAATGATGAAAAAATCACTATAAATGCAACATAATATAATAAAAAGCTTAGTTACATTTCTGAAAATATGGTAACTGACCTATTGGCCTCCCTCTAATTTGTACATCATTTTGAAGGGCATCAGTTGCTGCATAAACTAACGTTGAGTTTAGCTGCTAATCTACACATTCTCGAAGATAGCTTAACAAATTCATTAAAACTGACATGAATCCTTTCAATGAAAAGATAATGATTAGCTGTCTTCTACTAAGAAGTATATTTTTTAAATATCATAAACTTTGTGGAACATTAAAAAAATGAGTAAATTCAAAATAAAAAGTTATTATAAAAAACGATCTTTAAGGGGGTATTACATTTTTCATTCCTTTTTCACCCTACAACTTCGTCCAGTCAAGAGATAGCAAGTTTTTGTCTTCTTCAAAGTTTAATTAAATGACCTAATCTAATATGTTTTAATACATGGTTATTAATTTTAACCAAAAATAAAAAAGTTGATTTTGTTTCATCTAGGTGTATACACCCCTTAAATTAAATTTGTTAACACATAAACAAAGTTCTCAAAAAAATATAGAAAGACTGAAGAAATGATCAATGGGCCCCACCTTATAGTTTCACCGCAAATACCAATGTTCTACTTTTTTTTATTTCGTCCCACTGCACAGTGGAAAAAATGGGACCCAAAATCACAACTAATTAAAGGCTGCTGGATAAGTGCTCTGTAAAACAGCTTATCTTATGTAAAAAAATGCGAGGAATCGAATGGTGATGGCTTCATCTTGGGCAGACACCGGGAAGTGGCTCATTTTGCCCAATTTTCGGAGAAAAAATTGAATAATCACACATTTATCATATTAGCTCTGATAATATTGCATCCATTTATGCTGTACTATTGTGTAAATGTCTGTAAAATCCAATGGAGGTGATATTCTCCATTGGAAAAAAACGTAAAGGAACTGTCCATTTTGCCTGATACTCCCCACTTGCTGAAAGTACTAGATATGCCATGTGGTTTTGGAAATTTGGGCAAATTAAAATCTATAAAAATGCAATACAGTATTGTGCAACTGACCGAGAAACTGAATGAAGAGTATTTCGTCTTGTGTAAACATCAGTTATTGATCATTTTTCCCGCTTTGTAAAGTGGCTCGTTTTGCCCGAATTTCGTTAAATTTTGAAAAAATAATTGGATAATCCTACATTTATCATATTTTCACATATAATTTTCACCCATTCGGGATCTACTATTGTGAAAATGTCTGGAGAATCCCATAAAAGCAATATCGTCTTGTAAAACCTCATGAATTGTCCATTTTGCCCGATATTCCCCACATATTGAAAATACTAGATATGTCATGTGGTTTCCGAAATTTCCGCGAATTAGAATGTATAAAAATGCATTGCACTATTGTGAAACTGTCTGGGGAATTGAATGGAGGGGATTTCGACTTGTGTGGACATCAGTTATTGTTCATTTTATCCGCTTTTCCCTGCATACTGGAAGAATCAGTATATATAATGCGGATTTTGAAATAGTCGTGCGCTACAATAAAATCAAACGCACGGCAATATTATAAAAATGTCTAGAAAACTGAATGAAGGGGATGTCGTCTTGTGCAAACCTCGGAAGTGACTCATTTTGCCCGATTTTCCCCTTATTTTTGAAGAAAAATTAAATAATCCTGCATTTATCATATTAGCTTTGATAATATTGAGCCCATTTGTGCTTGAGTATTGCGAAAATATCTGAAGAATGTAATGGAGGCTATATCGGCTTGTAAAAAGGTCAGAAACTGTCCATTTTGACCGATTTTCCCCACATATTGAAAATACTATATATGTCATGTGGTTTTCGAAATTTCACCTAATTCGAATTTATAAAAATGCAATGCACTATTGTGGAATAGTCTGGGGAATTGATGTATTCCACATCATTAGAGCTAATATGTTAACTGTATGATTATTAAATTTTAATCTTGAAATTAGGGGAAAGTCGGGTTAAATTAGCCATTTATCGAGGTCTGCAAAAGACGACAATCCCTCCATTCAATTTGCTAGAAATTTTTAAATTATTGCAGTGCGTTTAATTTTTATTCTCATTCGCGGCTACTTAAAAAACCACATTAAATATTGATTCTTTCAGTATGCAGAGAAAAGCGGGTAAAATTGACAAATACCGATGTCATTTAATACCCAGACAGTTCCACAAAAGAGCATTGTATTTTTATACATTATAATTTGTGAAACTTTCGAGAACCACTTGTTATATCTAGTTTTTCTAATATGTGGGGAGAATCGTGCAAAATGGACAGTTCCTGACGTTTTCACTAGACGATATTGCCTTCGTTTGATTCTTCAGATATTTTCACAAAACTAAAGCACAAATGGGTTCAATATTATCAAAGCTAATATGATAAACGCAGGATCATTAAATTTTTCTTCAAAAATAAGGGGAAAATCGGGCAAAATGAGTTTGCACGAGACGACATCCCTTTCATTCAATTTTCAAGACATTTTCATAATATTGCCGTGTATTTGATTTAATTGTAGTGCACGGCTATTTCAAAAACCGCATTATATATATATTGATTCTTCCAGTATGCAGGGAAAAGCGGGTAAAATTGACAATAACTGACGTCTACACACGTCGAAATCCCCTCCATTCAATTCCCCAGACAGTTTCACAATAGTGCAATGCATTTTTATACATTCTAATTCGCGGAAATTTCGAAAACCACATGACATATCTAGTATTTCAATATATCAGGAATATCGGGCATAAAGGAATAAATGGACAGTTCCTGGGGTTTTGGATTCAATATTATTATTAAAAATATGATGAATGTAGGATTATCCAATTATTTTTTCAAAATTAAGGGAAAATCGGGCGAAACGAGCCATTTCCCGAGGTCTGCATAGGTCGACATCCACTTCATTCGATTTTCCAGACATTTTCATAATATTGTAGTGCAGTTGATTTGATTCTAATGCGCAGTTATTCCAAAAATCGCATTTTATCTATTGAATCTTCCAGTATGTAGAGAAAAGCGGGTAAAATGGACAATAACTGATGTTTACACAAGACGAGATACTCTTCATTCAGTTTCCCGGACAGTTCCACAATAGTGTATTGCATTTTTATAGATTTTAATTCGCCCAAATTTCCAAAACCACATTCCATATGTAGTACTTGCAACATGTGGGGAATATGAGGCAAAATGGACAGTTCCTGCCGTTTTTACAAGACAATATTACCTCCATTGGATTTTCCAGTCATTTTCACAAGAGTAAGGCACAAATGGATGCAATATTATCAGAGCTAATATATAAATGTGTGATTATTCAATTTTTCTTCCGAAATTAGGGGAAAATCGGGCAAAATGAGCCACTTCCCGGTGTCTCCCCAAGATGAAACCATTACTATTCGATTCCTCGCATTTTTTACATAAGATAAGCTGTTTTACAGGGCACTTATCCAGCGGCCTTCAATTAGTTGTGATTTCGGGTCCCATTTTTCCAACTGTGCACTGTCCGGCCGGATTTGGCATCATACCACTGCACGAGTAAGAGTGGTACAAGGCGAATGATGTCGATTTCGTGTCGATAGATCTGAACCACCCAAACACTCCGGAGCCTCGCCCAATAAAAAAATAATGAGCCAATATTAAGGAACAAAACGACCTGGTGATGAAGAATGTAGAAGATATGAAGAAAGCATTTGTTAATAAGCAAAAAACTGTCGATTTTGAGGTCGTGTAAAACCTTATGGCTCGAGTTAAGGCCAAAACTCACGCATTCGGATATAAAAGTTAAATGTAGATGCCAAAACTACCTTTAATTGTTTCTTTTTACTCCCTATAAATTGGGTGATAATCGAATAAAAACTCGAATTTTTTTTGAGAATGCACAGTATGTGCTGATTTTAAACGGCACACCCTTTATACATTCTCCTTGTCCACTTTATTCACCGTAGAACGCTAGTTTGCCTTGAACTGTTTCCCGCTCACAACAGCTTTTTGAGTCCTCTTAAGGTTCCGCTTGACGATGGCCCAATATTGTTCGACAAGGGTTCTTGTCCTTGGTCACCACATGAACGTTGTTGGCAGCATACCATTCCATGACCTTTTTTTCCGTAATGGCAAGATGCCAAATCCGGCCAAAATAGAACGAAACAATTGTGTTACTTCAGGAAAGGCAGTAGACGTTTTTGTAGGCACACGCTCAGAAAAATTTGCTGGTTGGCAGTTCCGGTCGCAATGTAAACGTTGCTCTTCAAGCCATAGGTGCAGATGGCCTGCCACACCTTCTCTTCCTTCGACGACATTTTGATCTCAAGTGCTAATCTCAAAATCAAAATAAAGGCACGATGCTAAACGCACACATCTTCAAAATGAGGGGTATACAAAAAAATGTAATGCACGATGAAAGGAAACGCGTCAGGACCCTCCCCTGGATTTGGGCAAAAATAAGGCAAGGTTTGTATTTTTTTTGTGGGAGATTGAAAAGGTGTACGAACTTTTGATTTTGACGAATCAATTTGATCATTATTCAAAATTTCAAAGAGATAAAAATATTTGAAAATTCAAAATGGCGGCTACAAAATGGCGATTTCCGTAAGCCTCTGCGCGCAAAACATGGGGCGACAACTTCAAGCCTCTTGTAGTGAACAAAAATCAAATCTAGTTATTATTTTTGAAAGATAATGAAATTTTCTACGGTTTGAACTAAATTTCAAAAAACTTTAAACTTAAACTCATTCCATAGTGATCATTTTAACTGAAAAGTTTGATTTTACGCTACTTTTTTTCATTTCAACCGTGTTCAAAAATTATAAATAATTAATTATTAATACCAATTTTTAGTTCAAGCCGTACAAAATTATAACCTTTCAAACAGTTATTTGATGGTGGGAATCGAATTAACATGTCAAGCCCGGGGCTTGAAGTTAAATTGAAAAACATGGTTTCGAGAAATCGTAATTTTTTAGCCGCCATTTTGAATTTTCTCAATTTTTTTACCTCTTTGAAATTTTAAATAAAAATTTAATTTAATTGTCAACACCGGAAGTTCGTACGCCTTTTCATTCTCGCACAAAAAAAAAACTTTGCCTTATTTTTGCCCAAATCCAGAGGAGGGTCCCCTTAAGTCAACCAAATTTTGATCGAAACACCCTTTATTTAAAAAGAACCTTCGTAGAACAGTAAAATGGACAACGTGTTGAAACAAAAACCAAAAGATAAAGATAAACGTTTCGTTGGTGCTTATCGTTGGATGCTTGTTTGACAGTTCTACTTTATCGACACGAAATCAAATTCGAAGAAAAATGAAACCGTGAGGAGGGACAGGTTTCAACAATAATTTGGAAATTGATTGATGGAAAGAACTGCTACTGAAACCGTGGTAAACAAATGATTTTAGCAGCCTTAGCAGCAACACCAGCCTAATCGGGTAGGATAAAAGAGGAACAACGGATTGGTCCGCACGAAATTGATTTGGTGAATGGTGTAATGGCAGCCTTTTGCTGACGACAAACAGTACCATGGTTTCATACATTTTACTGTATAATAAATCCTAGTAAGGCGTAAATTTGTTGATTACTTTGATTGTTGCTATGAGCAATATCAATATGGCTTCAGTGATGTGCTAAAAACAACAATATTAGAGAGTAATTTTGCATTTTATCATAGTAATGAATCAAAGCTTGATTGAAAACTAAACATAAAGATCAAAGAAACAGGGAATTTAAATACGAATTTCGAAACCTCTATAGCATCAACATTAAACAAGTAAATTATTCAATCGCCCACACAGTCCAACATATTCTGATACAATAGCGAACCTACAAACTAAATCGCAATTAATGTTTTCACTTTCATTTATCTGACCTGTTTTATGTAGATCTGATTATATCAATAGTTATTATAAGTACTCTTCGAACTATTCGAAGCTTAGTATGTTTTAGAGCAATTTACCGACCAGACTGCCAGCAAACGAACAAACAGACTCAATCAATTGTATGTTGGGACAAGACACCATTGCATTGTTTGAGTAAACAATTAAATTAAGGTGAAAATTGGTGGCAGTCCTCAAACAGCTGAGCTCGAATGTCAGAATTGTTGAGTCCATATACATAGATCACTTCATTTCATAAGTTTCAAAATCGA
Source organism: Aedes japonicus (assembly GCA_034211315.2). NCBI lineage: Eukaryota > Metazoa > Arthropoda > Insecta > Diptera > Culicidae > Aedes > Aedes japonicus. The sequence goes on from JASCZW010000138.1 coordinate 40,355, forward strand.
ACCAGTATTTGTGGACTTCATAAACCATCACCTTAAACGCAACGAATGGATACACTGATAATAATATTCTTCCTCTTCCAACCAGGTATCATGGCCGGTTCCAATCGTTCCGGTGATTTGGCCGACGCACAAAAGAGTATTCCCATCGGTACGATCTGTGCCATCCTGACCACTTCAACCGTCTATCTGTCCTGTGTGATGCTGTTTGCCGGAACGGTCGACAATTTGCTGCTGCGTGATAAGTGAGTGTCACACCCAACCATGACCATAATCGAAACACTACCAACTGTAGAATTATAATCGCTACGCACAATCATTGAATCCTCTGTGCTAGTTACATTTGTACCCATTGAGTAAGCATTCTAATTTATGTTGTTCTTTGTCTCCTCCCACCCACGCGTAACCCAGATTCGGTCAATCTATAGGAGGCAAGCTGGTGGTGGCAAACATGGCCTGGCCGAACCAGTGGGTCATTCTGATTGGATCGTTCCTGTCCACCCTCGGAGCTGGGCTGCAAAGTTTAACCGGTGCCCCGCGACTGTTGCAGGCCATCGCCCGGGACGGCATCATACCGTTCCTAGAACCATTTGCCGTATCATCGAGCCGTGGTGAACCAACCCGTGCCCTCATCCTGACCATGTTCATCTGCCTGAGTGGCATCCTGCTTGGCAATGTTGATCTGCTGGCTCCGCTGTTGTCCATGTTCTTCCTGATGTGCTATGGCTTTGTGAATCTGGCCTGTGCCGTCCAGACTCTGCTGCGAACACCCAACTGGCGGCCGCGTTTCAAGTTCTACCATTGGTGAGTACATCAGTCTGCTGGTTAATTCCGTATCCCCATTGGAATTAGTTCAATCACGTTCTATTTTGGAATGGCACTTCTGCTACATGCTTCAATTTTTTGCAAAAATAAATAGCCAAAACCTAACCTCGAAGCAATCTACCGGAAACTAATTCTGAATCACATTTTAATTGTATCATCGGAGTGACACTGGACACAATCTCGGCTGACGACGACACGAGTCACGTGTCTGCTTCATTGCCGTTGTGTCTGGGGGGTGGTGGCTCAAACACTAGCCCTTGCTCGCGCGCGCAACAATCAATATGTACATCACTTTCTTCATCGCTTTGTTCTTCTTTTCCATTTCCATATCCGTGCCTGTTCCGGACTACAATATCGGTTTCCGCGGTTGCTGTCGTGATAACCAATCATGCACAATGGCCAAACAACGACAACGACAACGACGATGACGATGTTTGCATGCAACAATAGGTCACTATCACTGATTGGTCTAACGCTGTGCATGTCGATTATGTTCATGACATCCTGGTACTTTGCTCTGATTGCGATGGGAATGGCAGTTCTCATTTACAAGTACATCGAATACCGAGGGTAAGTTCGAACAACCAAGAATTTTAATATCCGCTCGAGTACGCCGAGTATAATAGACTGTAAATCATCCACTCCCTGTAAATGTACATCACTGACACAATCCGGTAGCAATCCCTATGGTTAACGCCTCAATTGCATCCAGCAGCACACAATGGTTGCAATTGATGTTCCGTGATTAACAAGGGAAGCTGATACTATCAATCTGAAATGCACACCTGGTAATCCGATGTCCCTTTGTATATCTCACTTTCTGTCTCTATTTTCCCATCCATCGCTCTCGCACAACGCACACAAAAACAACAACAACGAACTCTCCAGAGCCGAGAAGGAATGGGGTGATGGCATCCGTGGTATTGCACTATCGGCTGCCCGCTATTCGTTGCTCCGGCTAGAGGAAGGCCCGCCACACACCAAGAACTGGCGCCCGCAGATCCTCATGCTGGCCAAGATGAACGACGATTTCACGCCCAAGTATCGCAAGCTGTTCTCGTTGGTTTCGCAGCTTAAAGCCGGCAAAGGTCTGGTGGTGGTCGTTTCGCTAATCCAAGGTGATTTTACCAAACGAGCCGGCGAGGCCGCAGCTGCCAAGCAGAGCCTCCGAAAGCTGATGGAAGACGAGAAGGTTAAAGGATTCTGCGATGTGATGGTTGCGTCCAACGTGGCCGATGGCCTTTCGCACGTGTAAGTTCGGTTAATCTTGTGGAAGGTGTTCTGTTTTATCTAACGGTATAAATATTCTTGTCCCACAACCACAACAGCGTCCAAACGATTGGCCTCGGTGGTATGAAACCGAACACGGTGATCCTTGGCTGGCCGTACGGTTGGCGCCAGAGTGAAGACGATCGCACATGGCATGTGTTCCTGCAAACTGTCCGAAACGTTAGTGCTGCTCGGATGGCGCTGATGGTGCCGAAGGGCATCAACTTCTTCCCAACGTCGCAGGATAAGGTAAGTTTGACGGGAACAGTTGGGTGGACGTGGTTATCTGGATGGAAATACGTTTGATGGATTTATGCAACGACGTGAATCAGCTCTTTTTTTTTGCTTATTGTGAATACCGAAATGAACGATGAGTGACATTTTTTTAGTGGCAGTGATTCAATGTGATAGATTATTTGGCATCAGCCAAGTAGCATTTTCAGTTTAATAGGCCAAGTTTTGCAGTGTCGGGCTTTAAGGTACACAGTTTAAAAAAACAAAAAGGTAACGGGATGTAATGTTAGCCTAGCTCCTTGATTCGGCCTATGCACCAAATATATCATTATTTCTTAGATAATCAACAAAATCATGTTGCTATCTGCATGACCGATTTATTTCAAAGCAATTAAAACATAATCAATCAATTTATAGTTGTTCACTTCCGCAAAATTTTCGATTTCCTCAACTTTTTAGACACCATGATTTACTGGTTAAGCTAAACAGACTATCTACACGATCTTCAAATGATCTAAATTTGCCAAAATTGAACCTATAAACCAAATAATTCAGCCTAAATGTACAGAAAATAGTCACATGTTATTAACTTACAGGTCACATTAGTAAAATAACAATGATTTAACAAGCAACCGGTGGACCCAATGTTAGGGACATTTTTTTTTTCTTTGTTTCCAAATATGGCCTGTTGTATGAAAAGCGTAGTAAAAATGCTGTTATTGGTAACATTTGCAATACAAATGTCTGAGTTACGCTTAAATGTTGTTCATATGGCTCATCCTAACACAAATTAAAGGAACAAAATCTGTGTAGAGTGAATTATAATGTTTTGATTGCCGAATTGATACCCACAGACCAACATTACATCCATATCCCTCGAAAGCTTCTGACTTTATAAAACGAGTTGTGTAGCTTTTCGTGATACATTCTACCAGATGGCTTATTAAACATATCTTAGGAAGTGTATAGCTAGTTAAATTTTGTTTCCAGCTCAAATACTGTATGAGTTAAAATGAAAAATGTAATCGATTGTTGCATATTAGGCTGAGTCAAGGGACACATACCCTAAATAATTTTCTGCGTTGTGTTGTATGTATGTATGTAAGGTAGCCACCATCCCTTCTACGACCTTGTCATGTATGCAGCTCCACTTAATAGCAACATCAAATTTTCTGCGTTGTCTAATGCACATAAAGGGAACGCTAGATTTGGCAGAAATTAATGGGATATTTCATGTAAATTTAAGGCAGATAACGCCTGCATCTAGTCTGTTGTACGAAAGATTGCGAACATTCTTGTATGGCGCATGCAAGATTCCAAACAATTTCGTTGTTCACTCTTCCTTTGCCTTGATTTAGACGAGGGGAAATTTTACGCGCCTGTTAAAATTAATTATATTTTCTGTGTAGCCGAACAAAAAGTTCCAAAACTATATTAATCGCGTTTTTTTTTTTTCAACTATTTTACAGTCAGTAATCTCAGTTACTACTCCATTTTTAAGTGTGAGCTGTAATAAAACAGAGAGCATAGGATGTTTGAAAATGACATCAATTTTCAATGTATAAAAACTGTTTTCTAGTGCCTCGTTGTGCCCGAATCCGCCCTTTGCATTCATTGCACGATACAAAATTGTTATAAAATAATTCCGACTGTTTTTAACAAAATTTCATCAACATATTCAATAAAATCTGAGTACCTTAATTTAATCGCTTTTAAACTGTTTCTCCCAAAAAATTTCACTCTACTTACGGATACAAAATTTAATATTTTGAACTTTTTTTGTAACCAGTTTTGATATTGTTTTTGAGCATAATCTTGAAGCCCATTTTTTGTCAAATTTTTCACCGAACATTCTGCTGAAAAAATCGTAGTAAGATGAAGCGCCACTTCAACACCTGATCTATTTCTTTTGAAAATCGGTATTATTAAGCAGTGTTTAAACCAATCGACTTGATTTTTTCAACCATGACCATGACGGAGGAACTTTGAGTGATTTTGTCAGGCTCTTTACTGCTGCTCTTTATTTCCATATTGCCTTCTTTATTTTGCTTAATTCTGAATTCACACCGATCCGAAATGCTACGGTTGGCCAAATTTTGTGACAAAAATTGATAACTCAAAAATTCCAATAGCATCCTGGTTTAAATCGGTCCTCAAACTCAATGTTTCAACGTATTTTTGTTTTCTACTGAAATAAACCTCCCAAACCTGTGAGTGTCATCAACGGCATCCTCACTGTTGGTTTAAATCAGTCCTCACACTCGATCTTCCAACGTATTTTGTATTCTACTCAAATAAACCAACCAACAACAGTCTTGCTGGTGGTTTAAATCAGTCCTTAAACTCGATGCTTTAACGTATTTTTGTATTGTGCTGAAATAAACCACCCACACTTGTGAGTGGCCACAACAGCATCCTTACTGCTGGTTTGAATAAGTCCTCAAAATCAATGTTTCAACGTATTTTTGTTTCCTATTCCACCCACACTTGGGATTGGCCTCAGCAGCAATCATACAGTTGGTTTAAAGCAGTCCTCAAACTCGATAATTCAACGTTTTTTTGTATTCTACTAAAATAAACCAACCCCACGCGTGAGTGACCCCAACGGCATCCTAACTGTAGGTATCAACGTATGTTTGTATTCTGCTGAAATAAACCACCCACACTTGAGAGTGGCCCCAACGGCATCCTTACTGTTGGTTTAAATTGGTCCTCAAACTCAATGTTTCAACGTATTTTTGTATTCTACTCAAATAAACAACCCTACAACAGTCTTGCTGGTGTTTTAATTCAGTTCTCAAACTCAATGCTTTAACGTATTTTTTTATTCTGCTGAAACAATCCAATGCTGAAATGGCCCCAACAGCATCCCTACTGTTGGTTCAAATAAGCCCTCAAACTCGATGTTTCAAAGTATTTTTGTATTCTATTCCACCCACACTTGTGATTGGTCCCAACAGCATTCATACAGTTGGTTTAAATCAGTCCTCAAACTCTATGTTCCAACGGTTTTTTTTGTATTCTACTGAAAAACCACCCACACGCGTTAGTGACCCCAATGGCATCCTTACTGTTGATTTCAACGTATTTTTGTATTCTGCTGAAATGAATCACCTACACTTGTGAGTGGTCCAAACAGCGTCCTTACTGTTGGTTTAAATCGGTCCTCAAAATCGTTTAGATCTATTGTGAAATATCCCCTTTTTTTAGCTCTGTCTAAGTGACGTACCACTACTGTTACTTCTTCTTTTTCAATCCCACAAAATCGAATCTTCTTTTTCCATACCACAAAAGCAACAGCATCCTTACTGTTGGGTTAAATCGGTCCTCAAACTTGATTTTTCAACGTTTATTTTTTTTATTTTGTATTCTACTGAAATAAACCACCCAAACTTGTAAATGACCCCAACGGCATGCATCCTTACTGTTGGTTTAAACCGGTCCTAAAACTCAATGTTCGCACATATTTTTGTATTCTACTCAAATAAACCACCCACACTTGTGAGCATCGCTACTGTTGGTTCGGTGCCAAAATTTGAATAATTTTACTGTTCATCTATGTGCAGAGAATAAACCGAGAACATATTGAAATATCTGATTCGCTGGCGACGTCAGTTGAATTCAGCACATAGTTTAACGGATCCTGCAGGAAACCCAACTATTTTATCGGTTTTCTCGTGGAATTGCAGAGGTGTTCTCGGCTTCCAATAAAACGAGTATCACGTCAGCATATTTCTACCCTTTCCTTATTTGACCTGCATTCGGGTGGGACTGGCGCTAGTATTGCCTTAGTTTGGGATCGCCAGTTCTTACACATTGAGGATGTATGCTAGTCACAAGTATTATCTGTTGGTTCTCTGTGTAATTATTGGCACTAACAGAGTAGCAACCTTGGGTGGTCAATCATGTTGATGCTCATGCTTAACATCGATAACTTAAAAACTATTAACTTAAGATATATAATGTCTTCAAAAAATGTAATCATACAAAGAGCATCCATCTTTTGGTTTGAGTGGTGCCTAGAGTGATCGTGCTCATAATAATAATTCCAACTTTTTACTCTTATGATTTAGAGTGATTTTTTTCTCCTACCAACTTTAATTTAAAGAAATTTTGCTGAAACAACTAAACTGCTCTCATCTACGTATCGTTTTATAACAGTTTTTCCTACTGTCTTTACGATGGGTCTTAAAAAAAGATGTTTTGCTCTAATAAAAAAAATCTCTGAAATGTCTGGAGAAGCCGCTTGTTCTTCTGAAAAAGCAACTTGACCTTCTGAAGAAGTCGTTGAGTATTCTAGTAAAGTCTTTGGGGTTTCTGAAGACGACACCCTGTTTTCTAGAGCACAAGGTTAATGGAAAAGCTTCCAAAAGTTCTTGGGAAGCCTCTAACAAATCTGGGAACGCAACTGAGACTTCTCATGATTTCGTTTACAATTTTGATAAAATGCCTTCAAGAAGTTCGGATATAGATGTCAATCGGAATCATCCTTCAAATTTACGTCAAAATTGTTTTCAACGTCTGCTGATTACATTTGAAATCCTTGACGACAAGAAAGAAACTCTTTAGTACATGCTAAAACTTATTCAGTAACAGTTCCTAGTGGGTTTGAAGCCTTATTCGAGACTTATTCACAAGAATATACGATCAGAAACGGTTTACATGGCTGTCTCATTTCTGAAAGTTAGTAATTTTATTTTTTTAGTTTAGTCGTAGTCACTCAAATACCTTTTGGGTAGTTTCATAACTTGTCCGGAGTTGAGGTTCGAACCCGCGACTTCGGCGTAAGAGGTATGGATAGTTCTGAAAGTTCTGAAGAAGCCTCTAGGAGATCTGAAGCCTCAAATCTCTAGTCAGACATCCAGAACTTCTGGAGAAGAAACGCTTCTGTGAACACAGAAGAAACTCTGAGATATCTGTTGAAGCTTTAAAGCCTACTATGAGAGAAGAAAACACTATATTACCGGAAAAGCCTTTGAGCGGAGCTGGTAAAATATTTCAAGTAGTTTTGGGGGTTTGGAAAATAGCTCAGCGTTAAACCTCTGACTCTTCTGGAATAACTTTGCCATTGACTAAAGACGTTTCAGGTGAAACAGATTTGTACCACTGAACGAGCTTTCTACGTATGTGGCGAAACCTCCTTGAAGAATTAGTGAAATCGTTTTGGTTTCTGTGAGTTTTTGTTTTCTGTCCACATTTTTCACCCCTACACACCAGAAAAAAAAATGGGGCTCTGTTTTTTCAGAAGCCATATGGACTGCTTTATCAGAAGTTTCTTCAAAACTTTCGAGAGGAAACTTTGGGCTTCTTCAAAAGCTTTGACTGCTGTTCCGGGCTTATTCAAGAGCCTTCTCGGATGCTTGGAGAAGTCGCTTTTCCTTTCTCCAGTAGCTTTTTGGCTTTCTCACAAGTTAGAAGTGATTGAGTCTAGAGATTTCTTTTGGATTCTCCAGCTCTTGGCTTGCTTTTGGAGAAACTTTTGGGACTTTAAAAAGAAGACCTGAATAAGTCACCAAGATGCTTGGAGAAGCCACATCTGAAAGATCTTTACTGTCATTTGAGCTTCTAATAAAACAAATCTCAATATCTGGAAGAGCTGTCCATGTCTCTGGAAAAGTTTTCAAGTAATTGGAAGAAATCTCTTGGTTTCTAAAGAAATTACTCTGAGTTTTTGAAGAGCTGATCTCAGCATATAGTGAAGATTTTTCAAGTCTGTCTTAATTTTTCCCCTGCGCTTCTCCTGGACTAGAAAAAAATAGAAGCTTCTTTTTTTCCAAAACCCAAAGCGAAGACTTCTCCAAGAGTTTCTTTAAAACTTTCGAGAGGAAACTTTTGGCTCTGTCAAAAGCTTTAGCTGCTGCTACGGGATTCTTCAATAGCCTTCTCGGAAGATTGGAGAAGTCGCTTTTCATTTCTCCAGTAGCTCATTTTGGGCTTCTCAGATATTAGAAATCTAGAAGTTTTTGAGGAACCCATTTTTTGGAGAAACATTTGGAGCTTCAAACTGAAATTTCCGAAAAAGTCACTAAGATACCTGGAAAAGCCACTCAAACCTCTGAAGAATCTGTTAAGTCATTCTGTGCTTCCATTTCTATGTCTCCAGAGAAGCCTCCAAGTACTCAGGGTAAGTCACTTGGAAAGTCTAAAGAAACTAATATGAGCTTCCAAAAAAGTTGGTCTGTGAATCTGGCGAAAATTTTTGTTTTCTGTCCACATTTTCCACTCCTAGACTTCCTAGGATCTTTTTCAAATGCCACATGCAAAACTCCTACTTCTTAAAACATTTCGAGAGGAATCTATGGGTTTCTGGAAAAGATTTGGCTTTCCCAAAAACAGTTTAGGGCTTCTTCGCCTTCTAGGATGCTATTTTTTTTAAGTGATCAAGTTAAGTGTTAATTTCAATTTTCCTAGTTTTCCAATTACAATCGTCCTACTAAAACGCACGTAAAACTGTTTTTTTAATATGCTTTTAAAAAGTGAAGTGTAGTAAAACATTCTAAAGAGATATCAGTTCTAATCCACCTTAAATGGCGTTTGTAGGATTTGGTGAAATTAGAATTGATGCAATTTTAAGCTTCTATTGATTCTAAGCTCACCTGTTTTGCATGAAATTTGTAAAACTGAAGTGTTCGCCTTGTCAACATCATCATCTTCACGAATCGTGTAAAGTATATCGTGTAATATTGTGATCACGGCAAAACTTTAAAGTCCAAATTCTAAAACATTTCGTCGTCCATCATGATGTAGTACTTATTCTTGGTGAAAACTGTGTCATATAGTAACTGCTTCTGCTTCTTGTACGTCTTCAGCTTCAATAGCTGTGTGGCTCGATGAATCTTGTACGTTGACTTTGAATTTATCTGTTAGGGTATAAAACTCCTGTCCTGGCATTTGTTAAGAGTCTGCTTTAACGTACATATGTACGGTCTCGCTTGGAAAAGTATTGCAACACTCAGTTTAATATTGCATCGCTCCCCAAAAAGTTTAGCATCACCTAAACACAGGTACACGCATGATACTATAACTGGGAATTCTGAATATCTGCATAGCTGCGGTCTTCAGCATAGTTGTTCAGAAGGTCAGAAGGATGCCTAAAAGTGGATCGTTTTGTTTGGAATTAAGCCACCAAGGGGCGCTAGTGAACATGGAAAATTGAGCATTTTCAACTTGTTCTACGTCGTGACTCCAATAGGTGGAAAGTTCGAGTCTACGGAAAAATTGTTCAAAAGAGACAAAGTTGTTCAAAGTTGACAGTCGGATGATGAAGAAGGTGAGTGACAAAAAATGAATTTACCTCATCGTTGTTCGATCAGAAGTTGTTTATTACAAACATCAAAAAAAAGATCAAGCTAAACGGAAAGATTCTCGAAATAATAACAGCTCTATTGCTGCTCTAATAACAACCGTACAAATTCTCGGCATTCATTCAATGGGTTTCCGCAATGTATCGTCCGAGATTTTCTTTCAAGCAGATTGTAGACACTCCCACAAAAGTCTATGATTTTGGAGAGGCATTTTTCTCATGTTCCGGTCCAGCTCTTTGGATTTAGATCCGCTGATTGCGCCAGCCAAACGATTACGTTTACGTTCCATTTTGGTCCAAGCTTTGAACGAACCCTGACTAAAATATGTATTGAGTAAGCCTTGAATCACTTGAAAACGTAGTGAACAAGACCTGAATCGCTTAACTTTGAAGTGAACCAAACTTCGAATGTGTGGTGAGTCAGTCCTGAATCATTTGAATGTGTTGTGTGTCAGTCCTGAATTACATGAATTTGTGGTGAGTTCGTCCTGAATCATTTGACTAATAAAATCTGTATCCACATTAATCCGGACACTTTCAAATCATTGTAACTTTTGAAGTATTGCAAGTAGGAATGAAAAATTTCACTGTGGTATAGCTGAGAGTCTATGATGAAAAAAACTATAATTGATGTTTACATTTCATGTTTAGTATTCAAGATGGCGACGAAAGAAAAACAAGTGCTCGAGCGAATTTTGTACGGGCGTACGGCAAATCCTGACTTGTCAATACGGGACCTTGCAAAAACATTGGATTTGCCTAAATTCACTGTTCACGATGTGCTCAAATCATTTTCGGAACGTTTGACGGTGGAGAGGAAACCGAGAAGTGACAAAAACATTGGACGTGCTGATCCTGTCATGGACCGAAAGGTGAAAATGATATTAACGAAAAACCCAAATCTCTCCATTCGAACGGTGGCTCGTCAAATAGGGATGTCGCCTGGTTTTGTCCAAAAATCAAAACAACGTTTGGGACTTAAGTCGTATAAAGTAAAAACAGTTCCAAATCGCAACGACAAACAGAACTTGGCAGCAAAATCACGGGCTCGACGTTTGTACTGCGAATATTTGACGAAGTTTTCATGCGTTGTTATGGACGATGAAACTTATGTCCTGGAGGATTTCAAGCAGCTTCCAGGGCTGGCTTTTTATTCTGCTATGGCCAGAAATGCTACAGCTGAGCATTTCAGAACGAAAAAGGCATCGAAGTTTTCCAAAAAATTCCTTGTGTGGCAACCCTAGTAGCACACTTGTTGCAATTCAGTTCAGATAACATAAATATGACTTGCTAAGTCACAATCAAGCTACTGCAACTAAGTATGATTGTAGTGTGCTACTTGGGAAGCAATTTGCACGTGTGGCAAAAAGATTAAATCTTTCGTCACTACAGGCACAATCAACAAGGAGATCTATCAGAAAGAGTGTCTGCAGAAGCGATTGCTACCCTTAATCAAAAGTCACAAAGAAAAACCTTTGTTCTGGCCTTATTTGGCATCATGCCACTATGCTAAAACTGTGATGGAGTGGTACCAAGCAAATACCAAAAACCTTAAACCCGCCAAATTGTCCAGAGCTACGACCAATCGAGAAATATTGGGCTCTGATGAAGCGGAAGCTTTCTTGGAAGAAACAAGGAATCAAAGACATCAAAACCTTCCAGCAAATTTAGACAAAGACGGCTTCTACGATTTCTGAAGAATCTGTACAAACCCTAATGGACGGAGTTAAGCGCAAAGTTCGAAAATTTTATGCAAATACCAAATAACTATGTTTTGTCTTCACGAATTGTTAAAACACATCCCATGAATCTGAAATAAACAACTACGACGGAAATATAATGCGAAATTTATGTTTTATTCATGTTTTGAGGTGTCCGGATTATTGCGGATACAGACCTGAAGTGAATCAGACCTAAATCACCTGTTAAGAAATTCATCAGATCTGAAAAATGTATGATCACTTGAATGAGAAGTCAGTCAGTCCTAAATCAATTGAATTTGAGACCCAAATAACCCCTTCGTAAAAACTTTCCCAAAGACTCGAACTTTCTATCTTATCAGAATCGCGAGATAGAACAAATTGAAAGTGCTCAATTTTACATGCTTACTAGTGCCACGTAGTGGTGGAATTTCGAACAAAACAGTTCACCTTCCGGATGCCTTTGACCTTATTATAACTTTGCTGAAGACAATAACATTCGGTTTAATCAGAACAAATTGAACATGCTCACCAGCGCCATGTAGTGGTGAGATTCTGAACCAAACTCTTAACTTTCAGGATGCTCTTGAACTTTTGAACAACTTTGCCGGAGACTAGAACTTTCAATCTCATCAGAATCAAGAGATAGAACTTCTTGAAAATGCTCAATTTTCCTTGCTCGCTAGTGCCACGTAATGATGGAATTCCAAACAGAATGACCAACAGATTTCCAAACAGAAAATCCACTACCAGAATGCCCTTTACCTTATCAATAAGTTTGCGGAAGACTCGAACTTTCTATCTCATTAGAATCACGAGATAGAACAAGATGAATATGCTAAATTTTGCATGCTCACTACCGCCACGTAGTGGTGGACTTTAAGACCATTTTTGCATTTTTCGAATGCCCTCGACCACCTGAACAACTTTGCTGATGACCGCTAAAAACCTTTGCAGATGTTAAAGGTTTCGAGATAAAGTATCATGAATGTACCTGTATTTTGGTGATGCTAACGACTGTTCCAGAAAGTATAAGCACACCGTATTCTAACGGTCACTTCGAATATAATGAAATATTTCAACATGCTTTGTCTGCGTACTTTTGTTTGCACATTTCTGTAAGACATAGCATTAAAAAAAGTGCTCAGTTGTAAAAACGTACCAGAAAATCCCAAAAGGAACCCAAAACAGGCCACGTCCATGAAACCACGGGCCCGCAAACTCTACAATTCGTTATTGTGTAGAAATTCTGGGTGTATAATAATGAACGATGAAACGTATGTGAAACTAGATTACAAAACGCTTCCCGGACCACAGTTCTATACTGTAAGCGAAGACAAAGACATCCCCGAAACGGAGAAGGCAATTTTTACCGAAAAATTCGGTAAGACGGTTATTGTTTGGCAGGCAACATGCGAGTGTGGTACAACGGAGACGATGAACACTCAGAAATACGTTGAGGAAGGTCTCCAGAAGCGATTATTGCCGACGACCAGGCAGCACGAAGGTCAAGTAGTGTTTTGGCCTGATTTGGCGTCATGTCATTACGCAAAGGACACTTTGGAATGGTACAAAAGTCAAAATGTGTATTTCGTGCCGAAAGGCACGGCCAATCGAGACTTTTTGGGCTTTAACCAAAGCAAAGCTTCGAAAATTCATAAAACCAGCGGACGACATCCAAAAATTTTAAAAAGATTGGCCAAAAGTGGTCAAAATTATGGGAAGTACCAGTCTGCAGAAGCTAATGGGTCGAGCTCAAGGAAAAGTTAGGAGTCTTGGCTGTGATTAAATATCTTGATTAAACGAGAGTAAAATATCATATAAAACACAAATACAAATATGATTTGCCAAATAAAATTATAAAAAAAATTTAAAAAAACATGACTTTTTTGTTATTTTGAAAGTGTGCTTATACTTTCTGGAACAGTCTATAATCTTTTCGAAGTAATGCAATATGCAACTGAGTGTTTTCCAAGCGAATCCGTACTTATGACTGGCAGTGTATGTTTCGTCATCCATCACAAAACAAACTGTATCTAGTCAACATTTTCGTGTAGAGATCTTTAACACGGGTCTCGGCAACAGTTTGCTGCCGTTCATCGCGGATTGGGATGTTTTGAACCCTTTCACACATGTAATCCAGCTCTTGTCTTGACCTCCTGGACGTAAGTTTGCGAAAAACCGATCTTTTTGGAAAGGTTGGGATTTCGGATGAAATTACCGTTAACCTTTCTCTCCGTCTACCTACATGTTGATCCCTGCTCCACGTTTTTAGTACGCTTGCGACGGTTGAATTACATTTTTGCACAATTTGCATAAGGGAATGTCCATTAATTATGTCATGCAGTAAGGAGTAAAGGGGGGTTTGGGAAAACGTGACGATCCATACAAACAAATTTGAACGGCCATGCAAAAAAACGTGACAAGGGGGGGGGGGTTAAAAAGTCATTTTTTGCGTGACTTAATTTATGGACGTTTCCTAATTGCAGTTCCGGATTTTCCATTCCAACAAACCACAAAACTACGCAATTTACAGGGTGTAAACATTACCCTTTAGAGAAAAACTGTCCAAAATTTGGATGTCTGTCCAGTGGGAAAAAAAAGTTTGTTGGAAGTGTTGCAATAATTACGTGTTCACCCTTTAGAATTTTATCAAACGTTCCACCAAGACTCTATGAATCAGAAAACACTTATATTGTAACCTAAGTTTTTATCTAGCCTTTTTTCAATCATGTATATCGCCGGTTTATTTCGCAATTTAACACAAATTTTATCAATCCTCAAGAAAATTTTCGTTTATAAGTTATTTAAATTAAATCAAAAAATCCACACTCTGTTGGTGTACTCAACCTAAAACCTTCGTAAATTTGATAAATAATCTATTTTCTAGAACCTCATATTCAGGCGTTAAACTAGTCCACTCGATTCAATGCTCTAAAAAAAAAAGTAACCACCCACAATTTCTCCCCGCAGATCTCCGGCAACATTGACATCTGGTGGATTGTGCACGATGGTGGCCTCTTGATGCTGCTGCCGTTCCTGCTCAAGCAGCACCGCTCCTGGAAGAACTGCAAGATGCGCATCTTCACCGTCGCCCAGATGGAGGACAACTCGATCCAGATCAAGAAGGACCTGAAGATGTTCCTGTACCACTTGCGAATCGAAGCCGAGGTCGAAGTTGTTGAAATGGTGAGTACCAGAATGCTAAGGAACCAGGACCAGGGCACGGGGCGTGATAAATGATGTCATAATTTTTTTAACATGTTTCCTCCCATCCGCATGAAAGCTCTCTCTCTCAACGTTCCCCATAATCGTATCTGGGAATTGTTTTGTCTAGGCTCGTGTAATGCCAGAGGACTTTAGTGTTGTTGAGAATACCAGTAAAAGGTTATTTACAGACGCGGGTTGGTGAGGGGAAGCTGTCGAAAAAGAAGGCGTGAAGAGTATCATAATTGAATTTCCCAGCGCAGGCAGAAAAACACGAACAAAGTCCTCGGGCTTCTAAATCCTTTGGCATTCTATTATACTTTTTTTCCGCCAGCACGCTTTCTATTTACTCTTGTTCGTCTCGTTTCGGTTTTCTATCTCATGGCCGTTGGACTCCGTTGGCGAACGTCAGAATGGTCCTATGATGGAGTGTGTCGCTGTTGGTCCTTCCTAAAGGAGAAAACAGACGGGAATGCTGGGCCATGCTGAATACCGGGTGCCGTTTCACTTGATCCCTCTTGGAGAGCCCCGAACCGGACGCTGTGCAAACATTATATTTCGTACGATGTGATATTGTTTTATATTTCACCAGTAGGGTGGAAATTTTCGGTATTTCGTTCACACCGACCGGGGCACACCGAGCACCATGACCGTGGCCAAACACGCGTGAACCGGGCCAGATGGAACATATTTTTCAACTTCCAATTAAATTGTTTATTGTTTGACAATCGATATATTTATGCATTCGGAGCAGGTAAACATTTATGTAGGGCAATTTTAAGCCGTTTATAGTATCAGCCTTGCAGAAAACAAGGTTGCCCTTGTGCACTGCAGAGTAACGGTAGCAGATACATCGTGTTCAGTTTGCATCATTTATGTTTATAATTTGCACAGACAATCGAAATGTTGCATTATTTATCAAGGACAATTTGCAGTTAATTTGATTCGTATTGAAGTATTGATTGTTCTTCGAAACCATCAAGACCTACCCTGTAAAATCGCAAATGACAATAGACAGATATGCAAGCCTACTTCTGTTCAAAACGCGCCTTCTCAAATCATCAAATCCGCACTGATAAGCACTCTGCTGATTTTCCTTCTGTATAACTCCTGGTGGTACTGTCGGAACAAAAACCACTCCGAAAGTAGCTTTCAGGTCCGTCTTGCTACAATTGAACAAAGTGGACCATCATCATTTGTACGAAGAAAAATCTCCATTGTCATCCCAAATCACTGCCAAGCCCCGAAAAATCTTTCCATCCATCTTCAAGCTCGTCCCGCAAATGTACCATCCCACAGACCGTTCGCAAATATCGCACACCCACACCAACCACTTAAAGTGATAATCCTTTTTTTTTGTGCTCACTGTCTTCGACTAGATGTAGGTATTCGTATTCTACACCCACCTAAGAACAAAACGAGTTGTCGTTTTCGTTTTCATAAATAACATCATGATCGTTTGTAGGCTCACGTTCTTTTTTCTGTTTTTGTTCTGCGAACCTTCTCGACACCTTCGGTGAACAATCCGGGAAAAGCTACCGAACCCACCATCGGCTTGGTTTTTTTTTCGCCTAAATGATAATTTATTTCTCATCACTTCGCTTTGCCGGTTGGTTGAGCAATCAGAGCCTCGAACCGAACTGCGATGGTCTAAAATTGAAGATGTAGTTTACAGGGCTGAAAAAAAATTTAGGTAAATTTTAATTATAAATTTTGTCAAGAGCAAACAAATTTATAGCCTACTGGTTCTTAGAAGGTGACAGCAATGTTTTCAGGGACAGTAAATAATCAGTTTTTTTTATGATTTTTACAATTGAAAGAGAACATAGTGTAATGAAAACATTGAGGGTACCTGCAATTAACCGAACATTTATTGAAGAATAATTTTTTTTCAGTTGGTTTAGAAAGGTTATCGAGGTTATCGGTAAGGATTTGAAAAAGGCTCTGGATTTTAAAAAATCTTTCTTTCATACACTGTTGTCTACCAATTGATCAGATAATTCATTGATAACCCATTGATCCTATTATTTTTTATAAATTTTGAATAGCTAGAGGATGTTTCTTAGCGCTCTTAATTTTATTAAAAATTAAACTATCATTCTGGATTCAAAACATGATTTTTTTAAATTTTTGTACATGGCTGCAGGCAAAGATAACATAATGCAAAAAGATACACGACTCTTGCTATTCACAGGAGACACGAATAGCGCTGCCTGGTGAGCAAAAATCCAACCATTACACTGATAATATGGTGCGTGTGAAATGTCAAACTCAGCGTCAAACTCAATTGACAGTTACACCTTCTTCTCACTTTAAACACGCTCAGCCGGATTTAATAAAAAATGAGTAAAAGTAAACCAAAATCATAAAAAATGGAACTACTCAAAATTGGGAAACCCTGTGTAACCCCAAATATGGGTAAACCTACAATTTATTTGGTTTTGACTTAGTTTTACCCATTATTCTAAATTGTAGTTTTTACGGAATTGGGTAAAATATTGAACTCTAGACAAAATCGTCAAAAGGTCAGAAGTAACAATTGTAAACAATGACTTAAAACATATATTTCCTGGAAATGCCAGGTTGCTACCTTCTATATCCACTACCTACGGGAAGGTAATAACTCCCTCTATCTGTTTCTGGTGCTATTTTTTTTTTTTTTTTTTTGGAGAGGGCAGCTCCCAGAAAAGTACGCTAGACGTCATTGCTTACAAATGTTACTTTCGACCATTTGACTATTTTGTCTAGAAATAAAAAAAAACCAGGTTGCTATATTAAGGCTTCTTCTTTTTTATACTTTGGAAAAAAAGTTTGTCAACTCTGTAGTTTCAATATTTTATTTGTGATGTGGTTATACCAGCGGCTGGATAGTCGTGACGAAAATTAATATATTTTTTGGCTCGGTCCCAAGCTTTCTGATTCGTCCCTAATAAAGTAACCCACACCAACAAAACCTAAAATATTCTGTCAAAAAAATATAGCTAATCAAAACAAAAACAAAAATTCTAGTACCGAAAAGCGCAAGAGTGTTTTGCAAGGTGCAGACAGTAAGATGTACTACACCCAGAGAAATAAACTTTTGATATTCATAAGATTGCATTATGATTATTTATCTATCTATATATATAAAAATGGATTTCTGTCTGTCTGTCTGTCTGTCTGTCTGTCTGTCTGTCTGAACCTAATAGGCTCGAAAACTACTGAACCGATCGGCGTGAAATTTTGTATGGAAAAGGTTTTGGGGCCGGGGAAGGTTCTTATGATGGTTTGAGACCCCTCCCTTCTCTGGAAAGGGGGGCTCCCATACAAATGAAGCACAAATTTCTGAATAACTCGAGAACTGATCAAGCAAAGGAACCCAAATTAGGCATGCGGAAGTTTTTGGAGGCAATAAATGTTTATATGGTAGTCAGAGACCCCTCCCCTCTCTAAAAAGGGAGGCTCCCATACAAATGAAACAGAATTTTCTGCATATCGCAAGAACTAATCAAGCAAATGGAACCAAATTTTGCATGTGGGGTTTTGTGGAGACAATTTTTTTTTCTATGGTGGTTTGAGACCCCCCCCCCTCTCCTAGGAGGGGTGCTGTCATACAAATGAAACTAAAATTTCTCCATAACTCTAGATCTAATAAAGCAAATGGAACCACATTTGGCATGCGGGGATTTTAAAGGCAATGATTGTTTCTACGATAGTATGAGACCCCTCCTCTCTCTCTGGAAGGGGGGGGAGGTGTCATATAAATGAAACAAAAGTTTCTATATATCTCGAGAACTAATCAAATGGAACCAAATTTGGCATGTAGAGATTTTTGAAGGCAAGAAATATTTCTAAGGTGACTCTTCAGCCCTCTGTAAGAGGGGGGCTCTCATACAAATGAAACACACATTTGTGCATAACTCGAGAACTAATCAAGCATATGGAACCAAATTTGACATCTGAAGGTTTTTGGAGGACCGAAATGTATCTATAGAGGTTTGAGACTCCTCTGTCATCTGGAATGGGCCAAAGGGGGGGGGGGCTTCCATACAAATGAAACACAAATTTCTGAATAACTCGGCAAGGCAACTCGAAGGCAAGAAATGTTTCTTTTGTGGTTTGAGACTCTTCCGCTCACTGAAAGAGGGGTTTTTTTTTTTTTTTTTTCTTTATTATTGTGGCTTTCAGCCTCCTGGGCTGGTTCGCCACTATGAAAGAGGGGTCTCTAATATAGATGAAACACGAATTTTTGCATAACTCAAGAACAAATCAAACAAATGGAACCAAATTTGGCAAATGGAGGTTTTTAATTTTTAGCATAACTCGAGAGCCAATGAAGCAAATGAAACCAAATTTGGCATGTTGAGGTTTTTGGAGGCAAGAAATATTTTTATGGAAGTTCCATACCCCTCCCCATTTTGAAAGGGGGGGGGGCTCCCATACAAATAAAAAGCAAATTTCTGCATAACTGGAGAACTAATCAAGTAAATCAAACCACTTTTAGCATATGGAGGTTTTTGGAGGCTAGATTTCTATATGCATAAAAATGAATTTCTGTCTGTCTGTTTGTTTGTCAGACTCTTATAGACTCGGAAAGTTCTGAACCGACCAACGTGAAAATTTATATGAAGGGGTTTTTGGGGCTGGAGAAGGTTTTTATGATTGTTTGAGACCACTACTCTCTCAGGAAGGGAGGCTCTCATACAAATGAGACACAAATTACTTCATAACTCGAGAACTAAACAAGCAAATCGAATCAAATTTGGCATGTGGGGGTTTTGAAGGCAGAAAAAGCATAAAGATGCCAGTTATATTAAATTTCCCTTCATTTAGTTGCAAGCGTAGCAGCGCACGTACCGGACGCAGCTATTATGTGTTTAACAATGAATTTCTGTCTGTCTGAACCTTATAGAATCGAAAACTACTGAACCGATCGGCGTGAAATTTTGCGTGGAGGGGTTTTTGGGGTCGTAGAAGGTTCTTATGATAGTCTGGAACCCCTCTCATATCTGGAAGGGGGGGCTCCCATACAAATGAAACACACATTTCTGCATAACTCGAGAACTAATCAAGCAAATGAAACCAAATTGAGCATGTGGGAGTTTTTGGAGACAAGATATGTTTCTATGGTTTCTTGAGACCCCGCCACCCTCTGGAAAGGGGGCTCCCATACAAATGAAACACAAATTTCAACCAAACATGAGAACTATCCCTACTGCCATGGAAATTTGTATGCAGGGGTTTATGGTTTGGAAAAGTATCCTATGATAGTTCGAGACCCCTCCCGCCTATAGAAAAGGGGGCTCCCATGCAAATGAAAAACAAAATCCTGCATAACTCGAGAAATAATCATGCAAATGGAACCAAATTTGGTATAGGCGAGTTTTTGAAGGCAAGAAATGTTTTTATTGTAGTTTAAAGCCCCTCCTCTCTCTCTGAAAAGCGGGGGTCCCCATACAGATGAAACACAAATTTCAAACAAACATGAGAACTATGCCTACTGCTATGCAAATTTGTATGCAGTGTGTCCGGAAAAGGATCTAATGATAGTTTGAGATCCCTCCCACCTCTAGAAAGAGGGGCTCCCATATGAATGAAACAAAAGTTTCTGCATAACTCGAGAACTAGAACATCATCACATCACAACTCGAGAACTAATCAAGCCAGTGGAACCAAATTTGGCATGTGAAGGTTTTTGAAGGCAAGAAATATTTCTACGTTGGTTTGAGACCTCTCTCCTCTTTAGAATGAGGGGGGGGTCATACAAGTGAAACACAAATTTGAACCAAACATGAGAATTATCCCCACTGGTATGAAATTTTTTATGCTGGGATTTTTGGAGTCGGCGAAGGTCCTTATGATGGTTTGAGACTCCTCCCTCATCTGGAAGGGGGTGTTCCCACACCAATGAAACACAAATTGTCACATCACTCGAGAACTAATCAAGCAAATGGAACCAAATTCGGTATTTGAGGGTTTTTGAAGGCAAGAAATGTTTTTATGGAAGTTTGAGACTCCTCCCCTTCCTTGTAGGGGTGGGTTCTCATGAAAATGAGACAGAAATGTCAACCAAACATGAGAATCATATCTACTGTAATGAAAATTTATATGTAGAAGTTGTTGAGGCCGGAGAAGGTTCTTATGATGGTTCAAAGCTCTTCTCCCCTCTGGAAGGGGGAGGGGGGGGGCGGTCTACACAAATGAATCACAAATTGCAAAATGCAAAATGCAAGCAAATGGAACCAAATTTGGCATGTGGGGAGTTTTAGACAAGATTTTTTTCTAAGGTGGATTGAGACCTCATCTCTCTGGTTGGAGGGGGGGAGGTGGGTGGTGGCCTCTCAAACAAACGAAACAGAAATTGGAACCAAACATGAGAATTATCCATGCAACTTAAACTCAAAATGTGTATTTCTCGGGTAAGAAGCATGTACAGATAGAAGTTTGACCCCTGCTTAGCCAATAATGGTTGATGCTTGAGTTACTTTCAGTGCAACATTATGCACAAGAAGTTGATCAAAGGTTATGCAAGGGAAAATTACATTCAAACTGACAGGATACGGCTTCGTTTGATGATACATTATTTTGTCAATGAAATGCTTCTACGTAGAAAGAAAGACCTATAGAAACTACCGATCCAAAAGTTTAAGTTTCAGAAATTACATTAGTAAACGAAAATACTTTAACCAGATGCATTCACAAAAAAAAACATAACCGAGCAGGTTCTATTGAATTTTCATTTATTTAGTTGCATGCGTAGCAAGGCTCGCACCGGGTTCAGCTAGTTTACTATAAGAAATCAGTATGAGTTTCATAAATGTATCTGTGAATTATAATGATCTTGAAAAAATAAAAATGTCGAACAACCTGGCTTCGACCCTTGAACGGGTCCAGTGACTTGCCCACTAGTATGTATCAACACTTGTAATCAGGAAAGCTTAAAAGCGCACAAGAACAACGTCGTGTCAAACAAAATCCATTCATAAGTCTATGAAATTCCAAAGCATCGTTCATAAGTTGAACCTTCTGAAATTCATGAGATTATTGGTTGAGTGTACAGACCTAGGAGTTCTACAACAGCGAACCAATTTCAAATCGCTAGTTCCATGTTGCCGCTCCAATCTGCTCCGTTAGCTGAATGACCGTTTTTATATTTGAATTTATTAAATTTCACACCTCTTTCTAAAGGATCAAACCAGATTTATGAAGAACCGAGTAAGATTTACCCACTTTCATAAATCGCCTTTTACAATTTACACACGGAGGGCACTCCAGCTTGTATGTATGTTCTTTGTGGAAAACGGGTACAAGTTACTCACAATTGGGAAAATCCGAATGAGCGTGTAAATCACCGACACAACATTTCCGTAGCAAGTAAATCTACGATCTTTTTTTCAAATAGGCTTATCTGCTTTGATAAATTTTCATCGTAGACTTTCTTTTTCATGAATATCTCAGCAACAAAAACATTTTTTTTAAATATATTAAAGGTCAACAGATTTTGTTATCAAACTTTGTGGCTAAATTTGAAACGAAATTTGTTTGAATAGCTGTAGCTATTAAAAGAGAAAGTCGATGAAGAAAATCCATCAGCCTGATAGGCCCCTTTGAAAAAACTTTCTAGAATTAAAATCGATCAGAAGCAAGAACAATTTCCCCGAAAATTTTAACCGTGCTTTAACATTCTTTTGCTCTTTCGTACTACACCCGGTCAATGTCCTCCGGCAATAATTCAGCCTTTAATTTTAATAATAGCACTAGTGTTTTGAATGATTTCCCAACACAAGCTGATGAATGCTAGACAAAATCGTCAAAAGGTCGCAAGTAACAATTGTAAACAATAACTTAAAACGTAAATGTCTTTAAAATGCCAGGTTGCTAACATCTATATCCACTTCCGACGGGAAGGTAATAACCTCCTATATCTGTTTCTAATGCTATTTTGTTTGAGGGAGCAAGCAGATCCCAGAAAATTATGTAGAAGTCATTGTTTACAAATGTTACTTTCGACCTTTTGACTTTTTTTCTAGAATGACAGTTTTTGTTTCATTTGCACGGCAACCTGCTGTTTTCCACTCAAAATTCTTCTAAAATTTTTCCTCACTTTTCCGGGGCAAAAATGGTAAATCGAAAAAAATAATTCAATCTCAAAAGTATAACGCATAACATTAAAGTGAGAGAAATTGTACTGGATTTCCAACATCTTCATGGGTGTTTTCGCTGCATGCATTTGTTTGTGGTTTTGTTTGAATTATAATTTACATTTGAGTTAATTCCGGAGACCGTGTGTTTTCTTTTATCGCACGATCTCGGACATACACGATAAATCTTTTTTATATAGAAGTTCAATTTTATGAGCTTTTTTGTCTACAGATGGCAGTCTTAATTAATAAAGATCAATTATTTTTGCTGCAGGATTGAAAGACACATTAAAGATAAGACTTGATCGCGACAAAATCTGGACAGATTAAATTTGGAATAAAACAAATTTGCTGTCAGTTCAATCCAAGATGCACTTTTCATTCATTTAATTGTGCATTATTAGTCATTTTAAAACTATTACAGTTACTTAATTAGGCTGCATGAAAAAAATACGAACTTTTGGGTTTACTCCAGCCGTTAGGGTCTGTGAAGACTTCTCTGCAACCGATTCAGCTGCTTTTGTCCAAGATTTTCGATTTTTTTATAGTCGTAGCTTGTTGTTTATACTCGAAGAGTTCTCAATTCACGAGAGCCTAATACCGTTCGATAGGTCGCAACTCCGAGCAGTTAGGTGGATTCACTTCTTTCTGTACAACATGGACTCCCTTCGCTTTATACCATTCCAAAACATCTTTGGCGTAGTGACAAGGTGCCAAATCGGGCCAGAATAACGCTCCCTCGACTTCGTAGGAATGGTAACAAAATCTTCTTTAGGCATTCTCCACGGTTTATTTCCTTGTATACCGTTCCCATAGTGATGAAGCTTTGGCTTTCTTGACCACAGGTACATATTGCCTGCCAATCCAAATATTTTTTGAGTAACTTGGCCTTTTTTACGTCCTGAAATGCTCCTCTACGCCGTACCGTTTAGAGGTGGTCAATGCGCTCATGAACTGACCCAACGGTCTTTTTAATTGAGCGGTAGCTCACCCGCTCACCTCACAAAAAAACTAATATGTGAGCGGGAGCGTGAACGGGAGCTATTTCTGTTTGCAATATGACAAGCGAGCGGGAGCGCGAACGGCAGCACCTATCCAGCATAGCTTACGAACTGTACCATGTGATAGGGGAGCTAGAGCTATTCAACTGAGTGAGAGCGCCTATTGATATGTGACTCCCGAGCTACTGATTGACTGCTAACGCTAGTTGTACTGAGTGAGCGAGAGCGGGAACAAGATAGAAAGGCCCATTAAGTGACTAAATTTTCTCCTAAACCAGAGGAACGTTCGAAACTGCCATGGAAAGAGTGAGAGTGGAATCAAAACTCGCATGCAGATGGAAGTTTTTCTTTCGCGCTCTCGCTCAACATTAATTTTCAATGATTCTCTGTGTATCATTAAATTAGAAAAAAAAATCTTCCTAAGCTAAAGCCGAATGTTCCGACGAGATAGAACTCTATGTTTGAATTTTTGGAACGATTGCTACTGAACAAAGATGCTGTGAGTTCAACTTTGGCCCTATTGGATTTGACCCGCTTCTCGGCCTTTCCAATGAGGTTTCGATTAAAATTTCGTCAGAAAAACCTGTTTCCTTACCTAAAGCTACCCACATTATGAGGGAACGTATCAAACTGCATTCAGACGATTCTCTTCATCCAAATATAGACATGTTGTTAGATGAGCTGGAAGATGGTCTCATCAAGCAGTTCGGGGAAAGAGAATCGAATGAACTGATCGCTCAAGCCATCTTTCGCGATCCGCGGTTTAAGAAGCTAAGTTTTGGAGATGTGGAGATTTACAACGCGACAAACCAAAGTCTCGTGTACAAAATGTGGAAGAATATTGATACTTCGTATGAAAATCAGCAAGCTGAATTCAAATCGGCATCAGATAATGATGAAAAGGTTGTGCATTCCTTCAACGCTGTACCTTGTGAACAGATCTTTTCCAACCGTTGGTGAGAAACGTAGTAGGCGAAACATATTTCATAAATTATAATTACTGTTCCGCACGTCGCCCGCAAACGATGCCGTCACATTCTGTTTATTATTACAGTTCGGTACAGTTTTCACTTTGAACGACTTCATGCCTTGTCGGTACTTGGCAGTATGCACGACAGTTGAGGACATTTTTATTTTGCTAGCCACAGTACGTACCGAAAGATCTGGTCTCTTCTGCAATATTTGCCTCACCTTTGCCTCCTTCTGGTGGTTCTTGAGATCCGTTTTTGTTCCGCTCTCAGCCTTCCTAGCTGTTGTCAAACGTGTATCAAAAGATTTAAGAACGTTATGGACAGTGCTTGCAGGAAAACCAAGCTTTTTTGCAAGTTTTCTTACTGACAGATCCGGATTTTCATTACGATCGCTCACAATTGCTCTTCGCACTTGCTCTTCTTTCGACACCATCTTCTATCTAAAAGTGTGTAGTGTCGTCAAACATTGATTTTACACAATGAACAGACATACGTTTATCAGTCTGTGAAATATTTCACGCGTTGATGAGGTATTTCCAGAAATATACGTATTTAGGGGTGTCCAGGTTGTGTCGCTAACAAACCTTACTGACACAAGGTTTTTACAGTGATCAAACGGTTTGTTGCAGTTAGAAGATTATATTGAAATCTAATTTTTTATAATCTCTAAACGAAATCCACTATCCGGTAATTAAAAAATCAAACCTCATCCCGTATGTATTTTGAAAGGATTTTGAAGTAGCACTTACAATATCTTCAGTAAGATGGTTTAAAATATCGTTTCAGCTCTACCCCACTCAATCGATTCCGAATTTCGTCCTATCATCCAAGTTTGATCTCGATTGATTGCGAAATTTGACTGCACTAGTTCTTTGATGTTTTTATGGAAATTACTATGACAAAATCAAATTTCGTTCTCGCAAGCATTTAGCTCTTCAGCATGATATTATACGAAAAAAATACTATATTTATATTCGCGAAAAAAAACTTCAACTATACCAAAAAACTACTTTTAGAATAAACGTCGGTATAATTAGCATTACCATTCGACGTTTGCACACCTCGTAGGTGGACAAAAGATGAGGAATAATTAATTAAAGACATTGCATGTCTCCACGAAACGGAAAAGGTTGCTGATACGTTTCTTCACGCAATAATCTGCACGAAGACGCTCCTCGATCGCTCACCAGGCCACACCCATGCAACGGTTGGAGATAGGGAGGATTTGGTATCTACATTTAGTAGACACGAGAAACCCACGTAGCCTTCAGTAGATAGCAAAAGGCAAAAGGGAAATGAATATTCGGAGAGAATAGTTAAACAGAATGCCCTGTTTGGTGCACTGAACAACAATTTATTTAAAATTGTTGTCAGCATCTAGTCTAAGAAGGTTAAGTGATACTCTATTTCTCTTAAAAAAAACTTGAGTCTAGAGCATCAACTATAGCTCTAGCCTCATATGGCCTCTAGTTATAGTGCCATTACTCGCTCTCTAAAAAGATAAGAATGTCTGAAAATTTAATTTTCCCCTGACGATAGAGACATGGTAAAAAAATTTCGTCATATCTTTTAAAGCTAAACATTTTTTCGGAACTTTTCTGCATTACCATACAATACAGTACATTACGATAACAGCCTCCAACAACGCACAAACCCTGACCAAAACGAACAATCAAGCATATTGAATTTGATCAATTAGGAGGAATAATGGAAGGACCTCACCCAAATTGCAGTTAACAGCTGCTGAAATGAACGAAAGTCATAGCGATCATCTTTTCTAGGATGGCAAAAATTACCTTCCAACCAATATCTTTGGGTTGCTAATGGACGCCACCATGCTTGGTGTCCTCATTTGTAACTCCCGCGTCGCACTGGATTTTGCTTCCAATGCAGTCCAGTTCCAATACTGCTTCTGCAACGTTAGCCTGGCGTAGTGCCACATAACCAGAACAAACGTAAACACGAACTGTGAAACACCAGGTTCACTTGAACTGCTCGTACAGCCAGTTCCGGTTCACTTCCAATCAATTAATCAATGTTTAATTTGAATATTTTGTATCGAATACTGAACAAAATGCTTGTTTTCGCGATATCGACGGAGCAAAAAAAAGAACACGTCAATTCAAAAGCGCGGCTTGTTGCGATCATCTTGCAGAATAACGTCAGTACAATAAGACATAATTTATTTGCCGAGTTGGTTGTAAAATGCTCCAGTAACTGCTGAGTAGGAAACATTGATGTGCCCGGAGCTAAGAATTGCCAAAAAAATCAAAGCTAATATGCGATACAGTAGGCAAGCAGTGTTGCATTGAAAGCAGTGGACCATTTTATACCTGGTCATTACAGACTTGGACATCAATAATAAATTAACTCTACATTCTAATCTAATCTAATATAATCTAATACAAACGCAGCCAGTACGAGAAAAGGTCCTGGAAATAACTGGGTTAGATGGCGTTCAATTATTTCACTTGAATTTCACAATTACTTCGATCCTCAATAATAAAGAACTTTAACCAAACCCATTCTGAATTAAATACTAATCCAATCCAAATCCAATCCAAATCCAATCCAAATCAATCCAAATCCAATCCAAATCCAATCCAAATCCAATCCAAATCCAATCCAAATCCAATCCAAATCCAATCCAAATCCAATCCAAATCCAATCCAAATCCAATCCAATCAATCCAAATCCAATCCAAATCCAATCCAAATCCAATCCAAATCCAATCCAAATCCAATCAAATCAATCAATCCAATCAATCCAAATCCAATCCAAATCCAATCCAAATCCAATCCAAATCCAATCCAAATCCAATCCAAATCAATCCAATCAATCCAATCAATCAAATCCAATCCAAATCAATCAAATCAATCAAATCCAATCCAAATCAATCCAAATCAATCCAAATCAATCAAACCAATCCAAATCAATCAAATCAATCAAACCAATCAAACCAATCCAAATCCAATCCAAATCAATCCAAATCCAATCCAAATCAATCCAAATCAATCAAATCCAATCCAAATCAATCCAATCAATCCAAATCCAATCCAAATCCAATCCAAATCCAATCCAAATCCAATCCAATCCAATCCAAATCCAATCCAAATCCAATCCAAATCAATCCAAATCCAATCCAAATCCAATCCGATCAATCCAATCAATCAAATCCAATCCAAATCCAATCCAAATCCAACCAAATCAATCCAAATCCAATCCAAATCCAATCCAAATCAATCCAAATCCAATCCAAATCCAATCCAAATCTAATCCAAATCCAATCCAACCAATCAAATCCAATCCAAATCCAATCCAATCAATCCGATCAAATCCGTCAATCCAAATCCAATCCAAATCCAATCCAAATCCAATCCAAATCCAATCCAAATCAATCCAAATCCAATCCAAATCCAATCCAAATCCAATCCAAATCAATCCAAATCCAATCCAAATCCAATCCAAATCCAATCCAAATCCAATCCAAATCCAATCCAAATCCAATCAAATCAATCCAAATCCAACCAAATCCAATCCAATCAATCAAATCCAATCCAACCAATCCAAATCCAATCAAATCAATCCAAATCAATCAAATCCAATCCAAATCCAATCCAAATCCAATCAAATCCAATCCAAATCCAATCCAAATCCAATCCAAATCCAATCCAAATCCAATCCAAATCCAATCCAAATCCAATCCAAATCCAATCCAAATCCAATCCAAATCCAATCCAAATCAATCAATCCAAATCCAATCCAAATCAATCCAAATCCAATCCAAATCAATCAAATCAATCCAAATCCAATCCAAATCCAATCCAAATCAATCCAAATCCAATCCAAATCAATCAAATCAATCAAATCAATCCAAATCAATCAAATCAATCCAAATCCAATCCAAATCCAATCCAAATCCAATCCAAATCCAAACTAAATCCAATCCAAATCCCGATTGATTTCCCGATTGATTGATGAAAGGACTGAATTATTAAACTTTCAAAATCCAAACATATTTCGTGACGCTCCAACTTTTCGCGCAACGTATTCCCCAGAATTGAAAATACAGACGAAATTCTTTTTACCTTGCTTACACGAAATAACAAAATAGATCACTTGAAAACTCGACTTTTTATCCGAGGCCCACAGGGCCGAGTGTCATATACCATTCGACTCAGCTCGACGAACTGAGCACATGTCTGTGTGTATGTATGTATGTGTGTGTATGTGTGTGTGTATGTGTGTGTGTGCGTTACAAATAATGTCACATCGGTTCTCAGGCATTTGTGAACCGATTTCAGTTCTGTTGACGGCAAATGGAAGCTACAACATTCCCATAGAACGTTATTGATTTTTTTTTTTCATTCGGACATTTCGTTACGAAGATATGAACGAAACAGTACTTGACGGCCTATTATAATAGTAATCAAACAGTTTAGTCTCCGATTACATACTGAGCTATTTGTGTACCGATTTTAGCTTTGTTGGTGCCAAATCAAAGTTATAAAATTTTCAAATAACTGGTCAAAATTCATTATGATTATTATGATTGGATAATTCTTCATGGAGATATGACCAAAACAATACCTGAGAGAACGAGAGCAACGAATTGTGAGATGAAAATATACTCGTTGCTGTTCAAAACCAAACAGTACCACTCACACCCATCGATGCCGCTTGCATTCTATTGTGTCAAATCTGGGCCATTGTATAGCACATACAGCGGACTAGCCACACTAAGCGACTCTATAAAATTCAGGATCGATTGGCTCGAGTGGTTTTGAATTGCAACGAGAATATTCGAAAATTACACAAAGTTTCCATTTACTATAACTACACAATTTTGACGATTAAGTATTAAGTATTCATTAAGCATCTTGATTCCGTATTGATAATCAAAATTCATTCTGTGGACTAAATATACGAAATTTCTAATATTTGTGTAAATTATTCTTTTATATAATAGGTCGTTAAACACTTTTAATGTCAATATTTTAATCACTTCGATAAACAATATGTTCAGGATTGACAAATAGTTAATTTTATAAACTAAATGTTTGAATATTCCTGGATCTTCTTGGAATTTCTGATGAAAATATGTATCCAGTACCATATTGGCCACATTTGAGTTCGTAATTCTGGTGAAGTGTAAGAAGGGTTCAGTCTCACCATCGGTGGGTTAATGTGGGTTTTTTAAACTATCACTAGTAAAGGCGAGCAAATTCCTTTAAATTCCACTCATAGAAAACTAAAGTTAAGTGGCAACCAATCGGAGCCAAGAGTATCGCGTTCCTAAAGTAGTGTTCTCTACGAAGGATTAAACCAGTCACAATGTAATGGTTAAAACATAGCTAACATTATTACTAAAAAATTTGAAAACCTAGAGATGAATCTATTGCCTAGCACTATCAAGGTATAAGATAGTAAACTTCGCACAAAAAAGTTCGAATGTTATTCACTGCATTTAAAATTAGCAAAACAGTACCCAGATAGTTTTTCAATTTTTCTCACAAAAGTTTCAGTAGCCTGCGAATCTGAAGGAAAGAAAATTACTTCACAAAAAAACACACACACACAAAACCTAAAAGAATTACAACACCTAAAACCAAATCTACTTATAAATCGTTCTACTGAACAATTTTCAGAAGAGCAGCTAAATGTACTTAACAAAGAACTCAATTACGCAATAGATTCAAACCCTGAAAATACACAAATAATCATCAACGTAGGGACAACAATGAACATTAATAACGAACAGACATACAATTCTTCAAAAAACACTAACATGATACACAACAAATAAAATACTTAAGAGCATAAAATACTTTAAAAAAAACTCAAAAACAAACCAGTTTGTTGAAATCAGACAAATGAAATTCTACAGTTATAACAGACAAACAAGACTACAATCAAATTATGACTGACGATATACAAAACGGATCAAACAAAAAACAAAAAACAGAACCCTCTTCCAGGAACAGTAAAACGGTAAAATTGATATTTAAAAATGAAATTAGTGATCTAAGCGAATCAAACTCATTGATGGCTTGAATTAAATGTCTTCCTAAAATTCACAATCCTGGTAATGCAATGCGTAAAATCATCTTACCTGTTGGATCATTCACCCATAAAGTATTCAAATCGTTAGTTAGCTGTCAAAAATTAAGCTTTTTCTTATGGAATTTAAATGTTTCAGTTTTATATTTATTTCTTTAAATGATCAAGTAAAGTGTTAATTTCAAATTTTCCTAGTTTTCAGCCATATTAACAAGTTGTGATAATTCAATAGAGACCCTACAGTTGCTTCGATTGTCGAGGGACTAACGGCATCTTCAACGATGGTCCAAATCTTGGTTCGGATTTATTTTTATAGACCAAACGCAAAAACATTGCTGCACAGGTGTTGTAAATGTGGTTTTATTCTTCTTCTTCTTTAGCATTTCAAGCTTATTGCTTTCACAATTAGCTTATTGCTTGCTCTCAACTTAGTGTTCTAGATGCACTTCCACAGTAATTAATTGAGAGCTTTCGATGCCAGGGTACCATTTTTGCATTAGTATGATGGTCTGGCAAGTACAATCATACCTTATCCCCAGGGAGTCGAGAAATTTTCCTTAACGAAAATTCCTAGGCCAGACCGGGAATCGAACCAAGCCACCTCCAGCATGGTGTTGCTTTGTAGCTGCGCCTTTACTGACTGAGCTAAGGGAGGACCCATGTGGTTTTATACCGGATCTATTTTGCATTATTTTAAATCTGGTATATATATTGTTGATCTATTCTTGCTGCAATTTGGAACAAGAAAAAAAACCGTTCCAAAACACTACACGTTAATTGATAATACCAATTAATGAGTACAATTTCAGCTTTACTTCACACAAAGTCAACTACCGTGCGCAAACCAAAGATTTAAGGTAAAAATTCAAGGTAGGTTAGGTAATATCAAGGATATAACCGCGAGGTTCACGTAGGACCGCGTAGGTGTATAATCCAATATTTTTAATTTGTTACTAATAGTAATGAACAAATACCCGAACCAGCATCAGCACTGGCGCAATTAGTATCCTTCGTATGTTTCTTTCGCAGACTGCCTCATGTACCGATTTCTTCATCTTCGCAAATATCTCGTGACACGAAGTTTAATATGTAATTCAACTCTTCTCCTATCCGGACTCTTCCTTTTTGAAATGATCCTGGTGGCTTAATAAGTTGTCAATGTCGAGAAATTTACGGAAAAAGCGATTGTTTACGATTTTCAGCTAAGTTGTTATGAAAATTCTCTGTTGAACATACCACAATCGAATAAATGCGTCAAACTATTCAAATGCAGTTTTTGATAATACGGTTGTTTTGACTAAATCATACAAATTTCACTTAAATTCCAATTCTTATATTGTAAAGTTAATAGATCGTCATGAAAAGGACGGTGGCCATGACTCACGCATTAAAAATTAATTCCTATTTCCGGTTCACTTGGGCAACAGGACGCCATAATGTGGCCGCAAAAGGGGGTTAATTTAATTTGAGTAATTGAACTACTTATACTAATGACAATTTTTCAATTTCAATGCAGAAAATTTGTGAGTTTTTCTGATCAAATGGCATATGAATGAAGTCATGAAGTCTGCGTTTAAAAATCTTTCACTATTCCGTAACGCTCTCATTTGTCAAAATTTTGAAATGACACCCGGTATACAAAAGAGACACGTCAAAAGTGCAAAATCGTAGCAATCGGCAACACGAACTTTGTTATTCTATGTTATCCACAACATCTTCACCTGTTGCTGGTGATGAAACTTAAACTTACTCTGTTTATGTTTGGTAAATTGTGTTCAAAATTATGGATGAATATTTGCAAATGTGGAATTAAAAAAGGTTGACTTCTATAGCTATTCACACTTTAAATTATCGAGTTTTGTTTTAATTTATTTTCCGTGTCAAACCGACAGAGCACCAAAAAGTTTGTTTTTCCTTATTCTACGATTGCAAGCCCTTTTACAACAGAGTAGGCCTTGTTTATTTTGCTCGATAAGGTATTTTTGGCATCACACTGTTCGCCTCTTTACCTATTCCATAGCAATTCATGCTTGAATCTCAGCGTGTGTAAAATTCCATAATAGTCAATTAAAAAAAAAAAATCGCCAAATAACAATACGCAACTATAGCAACTAACAAATCTGTCAGTTTTGTTGCAGCAATAAGGTGAGGCACACATCAAAATGCCGCCATGAGGCATCATCTCGTTGCACGTCAAAATGTCCTGTCAATATCGGGTGGTGTGAGGCGAACGTCGGCATGATATTTCGAGCCACTAGCAGATGCCACAACTTTGTGGCCACATCAATGGGCACTTGACTGAGTGAACTACTCGGCGTGAACAAGTGATGGCTTGCAAATCAAGTGTAAAGTTGCTCCAAAAATTGACCACCGCTGACGATACCCTAAGCGATACAGCAATGA
The DNA here is from genome assembly GCA_034211315.2 of Aedes japonicus. Taxonomy (NCBI): domain Eukaryota; kingdom Metazoa; phylum Arthropoda; class Insecta; order Diptera; family Culicidae; genus Aedes; species Aedes japonicus. The sequence goes on from JASCZW010000138.1 coordinate 73,445, forward strand.
AGATAAATGAACATGTTTTACCCCAATCTGTGTGCAGACAATCCCTTTCAAACACTTGCATAGCATCTTTTAATTCATGAAATACTTTGTGGATCAAGGTGGGAAAAATTAATGAGTGAGAGGTTGGAGTCCCATAATGATACATAAAAGAGGAAAAAACATGATTCGTCGTCAAGAATCGAAATGAGGTCAACAGCGTAGCGACGCTCTGTGGTAACCACTCAGTCATACCAACAAGTTGGGTCTAATTAAAAAAGACTATACGGTTCGATTGTTGAGGCTCTACACAGAAAAAAGTGTTCCCGAAAATTAGAACGGACCGTGAACTAGTTCACGTTTTTAGGATTTTTCCCTTTTAATGTTATTTAGTTGATGATTGCGTGATTCTGTTTACGGTGAATTTTTGCATGTTCTCGAATTCATGGCTGCGGTTCACGGAACTATGCACGATTTTTTTCCGTGTAAGCCGTAGAGCAATGACAACAAATGAATATGTTTTCACGCAGCCTGTGTGCAGCCACACATGCATGGCTTGATTAATTTCATAAAACGATTAGTGGATCAAGTTAGGCGAAATTGCTTTTTTTCTAATCGTGCAGTTTTCTCAAGATATTGTTGCAAAAATTGCTATATTATCTTGACACTTTTTTTCGTCACCTTTTTAATTTATGGGGGAATAGAGCTTCAAAATAATTCACCCTTGTACCTCATAAATGCTCGTGAGGATTACACAATTGGTAGATTCCAGGATAATCATTAGGCCGCCTCCCTTCACTCCATGTATCTCGACATTTATCATCAAAGTTCTATTCTAAGAATCGAAACTTTTCGAACCTTCTTGATTTATTCCCACGTGTCATACCAATCGAAATCAAATTCATCCTTTCTCAGGACCGAAAATAAGTCCGAGTGAATAAATCACGGAAGACGAGGAAATGACCATGCTGATTTGTTATCTCTTGTACCCAGTTTTCGGAAACAATGGTTGATTAAAAGATTTACCTTTTTCATTTCAACATTTTTTTTTTCACCTTCATTCCCCTGTCTTCAGGATGTCTTATAAAGATGAAGCAAATCTGGAATCCACAGGAAAACTTCTCGTTCACAATTTTTTTTTTCTTCTGTCCACTTCCTGTCAATCTGGCTGGTTCGTCGCCGGCGCATGCTGGGGGAAAAGTTTTTAAACATTAATTGTTTTCGCCGTTTTTTGTTGTTGTTCAGCTCCCAGCACGTGATTAGGGCTTTCGAATGGAGCCACTCACTCCGGGATCAGGTTTCTACGAAGGTTTACCTTCTTTTTTTCCACCCGGTCACTGTTTCATGTTTCCCCGGCGAAGTAAGAAAATCATTTTCCACCGGGTTGAGCGAGGTACTTGTTCGGTAGGGAGAAAAAAAAATTAAAGGGCTCCTGCCGGTCGGAAAGAAATTAAAATAATAAATTTAGTGTGCCTGAGTTGGATATCCGATTTTTTTTAAGGTCGGAGCTTGTACGCGGCGGTCGAGATTAAAAGCGAGAATACCCACAGTTGCTAACTGGGTGTACGAAATTGCCGGGTGTACTTGTGCCACGCAAGAAGAGCATGTAGAAAGCTGACCATATATTTTGCTGCTGCAGGTGACAGGTTTATGTGGCTTTCCATTGTGTGAAACCGGATTTCGGAACCCAGAGGCTTCTGGAAATGTGAACATTTTTTTTGAATTTGGGAAGCATCAGTGAACAGTGATTCAGAAATGGAAACGTGCAAGAAGAGAAGTCTTTGAACTTCAGATTAAGTCAACGAGCTTTTGGGGCCATATTCAAATGAATTGTTCTAAGTTCATTGTTTTTCTTCAACATCTAACGTAGGATAACTGGTAACGTTTTTTTCATGATGATGATGATGATTATGTGATAAAGGGTGTTCCGATCAAAATTTGGTCAAAAAGTAAGGTGTGTGAGTCGATCTAAGTTTTTTTAATAAGTCAAATTCTTTTTCTTTTTCAAGTTCAGTTAATACAGAATCAGGAAAAATTTTCAGCTAAGCTTCCTTTTTACCAAATGCAAATTGCCGGGTCTTTCGTTTAACACCTGCCATAAGATTTTGTACAGTATTCTTGTCCACTTTATTCGCCGCAGAACGCCTGTTTGCCTTGAACTGTTTCTCACTTACAACAGTTTTTTGAGTCTTCTTTAGGTTCCGCTTAACGATGGCCCAATATTGTTCGATTGGGTGGAGCTCTGGCGTATTGGGAGGGTTCATGTCCTAGGTAAGGTGCGGCTTATCATTCATGACTTATCCATATTCATTTGCCGATAGCTCTTCTCAGAAGCACAATTTCGAAACATGATGTATGATGAACTTATGGTGCTATGTAGACCATGCAACTTTGTCTAACAGATACAGCTCTATATCTAATATCTGAGGAATAAGAGCGTATATTCGCAGTGATCTTCGCGATGATATTCGCGGTGAAGATCACGTGAGGATCACCGTGAAGATCACTGTGAATATACGCTCTCATGTCGAAGATATGGGAGTTAGAGCAATGTACTGTTAGACAAAGTTGTGAAGTCTACTCATGCACTACAAGTTCATCATACATCATATTTTGAAATCGATCCTCTGAAGGAGATATTGGCAAATGAATATGTCTGAGTCAAAATGATAAGCCGCAACCCTGTCCTAGGGCACCACATGAGCGTTGTTGGCAGCATACCAAATCCGGCGAAAATAGAACGAAACAATTGTGTTGCTTCAGGAAAGGCAGTAGATGTTTTTGTAGGCACTCGCTTAGATAAATATCCGGGTTGACGATTTCGGTCGCAATGTCAACGTCGCTCTTCAAGCCACTGGTACAGACCACCTGCCATACCAGATATTTCTTCACGAACTTTTACAGTTTAATGTGCTTGAAAATATCTGCCACCTCTCACGGTCGACATTTTGATTACTGAAGTGCTAATCTCAAAATCAAAATAGAAACTTGATGCTACACGCACACATCTTTAAAATGAGGGGTGTGCAAATGTTTTTAATGCACGATGAAAGGAACAACAGATGGAGACGAAGAGCATCGTCCCGCAAAATGTTAACACTAGGCAGTCCCATACTCCCTATCCAAATCGTTGCACTTGGGTGCCCTGGTGGTCCCCTCCCTTTTTCCAGTGCATGTTATTTAATATTTAGCATATTTTGTATATTTTTACTGGCAACATTTTTTCATAAAATCAAACCAGTTACGTCGTTGTTTCCACAATTCTGTCAAGACGAAAATATATTTCGAAGAGTCAACTTAGAAAGCGGAACTTTAGGGCAAAATTTGGACGATTTTTGATGTGTTTCTTTTTCGAATTTCAAAAAGAAAAACAAAGAACACTTTTTCAGAAAACTGTTTACACTTGAAGTTGGTCAACTAAATTTGCCATCCTGTGGTTTGCAAAAAAAAATAGATATCGTTTCTCATATTTCCTACAACCATTCTTGTAGCCCAAACTTGTTGCGAAAATGATCGAGATTGACAACTTTGCTCATCAACAATTCAAATTATGATATATGATATGGAATTTAGTATAAATGTGATATTTTTTTATTCAATCATAACCGTAATTATTTATTAAAACTTTAGATCAAAATCATATGATCATCGCAGTAATTAGCGTATAGATTTTTTAAATAATAATAATATTAATATTTATAATCAAATATTCATTATCATTACTCTGATTACAACCAAAAAAAGCTAAATGATAATAAAAAAATAATAAATAATATAAAATAATACGCATATTGAAAATAACAACTCAATGATAATCACAACTATCATAACAATTAAATCATAATCATAATAATCATCACATTACTACAACATTAGAATTCCTTATAAATAAATTATTATGTTGATGTTTATCTTGGAGATCACTGAATATTTTCATAATCATAATTATTTGAATAGTAAAAACTTTGTTCAAAATAATCATAAAAATAACAAAATAATTAGAAATATTGAAACCAGTATAATTATCCTAATATTCTGAATATCTCATGAATAACAATAAAAATATGTAATCCAATATAATCCAAATAATATAAAAACTAAAACCATATTCAGAACAAAATAATAAAAATCATAATCGCCATGAAAACCGTAATTGTTATTAAATCTTGATTATAACAATCAAATTAATCAAACACAGTAAGATTAAATTGATTATAATATTATTTTTTTATTTATTTATTAATCACACTTTACACCAGAAGGGTGCATTCGTGTCTTCCGAAATTCTGAAATTCACGTATAATATTAATCCAATAAATCGTTTCGCACTCCACTTCGTTCCGCCCTTCTCAACCCTTATTCTCCAACTTCTCTACTTATCCTTCTGTTCCTTCGTTGTTTTGCTTCAACTTTTTCCACTCCTTATCTCTGTTATTTTTCCTTCTTTTTGACATTTCTCCTTCAACTTTTCTGCTTCTGCTTCGCTTTTCTTCTTCCTCCGTTGTGCCTCCTTCAATTTCCACTGCTTTTCATATTTTTTTTCTCCATCCGCTTCGATTTTCTTCTCCCGCTGATTCCTTTACGCTTCTTTTTCGGCTGCCATTTTTATTTTTCTGCTTATCTTCTTCCATTTTTTTCCTTCTGTTTCTCTACGTCTTCAACTTCTTGTGCTTCTGCTCTTCCGTTTCTCTTCTTTGATTTCTATTCGTCCACTTTACCCGCTTCACTTTTCTTCTTCGATTGTGTTACATTTCTCTTCTTCACGTTGCCTTCTTCTAATTCACTTTTCTATTTCGCTTCTTTCGACTGCTTTGCTTCTTCCGTTGTGCCTCTTTCGATTTCCTCTGCTTTTAAGTTTTCCTCCATCCGCATCGGTTTTCTTCTTCCGTTGATTCCGTTACGTTTCTTTTTCTCGTTCCACTTTTCTTCTTCCGCTTATCTTCTTACATTTGTTTCCTTCTGTTTCTCTACGTCTTCAACTTCTTGTGCTTCTGCTCTTCCGTTTCTCTTCTTTAATTTCTATTCGTCCACTTTACCCGCTTCACTTTACTTCTTCGATTGTGTTACGTGTCTCTTCTTCACGTTTTCTTCTTCTATTTCAGTTTTTGGTTCTTTCCACTGCATTGCTTCTTTCATGGTGTCTCCTTCAATTTCTTCTGTTTTTCTTTTTTTCTTCCATCCGCTTCGGTTTTCTTCTTCCATTGATTCCGTTTCTCTTTCTCCTTCCACTTTCCTTCTTCTGTTTATCTTCTTGCATTTTTTCTTCTGTTTCTCTACATCTGCATATTCTTGTACTTCTGCTCTGCCATTTCTCTTTGATTTCTATTCGTCCACTTTTTCCGCTTCGCGTTTCTTCTTCGATTCTGTTACGTTCCTCTCAATTACGTTGTCTTCTTCTACTTTTGGTTTTGCTTCTTTCCACTGCATTGCTTCTTCCGTTGTGCCCCCTTCAATTTTCTCTGCCTTTCATTTTTTTCCTCCATCCGCTTCGGTTTTTTTTTCTTCCACTGACTCCGTAACGTTAATTTTCTTCAGCTTCTGCTATGGCTTCTCTTCATCGGCTATTATAATATTATTAATCGTCTAAGCTATTTTCATGACTATATAAACATAGCAATAAAATTATTAATAATTAGAAAAATCATCACATGAAACCTCATAATATATTAAACAATAAAAATATTATATTCATAGTAATGATAATAATTAGAATAATAATAATAAATTGAATATATTTAGGAGGATAATAAAAACATTAATAACAATATCAACTATAACAAAAACAATGATAATAAATAAGGTGGCAATAATAAATAAAATATTTAAATAACTAAAATATTATAATAATTATAACAACGAAGCTAATAATAATCATCAAAATGATAATATTTATCTTCTATATAAATAAAAATGAGTTGGGGTTTCCTTTGTCACGAATTAATTCGCGAGCGGAAGGAGCGTTTGGCAAGATTTTTGCTTTGTTGGATTCGTCTTGGACACTGGAAGGTTGTTATGCTAGTTTGAAACCCCTCCCTTCTCTGGAAAGGGGGCTCCCATACAAGTGAAACACAAATTTCTGCATAACTCGAGAACTGATCAAGCTTATGGAACCCAATTTGGCATGTGGAGGTTTTGGAGGAGATAAATGTTTCTATGGAAGTTTGAGACCCCTCCCCTCTCCTAGAAGGGGTGCTGTCATACAAATGAAACTGTAATTTCTTCATAACTCTAGATCCAATAAAGCAAATGGAACCAAATTTGGCATGCGGGGATTTTAAAGGCAATGAATGTTTCTACGATAGTTCCCTCCTAATGTTATAGATAGAACTAATGTTTCTACGATAGTTCCCTCCTTCTCCTGTTAGGTTGGGGGCGGTGCTCCCATACAAATAAAACAAAAGCTTCTACATAACTCGAGAGCTATTCAAGTAAATGGAGCCAAATTTAGCAGGTAGAGATTTTTGAAGGCAAGAAATGTTTCTAAGGTAAATCGAGACCCCTCCGCCCTCTGTAAGAGGGGGGCTCACATACAAATGAAACGCAAATTTGTGCATAACTCGAGAACTAATCAAGCATATGGAACCCAATTTGGCATGTGGAGGATTTTGGAGGAGATAAATGTTTCTATGGAAGTTTGAGACTCCTCCGCCATCTGGAAGGGGGCGGGAGGGGGGTTTCCATACAAATGAAACACAATTTTCTGAATAACTCGAGAACTTATCAGGTTAATGGAACCAAATTTGGTATGTGGAGGTTTTCGAAGGCGAGAAATATTTCTAAGTTGACTCGAGCCCCTCTCTTCTCTGAAAGGAGGGCTCATATACAGATGAAACATAAATTTCGGAATAACTCGAGAACTTATTAAGTTAATGGAACCAAATCTGGCATGTGGAGGTTTTTGAAGGCAAGAAATGTTTCTATTGTGGTTTGAAACTCCTCCGCTCACTGAAAGGGGGGTCTCTTATACAAATAAAACACGAATTTCAGCATAACTCGAGAACAAATCAAGCAAATGGAACCAAATTTGGCATGTGGAGGGTTTTGAAGGCAAGAATGTTTCTATGGTGGTTCAAGACCCCTCCCCTTTTTGAAAGGCCAGGGGTTCAAACAAATGAAACTCAAATTTTTATTATAACCGAAGAGCCCCGTGTGATGGTTCGAGAACTAATCAAGCAAATGGAACCAAATTTGGCATCTGGGGGGTTTTGAAGCCAATCATTGTATGGTGGTTTGAGAAACCACCCCCTGTGGAAGAGAGGGCTCCCATACAAATGAAACACAAATTTCTACCAAAAATGAGAATTATCCAGGATACTTAAACACAAAACGTGTATTTCTCGGGTAAGAAGCATGTTTTGATAGAAGTTTAAACCCCTGCTTATTCTAGAAAAAAAAATCATTCCGAAAAAAAATCATAAAAGTGCAAATTTTGTTCATTTTTTATTGGCAATATTTTTTCATAAACTTAATCAGTTACGTCGTCATTTCCAGAATTCTGTCACGACGGAAAAATACTTCGTAGAGCCAATTTAGAATGCTAACTTAATGATTTGAAAAATGTGGTAAATTTTGTAAGGATTTTTGTTTCTCAATAATGTACGGGTTTTCTCACGTATTGACCTAAAAAAGCATTCGGTCAAGTTCCCCAATCCAAGAATTCAGTGTACAGTCACCTAATCTCTGACAACACTGCTTCTTCGTGAAGTACTTTCTTAAGCTAAATTCGGTTAATTGAAGTTGAAAATGTTTGCTCTTCGTCCTTTTTCTATTCAACTATGTCGAACTTAATCAAGCGCAGTTATCGTCAAATCGTCACCCCTGGTATTCTCATCAATCTTCAACCACTCCAATGTGATCTATGTTCCTACCAACAGGGGTGGTATTTATCTCATACCGTTATCTAAAATTTCCCTTCAAACACCACCCAAACGGAGGGAGAAAAAAACTTTCTGAATGAATTTTAAAGTATGGGAAAAGAGCTTGGGCCCGAGTTTAAAAGTTTTATTCATATTTCCATCGCTGATGATTACTTCATTTTCTTGTTTTTCACCCTCCCCAGATGGATAGCGATATCTCGGCGTACACCTACGAGCGAACCCTGATGATGGAACAGCGCAACCAGATGCTCCGGAAGTTGCATCTCAACAAGCGCGAAAAGGAGAATGTCGTAAGTAGTTGCTCTGAGCATTTCCACGAACAAAAGAGTGCAAATGCATTTTTCTACATGTTGTATTTCTTTTTTTTCGGTTTTCGACTCATGTTCTCATTGTCATAGTAACAAATATTTCATCAGAAAACACCGGTGTGCAGGTGGGATCAGATTCTCTATCGAAACCTATGCGGTTTGAACCAAATTTCAGGAATAGATTGATCTCAAAAACGTTTATTTGATAATTCGATAGGGGATTTTTCATGTTGGAACTAAAGTTTTCGAAAGTAGGCTCAAAATTGAAACCATTTCTTAAATAACTTAACATCCTTCGGCCACTGCTGGCCATCGAAACAACCAAGCGGTCCCACATCTCTGCACACCAGTGTAATCACATCGCCCAAAAACAATATTTTGAAAGCAGATAAAGTTTCTCGGCTCATCCCGTCTTATGAGGCGAACTCAGCAGGAAATGAGCGAAAAATAAATCATCGCAACGCTCAAGTTCCTACATAAGACTATTTTTGCAACCAGAAGTTTTCCGCTGCCTCCCAACACGTGGCTCTGAGACACATCGCATCGAAAATTGGCAATGACAAGAAACATTTTTCCCATCCGTTGTCTCTCCCTCCCGGAAACAGGCACATGTCTTTGTTTATACCGACAAATGATGGATTAACGAGAAAATTAAATGAAAAAACTTCATCCCCGCCGGGGTTGCTTCTGGTTGCAAAATCTCGAACAAACAATCGGGGAAAAATACTAATCCCATTAGGATTAGGTTATGTCCATTCATTGGCTGCGTGCATTAACACGATCTAAAATTACGAAATCCCAGAGGGTGAGTCGAGCTGCCTGAATTCGATCATCATCACGTTCATTCTCACCTCGATGTTTCGTTCGATCATCATTCAGTCATTCTCTTACAACTCGTCATATGTGTTCAAGTGTTTAATCAAGCAAACAAGCTGCTCAACTAAAATGATGTCTTTTTCTCTGGAATCTCTCTCTTCCCATTTTCCGTTTCTCCACTGTTTTTATCTCTCTCTATATATACATTTATTCTCTCCTGCAATTGTGTTCCGGAAATGCACTTCCGCGAATCCCAACAATAAAAACAAAACGAACGTACGTAAAACTTTAACTAAATAAATGCTAACCGAAGGTGGATAATATGGTGGACTTCAATCCTGCCACCGCCAACGGAGAGGATCGAACACCCCTGGTAAAGATAAATGCACACCTAGCAAGATGCACCGCCATCCAGGAACTGTTTTCCTTTTTTCGTTTAGACAGAAGACAGATTCAGACGTTTTTAAGTGTTTTTCTTCCACCACTTGTTTAGTTTGAAGTTGAACTTACCTTACATTTTTATCGCTCAAGTTATTGCTAAATGTAGACCTCGTTTATGTTTGTTCCTCCCTGAATGAATCCCCCTCTTTGTTTCCATCCCTTATAGTTGTTCTAATAGCGATGCGTCTTGTTCAAGTAAGAAGACTGAACCGTAGAGATCGAATATTTAGTGTGTTTTGAATGTACCGTTTTCCCCCTTTTTTTGTCCCGAATGTTCCGAATATCAACCATGTTCCAAAATCCATACCAACATCATTCGCCATGCTAATCCATCCTTTGATAAACCGATTCCACTGAAAATGGATCTAACATCGTTATCAATCATTACACTGGCATCAACAAGTCGCTCAGAAAATAATGACAGCATTGGGAGGAACGATTGAAACAAACATTGCACCCACAGGAGAATGTACGATATCATGGAGACGCATGGTTAATTTCTATTTGTTAGCAACGAAAGCACAGGTGCCTACCAACGCACATCATCATTTTATTCGAAAGCAATGTGAGAGAACAGTGTTGAAAATCGATAAGATAAAACTGAAACCTATCTGATCTAATCTAATCTAATATAAATGCACCCAATACGAAGGAGGATCCTGGAAATAATTGGGTTAGATGAATTCCAATTATTTTTTTGTCAATATTGATGCTTGCAACATATCAAAGACCTGATACAAGCGTCGAACCGACCAGGCCTACTGCGTTGCATTAACCGAAGAGATGATTCTGTAAAATGAATTGGATTCAAATGAATAGACGAGTATGCGAGGACATTAGCCTAGGCCAAAATTCAAATTACAGTTCCAGTATGATTTTCGGAAGCATTTTTGTCGCTACATATTTATTGAAACATTACCGTAAAGAGTAATAAATACCGTTCGATTTGACAGTCGAATAACGAAAGAAAATTTATTTTCTATGCAATATTAAGGACTACTATGATCTTCTTCCAGTTTGGACGCTTACCTTATAACACTCCTCCTCGAAAAAATCTGGAGACCAATGCCGCTTCTTGAGTTCTCCAAATGAACACGTTATAATGGCTTGGTTAGTATGTCTGCTAACATCTCCTCTGCTTTTGGGGGAGGGGGTATCTAGATGAAGCTGCGAGACAGCTTGGTCTCCCGACGAAACTTCTACTACGACCAACACCTTAGAATCATTAGCCAATGTAGGCCGCTTGAGCACTAGTTGAAGTAATTAGTATTGGACCGTAGTATTCTTCAAAATTTCAGTTTTAATTTTCCCGCGATCCCTAAATACCTAAATACTTAAAATTAAGCCCTCAGTGCTGAAGTCATCTCCAGACCGTATGCATTATTAACTAGATTTCAAAACGAAATGTTAATTACCAAACAATAATTCTCAGGGACGACTTTCAGGCCTTTGATGTAGTCTATGTTGACAACTAGTAGTCAACTTCAAGAAATATTCCAACAAGAGTATGCATAATATTAACTATTCATACAGCGAATGATCTTTCTACAAAACCCTCAATTGCTATTGTGTGCCTATGCTGGCTACTTACAGCACTGTGGTTTCTTCTAATAATACTCCTAAAAGTTTGAATAAGTATGTAATGAGCTTCCATTTTAAAGTGTGTTATAAGGGCCAGCCAGTCAGGATGTTTTATGCCAATTGCGTTCAGTTTACAGTCAATGGAATTTACCTTAGTTTTCCGATTACCCTAGTAGCACACTTGTTTCAAATCAGCTAAAGTAGCTGCTATGTAACTGGTTTGAGTCACAATCCAGATGCTGCAAGCTATTTGGACGGATGTGTGTTGCTTGGGCTGTACAGTTATATTTAAACATATATTCGGCTTACGGTTTCCATGATACTTCCTGATTTGTAGATTTAGACTTGGGCAGCATTGAACTCTTGAAACTCGGAATGAACACTAGCTTGGGTCAAATTTCAAATTCCAGTTCCCTTTTGATTTTTGCTCGATCGGTGAAACTATATTTTTGCGTTCGAGGTTTTAATTTTACATAGGAATTTATATGGGAAAACTTACTTTTATATAGAATAATCTGGCGAGGTGACCCGTTGGCATCTAAAAATAAGTGAACTCAATTTTCCTCTTGTAAATTTTTCAAGCAAACTTTTTTTCGAAGACCGCAAAGCGATCCGACGATTGTGGAAAAAGTTATTGAGCTAAAACTGATTACAATCCAAACGAACGGCTCATTGAACTGTTTTTCCTAACAACACTGCCGCCTGCAGCATGGCAACCACGTTGTTGTGGGGCGTTCATTCAGCATGGAGGAAAGCCGTTACCATAAGAGAAAAAAATATTGTCTGAACCCTACACTACAGCCTACTCTACAGCTTGGGATCTAAAGGGTGTATTCGATAAAAATGGCACACAGAAAATCTTCTGTAACTATTGAATCGTATGAGTAAAAAACCTAGAAATTTGAGTAGATCTTATCCATAGTGTATTATTTACATCTGCCAAGTTTCATAGTTATACATTCAGTAGTTCCACTCATGTCGTCGAAACAAGAAATTGTCCATGAGAAAATTTTGTGCACTCACAATCAAAATCCAGGGGCGTCCCACCGGTGGATTGCTAAAAGGCTTGGAATTGCAAATACAACTGTGTCTCGTGTAATAAGAACCTTCAAGGAGCGTCTGAGTGTCCAAAGGAAGGAAGGGAGTGGTCGTAAAAGTGGTCCAATGGACATTAAAATGGCCAGGAAAGTCAATTGTTGGACGAAGAACCGTCCAAACATGTCAATTCGAGATGTCGCTAAAAAGTCTAAGGTGTCAGTCGGTTTTGTGCAGAAAACCATGAAGCGTGCTGGGTTACATGTTTACAAAGGGCAAAAAGCCCCAAACCGGAATGAAAAACAAAACATCACTGCGAAAACCCGCGCCCGGAAACTTTACACGAAGCTGCTCACCAAATCCGGTTGCATCGTGATGGATGACGAAGCATTCCCGACTTCCGTCAACTTCCTGTGCAAGAATATTTCGTTGCCAAGTCGAAGTTCGATGTTCCGGAGGATGTTCGAAGGAAGAAACTATCGAAATTTGCAAAGAAGTTTCTAATCTGGCAGGCGATTTGCGGATGTGGTGAAATAAGTGCTCCCTTCATCACTTCCGGAACAATAAACGGTGCGATTTACACGGAAGAGTGCCTTAAGAAGCGTCTCTTGCCATTCATTAAGAAGCACAAAGGATCAACTCTGTGTTGGCCTGATCTAGCATCCTGCCACTACGCTCGAAACGTATTGGAGTGGTACCGAGCCAACGGAGTCAATTTTGTGCCAAAGGATATGAACCCACCAAATTCACCGGAACTTCGTCCAATTGAAAAATTCTGGGCAACAATGAAAACGGAACTTCGCAAACATCCCAAAACTATAAAAACAGAGCTAGAATTGAAGAAAATTTGGGTAAAAACAACAAAAACACTGGGAAAATCGGTTGTACAAAATTTGATGGGTGGAGTGAAAAGGAAGGTGCGGGCATTCGGGATGGGAGACGAAATTGAATAAAACAAATGTTGTAAATCAAAACTCATTAGTAGTTCTTCATTCCCTGAAAATTTCAAGAAAATCCGATAATCAGTTTAATTTTGATGAGTATATATGTGTGTGCCATTTTTATCGAATACACCCTTTAGTTGTTATCCCAAATTAAAAAATATCTCGGATAAGAACTAATTTGAAACTTCGTAAAGAACGGTTTACCTTCTATCTGGCGGGTTTTTTTTTTCTCTATATTGTTTTTCCTTTCCATTTATTTATAGTGTGGTATGAAGAATACAATCACAATGCCTCGCATTACAACCACCTAAAAACTTTAAATTACAGCGGCCGGGTCGACTTGCCGTGTTTGAACTCTTCGAACTTTGCAAACAAGGAGGTAACTAGAAAACAATAGCCCTAGGATATTTTATATGACTCACCAAACACTGGTAGTGATATGAACTACATGAAAAGGTTTATTCTACTGCTTCAAATGGTGTTTCCTCCTATTTCTAATATCCCTGCCTGCCAGCGTCTGTCTTAAGTAACACTTTTCTGTGACTATGTGCTTCACTTCGAACAGTCAGATAATTACCCCTTTCAAAACATTCACCCTCTTCGAAGATGTTACAATTGACTTATTATACCATTAGCAGACCAGGTATTTTGGTTATTCATTCCATAAAATAAATAGATAAACAACAGTATAAGCTGCCACGCAAATGAAAAGTGTACTTTTGGTCGTTTTCCTAAGATTAAAAGTAAAAAGTCTAAGAGCTGATTGCGGCATAACCCGCCAGTATCACACCTGATGTTAGTGCCTTTATATAAACGTTCTACGACGTTGCAGCAGGGATTGTCGAAATACACAGAGCAGTGCAAAATATACAAGTGCTTCACCCAATTTCAACTGTGCACGGCCAGCCATCTCAACTCAGTTTTGAGTCGTTTTTGACTCACTTTCGCCATTAGTGGAGTCACTCAAATTTAAGTAAATGTGACTGGTATTGACAAGTCGACAAATCAAAAACATCGACTCAAATCAGATGGATGTGTTTGATTTGTCGATTTGTCAATCCCAGTTACATTAACTCAAATTCGAGGTACTCCGCTAATGACAAAAGTGAACCAAAAACGACTCAAAACTGAGTTCAAATGGCTGGCCGTGTGCGTCTCCTGTTTCAGAAGAGCGCACAAAACGAGCGTGTGAGAAATTTCGTCGCAGCACGAGAGACAGAAAGCCATACAGGCACTTCTCTTTCAGAGATAAAGAATAATGCACAGTGCTTTACTCTGTGCTGTACTCTGTGCTTTGGCTCATGCTTTGGTAAATGGTATTAAAATGAAAAATTTTAGTTCTAATAACTAAAAGGCATTGAACCCCTACAATGCCATAGAGGGAAACACTTATTAAAAAATCTTAATTCACAAACTAGTCGGACCTGCCACCGTGTCTGTTTTTCACACTTGTGTTTTTCCTCACAGACGACAAAAAAGAACGCAATCGTTAATGCCCAAAGAGACGAGAGAAAATTCGAAATGAGATGTGCGGCTTTGAGCGCATGACAAAACAAGGGTACAGGAAGTACAGACTGCACTTTCACATCTATTTGAAACTTAATGTGCGCGAGCTGCACTCAGAGAGATTTAAATCGCCCTTATCCCTGAGTGACAGTGAATATGTGATACTTACACTACTGGTCAAATTCTTGGTCTCAGCATGAGATAAGCCTACTCACCATCGACAAGTTGGAAAACATGACCCATGAGGGGGACTATCATCTCTTCTGTAGGGCAATATTGCAGACTAATATTGTTCTTCTCTCGTAGATCTCGAACAAAGAAGTACCGAGTTTCAATATGCTTCACCCTTCGCTCGATACGTTCGCTTCCAACCATCTTTATACAATTTTGGTTGTCATCGTATACCACAGTTGGACGTACTGATGTTTCATCCATAAGCTTCCTAATCCAGATGAGCTCTTGACATCCTTCCGCCAGTACTATAAATTCAAATTTATTCCGCTGAACTTAAAGAAACGCAGGATTGCACCACCAAATCGAATCAGGCAACCAGAGTTGGATTTCCTGTCAAGACAAACACCAGTTCTTTCCGCATTTCATCTCATGAGTGCTTCAGTAGTGTTTGATCGCAGGTACAACTTGTACTTGCGTGTGGAGTGCAGATACCTCATTACTTTCTTTGCTTCAATCCAGTCCTGTTGGGTCCAAGCTGTCCAAGCTTGATTTCTGGACAAATATCGAAACGCTTATGGCAATATCAGGTATTGAGTGGACAGGAGGACAGGACATACAGGAGATCACCAATTAAGTTGCGATGCTGATGGTTCGAGTTGATTTCTCTCCTCCTTCTGCTGAAGGTAGCTATTCCATAAACCCACCTTTGCAAGTGAGTCCGCTCTCTCATTGCCCAGAATAGAACAATGAGAAGTGACCCATACAAAGGTGATGATAAAGTAACGCGAAAAAAAGCACTTAGAAGCTCCTGTATTTTCATGCGAAAATTCGAGGAGTGCATCACCGGCCTCAAGAAGCGAATAGCCTCTATAGAACTGAGACTATTTGTGAAAATGAAGTACTGATCCGATGTAAGTGAAGCAACCATTTCTAGTGTAACGTGTATTGCCGCAAATTCAGCGACATATACGGAACAAGGAGCTTATAGTTTACGATTGGCGCTATAAATTCCATTGTATTTACCAAAGCCTGCTGACTCATCTATCAAAGATCCGTCAATGAAAAACAATTTAGTCAAAGCAACTTGGCCAAACTTTTCAGTAAATATAACAGGAGCAATCATCGGACGATGATGCTCTGAGAGATGCTCTCGGAGAAGCAAACACAATTGGAAATATTCGGCGAAGGGCTGTCATCCTATGTTATGTACAAATGGTACAAAGTCATGAAGCGAGTTTGAGGATTCAACTCGAGAAGCTTCTCAAAATTTCTGATTACCTGATGAGCTGCAGAGATAATTCTGAAAACCAATCCGAGGGTGGTAACATGCCAGCCGCTTATAGTTAGTATATTAAAAGATTTGTTGATGTTTCAGACATATAGTATCTTTTAATACGCTTTATATTACCGTACTGTGAGTTGATAATACTTAAGCAAGTTTTCACAAAGCCGTAAGAACGAAAAGAGAAAGTCGACGAAGAGAGTCTCCTAATGTTACTTAGGACTTCATGCATTTTTCAGCTTGATTTGTCTTAATTTATATTCAGGTCAGATCTTTCTCCCTTTATCTTAAATGCAATAGCCGCATGCGCTGTTGGAAAACGTTTCTTAAAAGTATCCACGGTTAGTCCCGTTGGTATTCCCCAGTTTGCCCAGCATGTAGCACCATGCATAGACGTCGAAAGGATTGAAATTAGGTGAAGAAGCAGGCCATTCTTTCTACGAATTTAATTCCGGAAAATGCCCTCACACCAAACCTGTGTAGCTTTCTCCTTGTTTGAGGATGCCGAGTCTTGTTGAATGCAGTTTGGTGAATTCTTGTAGTGATTCTTGACGAAGAGAAGCAAAAGGTTCTTCGGAACATTATCGATGTAATATTTACTGTTGATTTTAACATCGGGTTCAATGAACAGCAATAGAACCTTCAAAGTTTTGGAGGAACACTCCTTCACTGTCACCGTTAAGACATTCTGGAACATTTGAACAGCTAGTTTATCACGAAAAATATCAGAAAGATGGGCTACATATATCCTTATTTTTCTGATTGCGGCTATCCTGTAGAAGGAAAAAAATCGTCCAAAAACAGAATTTCACAATCGCCGTGCCACTTGCGCAGCTTCCGGCATCTTTCGATTCTTGCAATCTTCTGCTTTTCAGTCAAGCCATGCAAGGTCATCTTTCAAAATACTCCTGATCGTTGACTGCGACATTCTCAGTTTTTTTTTTCCTGTGTTGGGGACATGATACCACCGCGACCATTAATTGTTCTATTGTGGTGAGTCCTCTGTATGCCAAATTGCAATAGCGAGTCACTATTCTTAGTAACTACCACTACTATTAAATGCAATGATCCCAACTAGGTAATATATTCCTTATGAAATTTATTACCCTTTTGGGACTAACAACCCAGATTTCCCAAGGCTCCATAATACCTTTGTCAAGACATCTGCATCTTTTATGAAATAGTGCAACGCAGTCATACAGTAAATGTTCAGAGCTTTCACTCTCCAGGTTACAAAAGCGAAATTTATCTTCATCTAGCTTACCAATGAACATTAGGTGATATTTACTAGGACAGTGTCCTGTTATTAAACCTGTGTATAGGCTCAGATCACGTTTCGATAGATTTAGTAATCTATATGTATGACAAACGTTTGGCTTTATAAAACGTTTTGATTGCCGGGCATTTAAGGTCTTGTTCCAGTTGTACTGTACCTTCGTATTCACCCAGAACTTAAGCTCCATTTTAAGAGCGCAAGAAGATAAGCCAAAAAAGGGCTCGGGTCCAGTGAATTTCGTGGTTGATCCATTTTTTGCCAATTCGTCAGCCTTTTCATTTCCGTCGATTCCGGTATGCCCAGGAACCCAGTATAGGTTAACAGTGTTGCGACAGGACAGGCGTTGCAGAAATTTTGAGCATTCCCAAACTAGTTTTGACGTATAAGTATTTGATTTTAAAGCATTTAGCGCTGCTTGACTATCTGAACAGATGCATATATTTGCATTTTTGTAATTCCTTCTAATGCAGATTGCTGCACATTCTAGGATAGCATATATTTCAGCCTGAAATACCGTGGGCCATTCTCCCATGGACACCGAAAAGTTAATTCCAGGGCCAGTTATTCCAGCACCTACCATACTGTCTTGTTTAGAGCCATCAGTATAAAAGACTAATGATCCGGGCCGAATATTCGGCCCTCCTGTTTGCCAATCCAGACGCGTCACGTCATGAACATGGAAGTTGTGGTTAAAGTAGTTTATTCTCTGCATGCGGTCCTCATTCAACATTATTAGTGGACTTATTTGAAACTCTTTTGTGATACTCAGGTGTCCAATAAGATCCCCATCGAAGAAATTCATGGACCTTTTGAGCCTTAGAGCACTTTTAAATGCATCCAATTCAATAAATTGATTTAGAAGAAGAAGATTAAGTAGAGATTCAAGAGCTACAGATGGAGCGCTACGCATTGCTCCAGTTATAGAAATGGTGGCAAGCCGTTGCAGTTTGTTCAATTTGATCTGTGCCGTTTTCTGTTTGGTTTTTGGCCACCAGATAAGTGACGCGTAGGTGACCTTAGGTTTAACTATAGTCGAATAGATCCAATGAATCATATTCGGCTTCAGACCCCATTGTTTCCCAAAGGTTCTTTTACAGATCCAGATAGCACTTGTCGCTTTCGCTATTTGTTGATCAATGTGTTTGTTCCAGTATAGTTTGTTTCTAAAGTTACCCCTAAATACACAACTTCTGAGGACATTGCCACCTTTACATCACCTAATTTAAGGTTAGCTATTGAAACGGTACGTCTTTTAGTAAAAGGTACAATAGTTGTTTTTGTAGGATTTATATTCAATCCCTCACGTTTACACCACGATAGTGTGAGATTTAATGCTTCTTGCATTCGGTCAGAAACCGTTTCATCAAATTTTCCGCGGACTATAATGACTATGTCATCCGCAAAACCAATTACCTCAAAACCTTGATGCTTTAGTTTTAGAAGAAGATTATCAACAATCAGGGACCACAGAAGCTGAGATAGAACACCCCCTTGAGGACAGCTTTTAACTGCTGTTACTCTCATTTCTGAATTTCCTAGGGTAGCTGATAATTCTCTTTTGGATAACATTTCTACTATCCAGTTTACTATGTTTTCATTAGAACCATGATTTCTCATTGCGTTTATCATGGATGTGAAGGATGCATTGTCAAATGCACCTTCAATATCTAGAAACGTTGCTAAGAGAATTTCTTTAGAAGCAAATGATTTTTCTATTTTGGTAACCAGAGTGTGAAGAGCTGCTACTGTTGATTTTCCTGTTTGGTAGGCAAATTGTGTTTTGCATAATGGTTTTTTAAAAAGAAATTCTGATTTTATGTATTCATCTATGAATTTTTCCATTAATTTCAAAAATATTGATGACAGACTAATTGGTGAAGATTTATCTTTTTTATTTGCCTTTGGTATAAATACAACGCGGACTTGCATCCATTTCTTTGGAATATATCCCAGTAAAAAACTAGACTTTAATAAGCCAATCAGAATAGGAATTATCACAGATTTGCACTTTTGAATAAGTGCTGGAAAAATTCCATCTGGACCAGGGGATTTTACATTCTCAGTTGGGCATAATTCGTCTCTCTTTGGCCATCTTTCGGCCAGACTTACCAGAATTCAGCCGAATTCGGTCTCTCAATCATTTGATAGCTTCCGGACACCTGATAATGCGTTTGCGGTCTGGGAGGTATTTTCCTAGAACCGATTTTATTTTAGCTTTTGATGGTACAAAAGATGAGTGTTTCGTATATTCCGAGTGGTTCTAATTTCTTCAAAATAGGACGCGGTCTATAATGTTTTTAAAAAGAGATTTATCACGAGCTCCTTTTTCGCGTCCATGATTACCACGCTTCTCAAACGAAAGAAAATTAAAAACAAACTTGTACTCCGTGGTGACATTTGAATACACTCCAAAAGAAAAATGTACGAACATGTCTGTGATTAACCCATTCAAAGGTACACATGCTCATAACACTCTGACAGGAATTACATCTCATTCTGTAAAACAAACAGTTTTGATTTCAGACAGACATGTAGCTTTGTCCTTTCTAATTTCCGTACTCTTTTGAGTCAACATTCGTTTACACTTTGGTTATGTTTCTAATTAATATTGCTGAAATAAATAACATTCCATTACAAAATAAGCGATTGTCCTAAGCAAATATGTCTTATAAAATTGAATGCCTCCAAACTAACAAGTTCGTTACTAGAAGGAAAGTGTGTTTAATTGAAGTGAATTAAGGGTTTGTTATCAGTCTCAACACACAAGACAATTATCACCAAACACCATGCCTCTCTATTATGTTAACAATCTCTGAAGCGTAACGCTTTGATGCTCGTTTGTAGTTCAAATCAATCTCCAATGTCTCCAATAGCAAACAGGTCATTTTACATTCAACTTCAGCATCGAACAATACATTAGTTATAACTGCCACTTGAACGGTGAACCAGTGCAATTAGATTAATAAATCACACAGAATCTCACTTCATCGACAACACCTTTCAGAAAATTCATCTTCATATTTTCCCTGTGATCGCATCTTCACTGCCATCCAACAACTCGCTACCAACATCACAAAAGCACAAACATTAAAGCTAGCCTGGCCTGCTATATTGTTCCTTTTGTTCCATATCGACCAAGCTGTTTCGATTACACATTCATTCTATCGCAGCAACCATCCACCCTCCATCATAAACATCATCATCATCATCACCATCAGCAGCAGCGGCAGCATCATTACCCCGTCATCGTCGTATAATAGCTTCGAGCCAATACATTGTAGCTTCTTGGCAGCAAAAAAGCAACCTTACCTCTGTTGTTGTTATTATTAAAGCTGATTTTCTGCCTTCATGAGCTCCACTAGTCGGTACATATCGGGATCTACAACTTGTTCCACTGCTGTGAGCAAGAAGTGTAGAGCCGCAGCACGTTTCGCTGTTCGCACGCTCAAGATCCTAGAAGTACAACATGTGTTCTGTGCGAGAGTGTATTTATGTTCTGTCCAAGTTGTGCATGACAATGTCAGCGTTCTTCTCATACCTACACCTCGACACCTCACCGCCTCACGTTCCTCGCTAGAATATCGACTTTTCCTCATTAAAAACTCGCCCATAGCAACCTTGAGTGAATCTTTCCCAACAAGAGCCGCCTCTACAAGTAGTTCTAGCTGGAAAAACTGTCACTAGCGCTAAGCCAGGTGCATTGTTTTAATTAAAACTTCCGGAGTCTATGATGGAGTGAGCCCATCGTTGCCCTTGGGACTAAACGCTTCAATTAACGCGCTATACTGCTGCCGTACGTGTGCCTGACCTTCGTTAAGAACATTTTTGAACGCTGTCATTCTTTGCTCATTTCAAAACATTTCATTTTTCTCGTTTATTCACAGAACACAAAAGAAGAAGAACTCAAGGAATTTGTTTTCAGTACGGTAATCATGTCATGCTTTCACTTGTTTCGGGGAGGGTGTGTTTTTGTATTAGTTGGCTAGCCGCAGCGTGGAAGCTTAGGCGCTTCATGCGATCAGTGGAAATGTCTCACCCATTTTCCTAACAAAATTTACTTGGGGGTGGGGGGGACTTTGAAGCGCGTGCACATTTGCTTTGTTTGTGTTCTCAATTTATGGCTAAAGTTCAGTGTACATGTAAATATATCGCTTTAGGGGGGACCCAATAAGATACTATCCGAGAAGGCTGAAGTATAAGCGTAAAAGAAATTTGTTCGATCTCTTGGACTCAAACAAGCAACTAACATCGTTACGCCAATACTAAAAATTAAGCTGAACTGATAATAACTGCACGTGCTTCTAGATGAATATCACTGAATGAGCAATCAACTGAAGCGCATAATAAATGACATAAGCGTTTGTGAGCTGATGTTGACAAAATTAATCGAGTTTGAGAAAAAATCTCGTAAACGTTGAATATTGAGTTTTCCTTCCAGCTACATATATAAGCTGCTTTAAATCCGCTTTTACTGTTCTGCATACTGTAACTGCACAGCCATTAGTAGTAGAAAACTTTTTAGGTTAAAGAAACATTGTTAGAGAAATTACATTAAGATAATGAAACTCAAATCTAAAAAATCCGCACCGATATCGATTGAATGAATTTCCCCTGCCACCCTAAAGCTGAAAAGGCGGCAAAAACTGCGGTACCCAATTGCAATTTCTGTCATCATATCTTGAGAAAATCGCATGATACGTAAAAAATATGTTGGCCATGTTGATCCACAACGCGTGTTATAAAATAAACGTAGTCATGCAAGTGTGTACGATTGACGAGTTGCACTCAGGTTGGCGGAAAACACGTTCATGGCAAATACATTCACCGCCTAACGCTCACAATAAATTTTTCGAAGCAAATTTAAGTGTTGATTTTTTGCCCACAGCCAACGTTTCATTTTGTCTCCAAGTGACGGTTTATAGCGAAAAATGAAACAAAATCATGCGAAATTACAAGACAATCTTGCTATTTTATTTTGGGTATAAATGAGGTGCGAATGTTGTCCAATATTCAAATAATTTAAAACTGAGAACAGCATAAAAGCGCCTGTCAAAAATGTTTCCCCTTTCAGTCTCCGTAATTGTTGAGGTGGCAGGAAGCTTGGGGTGTCCTCTGTCATTTTCAGGCAGCCTATCAAGCTGGCTAAAGTGGTGAAACCAGAACAAAATGCAAACAAACTAAGCGCTATATTCCTAAGACAAAACCTGCTAAATCACTTCGACTGTAATTCTGGTCAAAATTTAGTGCTAGTCGAACTCAGAAGAAAGAAGTGATGCAAATAGCAGCATCTTTGATAGCGCTTAACAAATCCCCTCCAGTATGAACTCTGTAGGGACAAAATCATAAATTTCTTCATCCATTTCAATGCTTTTCCAATCGCTTCTTCCATCATTTACATCCAAGAAGCTACAGATTGGAAGGTTCAACTGCAACAACCTATTTGAAGAATTTAGAGCCCTTAAGAGGCATGTAAGTCTTATTTCAAAGGAATGCCAAATCATATTGTGATATCAAGAATGGGAACCGATTTAAACCCACAGTAGCGATGCTGTTGAGTCCACAGCAATGTGTTCATTTTAGATGGAATACAAACACATTTCGAGGCGTCAGATAGTGGAGCTGGTAAAGTCACAGTTTAACCAAGTAAAGCTCGAGTCATCTAATATCTGGACGTAAAAAACCTATCTCGAAATCATGTTATTAAAATGATAAAATCTTGAACCTTTCTTCGAATAAGACTCATCATTTTTTGGACACTCTGTTTGCTAACCTGAGCGGCCATTTTGTTCCAATATCTCTTAATCTCCGTTATATTCCGAGTCACCTTTGTCACTCTTCTTCAACTTCTGTTATATATTTCAATTGGGCAGAATTGAGGCACTTGGGTGGATTTTCGAGGAAATTCACCCTCGTGGTCTGTATTACTTCTCTGCTGAAAATAGAAGCAAGTTGCCAAACCATATCCTTTGTTCAGGCACTCCATCTTGTACACTTTGGAATCCATAGTTTTCATCATAAAAACCTGGTTTTTTATCCACATCTGCCAGATCATAGGCTTTCTTGCAAATTTATCGACAAAACCGAATTTAAACTTACTACATCACCTCGACCAGTAGCTTTATAGAACTTTTGTCGGGTTTCGTCGCCCATGAGTATCCTTCGTGCTTCGTAGGAACCTCATTGTACAACTTTCAAGTACGTCTTCTGGCCACTAGATTCTGCTTCATTGTCATTTTTGGTTGCTTACCGGCCCGAAAAGATCGAAATCCTTCTCGCAGACCAATTTTTCTGACGGTGATCTGGTTGGCATTGAATTTCTTAGCGATCAGGGCCGTAATCGTACTTAACACTTTCAAAAGCAACTTCCGATCGTTAGTTACACTATACTGCACACGATCGATTTATCCAATTTAAACGATTTCACGATTTTTAAACCTGACCGTGTCGGGAGGCCTCGGTAGGTAGTACGCACGGCCTACCAAGTCGGAGGTGGCGGGTTGTATTCCCGACCGGTCTAGAAATTTTTCTGGTAGGAAATTTTCTCGAATTCCCTAGACATAGAGTATAATTGTGCTTGTCACACAATATACAAACTCATGCACTGGAGTTGGCAAAGCAAGCTCTCAATCAATAACTATGGAAGTAGGCAAAAGCTGGTTTCATGAGCGTCAAAAAATCCAGGAAGAAGAAGATGTCGGATTATCGAAGTGTGGATGTCGCAAATTATTGTTCCGCTTTGGCTTCCATCAAGTATGACTTCTTGAACACAAAAATAATCGTAGCGATTACGACTCATCAGTGGAGGCAAAACGAATCGCCCAGGTATTCAATGACTAAAGCCTTATCTGGCATGAACTTAACCTTCAAAGGATCTTTTTCACGAAGGCACTTGCATAAAGTCTGTTCCATTTATTATTACGACGCTCAAAAAGGGACATACCTCCAAGAAGGAATAACGAATAGAAGCGAAGCATATTACTTTGTAGATTATTTTTTGGGTAATAAGGGACAGCATTTGCCAATTTATCGAATGAACCTGTCAAGTAGATTGGGCATATTTTTCTACAGCTTCTCAAAATCTGATGGAGATAGGTTTAATTAATCAAAATTCTTCATTTTCCGGTTGATGATTGCCCAAAAATTTTCGAAAATCGAAATCATTCTGTTTACTCCATTCTAAGACATCTCGGCTATAATGGCAGCTGCCTTAGTCGGAAGTGATCTTTGCGGTAACATTGTGCGACCGAATGTTTGAGGTATATACTAGGTTAGTCAAAAAGTTTTGAAAGCGGAAATGGACTTTTCTTGCTGGGAGAAATCACTTTTATTACTAAGTATAATCTCCCACGCACTTGGTCCAAGGATCTTCTAAGTTTGTTGTCCCATCACAGAAGTGACTTTCTGAAAGGTCTTCTGAAATACTTCTCTACGGCAGCTATAACCTTTTCGTTTGATGAAAAATGCTTTCCAAGAAGGAATTTTTTGAGGTCTGATCAAACCTGGCCTTTTATCACAATTTTTTTCAGCAATCTAGTCCAAAAGATCTTTTGTATATTATCTTACCAGTTTGGAGATAAGGAGTGTATCGAAAATAAGCTATCCACAAACTTTCTTTCAAGTTATGTTGAAAACCGATATTTTATTCATACAAAAAATTGATCTTATATTGTACGAGGTTAAACTTGAACATAATGAAGACCGGATGAAATTTAAGTTATTCCTTCACGAATTTTCGAACTTTGGATCGAATGCTCTTCATCAAGTTCCGGACAAGTGTTGCATCGCATTTTTTGGACGCTTGAGCCCAATTTTATTTTAACTCCTGCATGGTCCCAGCTGCCTTACCAGTCTTCTTGAAGACCCTCTTCACGATTGCCCAGTAACGTTCGATGGGTCGAAGCTGAGGGCAATTTGGTGGATTGATATTTTTCCCAACGAAATCCATACCCTTTTCCGCAAGCCAATTGAGAGTGGTTTTGGCATAGTGAGCCGACGCTAAATCCGGCCAAAACAGTGAAGGTGTACTATGCTTCTTATATAAAGCCAACAATCTCTTCTGGAGACACTCAGATCGATAGATTTCCGCATTTATAGTTCCGGTAGTGTAAAAAATGGTTGACTTCAAACCACAGGAACATATTGCTTGCCATACCAGTACGTTTCGACCAAATTTCTCCACTTGAATCGACCTGTCTGCATCTCTCACATCCTCTCCAACGACGGCAGTAAAGTATTGTGGACCTGGAAGGGTTTTTGAGTCCTCCTTTACATAGGTCTCATCGTCCATCAAAACGCATGGACGCTGCAAAAGACGCGAATACAATTTCCGGGCCCTTGTTGCTGCTCGCTTCTTCTGTTCTGCACTTTGTTTCGAGATTTTCTGCTTCTTGTAGGTCTTCAGGTGGTTTCGCCTCTTTATACGCTGGATCATTCCGACACTCGTTTCTGCTTTTTTGGCCAAATCACGTATTGACATTGATTTGTTCTTCATGATTAGAGATACCACTTTCTGCTCCAGTTTCGGGTTGGAAGAACCGGGTTTTCTGCCTCTTTCTGGTAGCTCATCCAAAGAATAGTGTTCCCCAAACTTATTAATGATGGTTTTAACACTCGCATGATGAATTCCAAACCGCTTCGCCAATTTTCGCATAGTAATACCCTTCTCACTTAGCCATGTGTCCAGAACCTTAATTTTCACTTCCTTTTCAATACGCGACATATTGAAAACGCAGAATCTGAACCGCACAAACAAGTAAACAAAAGAAAGCTGACAGTCAAACGCACAGCATGCAGTGTTCAGAGCATAAAAAACCATCACAAATACATGCGTACAACGCAAATGTATGTGGATAGCTTATATTCGATACACTCCTTAATGCCCTTTGCAACCCAAAAAACTGACGCTAACTCCTTCCTTCCGATTTCTGGACACGAACTCACTTCGGAGCCACTCCTTAGCCGCTTGTTTTGATTCAGGATCATGGTGGTAGAGCCATAGTCTCATCCGTTGTGATGATTCGACGCAGATAATCCTTTTTATAGTTTCGAGATTGCTCCAAATGTTGCTCAGAAAGTCGCATTCGAACGTGTTTTTGTTGCATTGTTTGCAAATGCAGCACCCATTGTGCACACAGTTTTTGAAATCCAAAACTTCAACCCAAATATGCCATGCTGTTGCATGTTACGTTCCGCATTCTTATAATAACTATAATAACTGTGCAAAATGTGAAACTATATTTTAGCGCCCGCGGTTTTAATTTTCCATAGTATTTACTATGGGAAAACGTACCTTTACAAAGAAAAATCTGGCTCGGGGACCCGCTGTCCTCTAAAATTAATACCAATCCATTCACTTGCTCGGATATTTTACACGGAAACTTTTCTTCCAAGACTGCAAATCTACCCGATGATTATGGAAAAAAAAAAAGTTCACCTTAAACTGATTGCTATCCAAACAAATGGCTCTTTAGAATGCTTTTTTTTCTAGCAGCACAGTTCTTCCGTGCTAAGTGAACATAAACAAAACAAAAAATGTTTACTTCGCGCAGCCAGAAGCAGGTTGCAGGTGGCAGTGTTGCTAGAAAAAACAATCCAAAGAACTGTTCGTTTGAATAGCAATCAGTTTCAGCTTAATAACTTCTTCCGCAAGTATCGGATCGCTTTGCGGTCTGGGAAAAAAGTTTCCTTGAAAAATTTTCCAGGGAGTGATTTGAATAGATTTATTTTTCAAGGACAACGGGTCACCTTGCCAGATTTTATCTGTAAAAGTAAGTTTCCCCTTAGAAAATCCTATGTAAAATTAAAACTACGGGCACTAAAATATTGTTTCGTCGATCAGGCTGAAATTTTGCACAGTTATTAAAGAGTTTAAAAGGCTTCCAAATATCATAAGGGAGCTGGAATTTAAATTTTGTCCCAGGCTACTGTACATGTTAGTCGCTGTTAGCACAGTCAACTGACGAATGACAAAACATGCATTGATAATGACCAATAGCTCGAATGAGTGACGAAAATTGTTTTGTCACTATTACCATGTATGGTCGATGTTAAGCAACTCTGATCACTGATAACCTTCTGTCATACTGGTTCGCTGAACTGTCTGAAGATTGCGTCTTATTGAACTTTTTGGCAAAATCACACCCGGAGACACTAGGGTTCATTTGACCTCCCCTTTTTCATCGCTCGTAGTTTCCGCTCATATCTAACCTCTCCTTCGTTTGTTTTGTTTAGTTTAACGTTCCCGCGAACACAGTATTAACAGTTGACAAAGGAGATTTTCACCACTAAATATACAATCGTCTGTCGACTAAGAAGGCTGTCATACGTTTCTAGTTACGAAAACTAAACGCGATACAGTAATTAAGGTTGTCCTTTAACGACGACAACACACAAAGCGATTTGCCAAAAATCCGTATTTTAATCAATTGTCTTGCCATTTTCTGAGTATTAAAGCATTTCACAGAAGCTTTTGGTTTGCCCCTGAATGCTTCAACTGCACTTTTGTCGTCTTTATCGCTCCTGCGAGGATGTTTTTGTATATTTCATGATACAAGACTGCTATAAAAAGTAAAGGGTGGAACGGTCAAAAAGTGGACAAACATGATTAAGTGCACGCTGATTAGTTTGTCATATAAATGATCAATCATTATATCTTTTTGAAATTCATTGTCTACAAAAGACAGACAAAATATTTGATTAGTCTTCCGCTTTTCCAAAAGCGAACTGTCGGTTTTTACGTTTCACACCGTCCATCAAGCTGTGTACCGCTGTTAAATTAAATGCTGAACGCAAATTTGCCTTGAACTGTTTTTCATTTCCAACTGAGTTTTCTTGAGGTTTCTCTTTCCGATCGCCCAATATTTTTCAATTTAGCGCAGCTACGACGAGTTTGGACGGGTTTTCTCCTTGGAAACGCACTTAGCGTTTTGGCAAGCATTCCTTTACATAAATATCTTGGTTGACAGTGCCAGTTGCCACCAAAGATTCGCTTTTTAGCCCACAGGGGCAAATCGCCTGCAAAAACAATTTTTTTTCGGTAACTTTGACATGCTTACGAAGTTTGTGCTTCATGACGGCCCAATATTTTTCAATAGGCCGCCACTCTTGGGAGTTTGGGGGATTAAGATCCTTCGGCACGAAATTGACACCATTCGTCTGGTACCACTCCAGGACATCCTTGGAGTAGTGACAAGAGGCTAGTTCCAGTCAAAAAATTGTAGGAACGTTGTGTGTTTTGAGAAACGGAAGCAGTCGTTTTTTCAGGCATTCATTCATGTATACTTGACCATTTACAGTTGAAGTTGTCACGAAAGGCTTGCTCCGTTTACCTCACGAACAAATCTCCTGCCAAATCATAAATTTTGACACTTGCTGTTTCCTAAGAGATTCTGGAACATCGAACTTGTCTTTCGCAGTCAGAGACTGGTTGCCGTCCATGATGCAGCAGTGTGGTTTGTGTGTACCTCTTACGCGCACGTGATTTACCTATCGTATTCTGTTTTTCATTGCGGTTTGGAGCTTTCTGAACTTTGAATGAACGGAACCCGGCTCGTGTCTGGTGCGTGTGCAAAATGTTCTCTCGCACTTGCTGTTCCTATGACTCCATTTTCGAAACTACGACACATCCCTAGTAGCACATTTGTTGTCATTCGGTTGAGATAACATAATTATGACTTGCTAAGTCATAATCAAGTTACTGCAACTAATTATAATCGTAGTGTGTTCCTTGGAATTTCACTATGAAACTAACGCAGTGTAAACAATACACGCTGAGGTCATTTCACCCAAAATTTCGTTGAAATCAACCCAAAGGGCGAAATGTTACAACTTATTGAAAGTGATGCAAGTGATGCTTGGTCAAAAAAGTAGTGTCTCGATTTGGTGCCACTATATCCTTATATGTTGACTGTCCGGCTCGTTTATTTTCTGACTGCATTGTTGTGTGGTACTTTCCCATTTGTTTTCAATATCTCTGATGAAAAAGTTGGGTTGCGTTTTCTGGCTTCGGTTTGCCCCTGATCCCGGCTTCCTGGCAGTCGTCAGACGTACTCCGAACACTTAAAAAAAAATCGTTACGGTTGATTTGGCAATATAAATTGATTTTACCAAGCCAGCCTGGGAATAATTTGGATTTTTCTTATGTGCGTGCAAAATTTTGACACGCTACTGTTCTTGCTTTGCCATTTTGACAACTGAATAAGAAATAAGAAACATTCAGTACGCATGCACTTACAAAATGTTAAAATGTCATATTTGAGTCGACCAAGTTTTGACCGTTCGATCCTTTATCAACAAGAAAAACGGCATCAAGCGTCATCTTTTATCATGTTACAACTCCATAGTCTGAACAAAGCATAATACTGTTCTTAACATATTAATCGACCAAGCAATCTAAAAACAGAATCACAGAAGTGAAATATTACGTTTAGGTTGAACTCATTACTCGTGCAGTCAGTGAATCAAAACTCGTAGTCACGTAAATCAAGCAATCAAAATACATTTATTTGTCTATTCAAAATTAAGTACCTACCACAACTGTCAAATACAAGACACAGCACCCGGACAGTATCTCAATGTTAATAATTTAAGTTTCGGTAATGATAACACCCAAACGAAGGATCCAGACCGTCACATGGCTTCCCACTTGAAGTTCCTGTTCGGTGGTATTTGAAGAATGTGCTCCTTTTCCACTGCCGCTGTTCTCTGCGGAACGTGGCTTTTGTCAAAACGGATGCCAGACGCCGGAAAAGTTTGGTTCATGCAGTCTCTGTGTCTCGCCCGGTTGGCTTTTCTCTCGCTGGTGGTTGCGTTCAGTGACTGTGGAGCTCCAATTTCGTGGAAATTTATTTAATTTATACAAACTTAATTTGGAACGGTAAATTTGAATAAGCATGATATCGGTGGAAGTTTGGGGTGGCTTACCTGTGAGCGGTCGAGGCTCATTTATTTATGATGACGTTGGGAAAGTCGGAAAATTTTCAACCAAATCTAACATGAAATCGTCAGGTCGTTGCCTGAGGTGAATTTTAGCTTTGTCGCTTTTTTTCCAAACTAGACGCTGTGAGTCAATTATCTGAACAACATATCAATTCGCCATTTTTCAACACGCCATATAATCGTTAAAGCATACACAAACATAGCTGTTCTTGCCACTCAAACATCACAATCCCAATGTTTCATCGTTGCATGATGTGCCACCATAAAATTTCATCACAGCATCCTGCCACAATATCAATTAGAATGAATGAAGCCACCTTCATTGAGCTGTTTATGTATATTTCACTGTGATAATATTTAGAGTAGTGGGTTGTTCCCAGTAGGGTAGAGCGAGGCTCGTTGGTTGTGGGGTCGTTGTTGGTCAATGGTGAAATCTCGATATCTATTCATCGAAACCTTTTTCCGCTGCATGGACTGAGCCACCCATCTGAAACGGAAAACAATGCGCCATTTTGATCCAGAGAATTCTGCAAGATAAAATTTTCTTCTGTAAACTGACCAACTAGCCACACCTACCCTACCCTGACCACAAAACTGATCTGCATCCTCGCAACCTGCTGAAAAACCCCTGACAAGAAGAAGCTTTCATCAGTTTCATTTTTTCAACGCTCAATCGTTTAGTTGCAAGTAATTTTCTCCTTCATAGTACCGTTAATTGTCGTTTTTGTCTTTTTGAATTTCTCCAATGTCCATTCGCTGTCTTTACTGTATATACTAAAAAACACCACAAACCCAACCGTTCATTGGTGTCTTTTCGTTGACTTTTTTCATGTTCCCGATTTTCCCTCTCAAGTTTCTTCCCCTAATTTGATTACACTTTTATCGCTATTGTTATTATTCCTCGACTTAATTTGGCCGGAAGCTAGCGAAGAAATCTTCCCCCGGCGTCGTCGTTGAGAGGTACAGACGCCGAGTTGAGGTTCCCACGCCTGTGTAGTCGAACAATGATGGTATTAATAGTGTTTACGCCCTATCGGAATTTTTTAGGAAAAGAAATCAGTGAGACGAGGAGAAGGAGCACTGCTGCTGTAGCGGAGAGGTACAGGTAAACAAGGGCATCCGTTTTCAAAAGGACGAGACGAGATACACTCATAACGACCGTCTGAGACGTAGTGTGAATATAGATCATGGCAAAAATGGTCTTCCACGGACATTATACTCGCCACGGAGCGCTGCAGGGCGTGCCCGGAATGAGAGATTATATCTGGTTCAATTAATTTGGCTTTCAGAGAAACGAGGTTCATAAAAGGAAACATCGAATAAAGTGCGGGGAATCGGCCTGTGCAGCTCGGAACGGCCACGGCCTCGATAGAGGTAATTAAGCAGCACGATACGACATGGCGGATGTTTCTATTTTCCTTCGTGGTCGTTACCAAGGTCGTTACTTACTCTGTATTCATCTCATGAATACGTAAAAGGGCATGTGTAATTCAGTAATGTTAGCGGATCCACGACAAGCTTAGTGGCGAATTTTGAGGTTGAGATATCGATGGTTTCAAAATGATGTTGGACGCAACGTAATTCGTACGCTGACAATGGATGCGCATGGCCTTTGATAGGCAGTGCTGGTAAGAATGTCAGATAATCAAAAAGATTGAAAGAGCAATGTTCAGTGATTTAAAAGTAATGTTTTCTGGTTCATCTATCTCACGTACCAAGGATTTTTTTTCTGATTCCTGTTATGAATTATAAGCATCAAGATAACTGGAATACTATGCATACTTTCCCTATCATAGTGAGGATGACGAATAGGGCGAATTGAATTAGTACCGTCGATAGAAATTATCTCGATGCAATGTATGCTCAAAACAAAAATGTAGGTTTTTTTACTGCCACTAAAATTTTTATGAGAAATAGGGCAGGGGAGGGCTTCAGCTCCCCGGGTCCTATTCCAAGCACGGGGTAAACATTAACTTACTACGCTCATTTTTTGCAGCATGGTGCTCTGTTCAGTGAACGTTTAACCCGTGCTTGGAATAGGGTCCTGGGAGCTGAAGTCGTTCCTCACCCTATTTCCCATAAAATGTTCAGTGGGTGTAAAAAAAACACTGGCATCACTGAAATACGAAAGCTATAGAATATTCCGAATATGTAATATACTACCAGTCAATCGTATCGACGCACTTCGAAAAGTATTGCAACATGATATTGCATCATCCTGAAAAGTATCGACTAACGTGAAACTTGATTACCTTCAAAAATGTTGACACCAGCAAAGTTGTCCAGAAGGTCGAAGACTTTTGGGAAGTTTCTCTCTTTACATGGTGCTACCGAGGTAACCAATAAACAGTTCCAACGCGTCTTTACGGCAGCCTATCAAGCAATTGAGTCGCCTTTAAAGCAACATAAATGCCGTTTTTGGCACGTTATACGGCTCCTTTACTGCAATGCTATGATAATACTTCATTAATGCTATAATGCATTCGGAATGCTTATTACAGGCTACAAACATTTAAATAGCATTTGAAATCCAATTTTACAACAGATAGTATTCAAGATGCTGATATGTTGCCAGTTGGCTTGTAAAATGGAGAATTTTCGAACATTTGTACCTCCAAGGAAATTCGAACCGTCAGCAAATGTATTCAGATGGTCAAGGGCTTTTGAAAGGTAGAGAGTATGGTTTGGCTTTCTGTCACTAGATCGCACTATTGTGCATGTAAAAGAGAGCGTTTTCGAACGTTATCTCGTGATCGTGACCACCTAGAAAGTTCGAACCTTCAACAAAGCAGTTCAGAATGCTGAGGGCTTCCGGAAGGAAGAGTGTGTTGCTCTGAATATTATCAATATGAGGAACTAGTGACGTATGCTACAGTACTAAGAGAGATAATTTTCAAACCAGTTCATATCTACTCTAATTGTTATGTTTTGTATTCTCCGTGCGTGGAGTAACGATTATGATTTAGAATGAGATGTTCGCTCATCACCAAGAGGCATCAAGAGTGGGCAGTAATGTTTGCTAGAATGAAAGATATGAAGAGAAAGTGTTGAAAGTTCCGTTAGTGTTCAGTAGGTTGGAAACATAATAGAAGTATTGAAAATTGAGCGAAAGGGCTTTGAAAGGGCTTTGAGATGACCCAAAAAGGAGAGAGTTCCTCTCCCATGTTCGCATCAAAACAGAGTGCATACAAACTACCGCTAGAAACTATCACAAAGCTGTCAGTGCACTATGGTCCAGATCACGAATTTACGAGGAAACATGCTCCCAGCGCCTAAACTTGAAACTTTACAGCAAAGTAATCTTCTACAATATGGTTTGTATCATCAAGGCCCATTTTTTGATGTTGATTAAAATTATGGTGGTCCCCATTTTCACGGAAATACACAAACTAACTTTTTTATTTGCAGAAATAGACGTTTACATCCTTTGGCAAAATTGTAGCGCAAAAAATTTCATGGAATTATTATGACAAAATTTTTTTTGTACCTTAAAAATTGAACGATTTAGAGCAATTTTTTCTCATCAACTTAGGATGTACAATAAAAATTTGATTTTTTTGCCATTACTTTTTTATTTCAATTCCCACCGTAAAGTTATGGTTGAACTTTTTAAGACGCGTACTTTGGTATACAAATTTTGCCGCTAGCTTCGATAAATCAATAGTTATTGAAGTTTTTCTTAAAAAAATACGCCCTTTTTAAATGTTGATTTTCATGATTGGGGCAAATACAAAAAAAAATTAAAGACGTCATTTGAAAGGACAATTTATATTGTTCAACATATGTGAAAACTAGAGATATGTTATTTCTGTATCTTGAGAAAATTACATTTTAATCTGGATTGGTTTAAGAAGAAAAACTTCAATAACTATTGATTGAATAAAGCTAACGGCAAATTACATCAAAATACATCAAAATACGCGCCTTTAAAAGTTCTACAACTCTTTCGAACACAACTTAACGATGAAAATTGAAATAAAAAAGTTTGGACAGAAAAACTTTTTTTTATGGCTCACCCTAAGTTGACAACGGAAAAGTTGCTCTAAATCGGTCAATTTTCAAGCTACAAAAAAAATGTTTAATAAAAATTTTATGAAATTTTTTGCGCTATAATTTTGCCAAAGAATGTAAACGTCTATTTCTGCAAATAAAAAAATTAGTTTTTGCATTTCCGTAAAAATGGGGACCACCCTAATTTTAATCAACATAAAAAAATAGGAATACTTTTTTATTTCAAGTTTCACCACAATTTTGTTTTAAGGTTAATAATTGACCGATTTAGAGCAACTTTTCCCTCGTCAACTTAGGGTGAGCCATAAAAAAAAGTTTTTCTGTCCTAACTTTTTTATTTCAATTTTCATCGTTAATTTGTTTTCGGACGAGTTGTAGAACTTTTAAAGGCGCGATATATTAACTTTGCCACTAACTTTAACCAATCAATAGTTATTGAAGTTTTTCTTCTTAAACCAATCCAGATTCAAATGTAATTTTCTCAAGATACAGAAATAACATATCTCTAGTTTTCACATATGTTGAACAATATAAATTGTCCTTTCAAATGACGTCTTTAATTTTTTTTTGTATTTGCCCCAATCATGAAAATCAACATTTAAAAAGGGCGTATTTTGTTAAGAAAAACTTCAATAACTATTGATTTATCGAAGCTAGCGGCAAAAAATTGTATACCAAAGTACGCGTCTTAAAAAGTTCTAAAACTCGTCCAACCACAACTTTACGGTGGGAATTGAAATAAAAAAGCAAGGGCAAAAAAATCAAATTTTTTATGGTACACCCTAAGTTGATGAGACAAAATTGCTCTAAATCGGTCAATTTTTAAGGTACAAAAATTTTTTTTTATAATAATTCCATGAAATTTTTTGCGCTACATTTTTGCCAAAGGATGCAAACGTCTACCCAAGTAACATTTTTAATTAGATAAACGCTTCATAGGCAATTCGTCTACAACTTTAAACTGAGTAATGGTTAAGTAGTGGTTGCACAAGCGTCCAGCCAATATTTTCACAAGCAAATCTGGCGAATCTACACAGCTTCATGAAAATGAAAAAAATGTCAAGCAGAATATGTAGTCGGTTTATAGCCTAAGAAGCTTTTATCCAAAAATTATACAACTTATTACGTAACTGTTCTTTTGAAACGCATATTCAGCATATTTATTTGTTCATCGCAATTTCTATTTTTAGAACTGTGGCAAACAGCTTTTTATTGGTAGTCTTAAACACGTTGATGTAAACGCTTAAACATAGTCACTATACACCAATCGAAAAAATATGTACCTATGTCAAACACTGTTTACAATACTCGTGGATGGTATTACGGCAATGGTGTTGTTTTATCGTTGTAATGCGTAATTAACATTTAACTATATGAACTTTGTATTATAATGTTTATATATAGTATATATTTATATATCACTTACCCGTGTACTTACCAGATTTGAACTCTGCACCTTCACCTTAAGAACGGTGACGGTATCCTCAGATCCATATCAGCTGTGAGGAATTCCAGTACCCGTATTCAAAGTGTTCAAAACATATTTTAGTTCTAATAATGTTGAACAACAATAATTGCTGAAGCTCTTTACGAACAGGTTTGTACTGTTTTGAAAATCAGTGTTACCGAGATTCTTATAAACTAAACATGATCACCATCCAATTTACGTTGTTAGCTGTGCCGCGCTTGGATTTATTTGTTATAATTTTTTTGATCTACATTAATATCAATTTCACTTATAACTGTTGTTATAGATTGCTATATTTATCATTGCTATATTAAGGAATTCCCGGTGATTAAAAAAAAATCCACTAAGACCGGGAATTGAACACCTGATCTTCTGCTCAGTGGAATTTATATTGTTTATTTGAAGGCAATTTTCGACAGCACTGTCAATTGCGCGAATCTCCGAATATGAATTCCTCAAATAAGCTTCATACTTTCTCAGATTTCGTTTTCAATAGTAAGTACCGCTTTTCTTAATTTTTTTAAACATCCTTCGAAATATTTTGAAATCTAAATGCTCTGCTCGATAAAATGGACGGTATTCCTTTTATTTAGTTTTACAGCTAAGACTCAACTCAAGAGCTCAAGCTCAAGAACTCCATATAAATAACTGCATATATGCTCCATACTCTGTGCCGCAACTACACTCAGGAAATTATCCCCACGATCAGAACTATTAACCACAAAGCCATAAGAGATCGTATTAAAAGATTATTGTTACATTGGTCGATAAAAGCATGCCTCTTCTACGCTTTCAATTGACATCACTTAACAAGCGTGTATAGTCTCGTGGGATTGTGGCTCGGCTCTGAATGCCGAGGTTCATGGTTCGCATCCCGATTGCAACTTTTTTTTTTCATGTGAGGAAAATATTCATACGATCGTCATATGATTTCTTTCCATTAGGGAATCGTATAAAATTTGCAATAATGTCTTCTGGCAAATTTCCATACTATATTCGAATGAACTCTTTTCGACATGTTCGCTCAATGTACTTATACAACATTTTATACAGCTATAATCACTAAGCTGTATAGCGGCTAAGGTATTTATAATATAAAGGCTTTTGAAAAGCTATTATAAAGCCAACAAATAAAACTGTGTAAGAGAACACAGAATGATAATTCAAAAGCTTAACCGACTAATTTCTTAGCTACATAAACAAGCTGTGTAAATGCAGACAAACATTGTTCGCATAAGAGCTTCCTTTTCAAAGTATGATACCTAAAGCTAAATGTTGTGTTAAAGCTGTGTTACATTAAGCATAAGTACTGTATCGATTTTTTAATTCTGCTTATAGCTTATTCAGCTTCACTTGCTTTTATACAATTATAAAACAGCTTATTAGTTCTTAACTTCGGCTTAGGCAACTAAAAATGTTAGTTGGGTATTTCTGCAAATAAAAAAGTTAGTTTTTGTATTTCCGTGAAAATGGGGACCACCATAATTTTAATCAACATCAAAAAATGGGCCTTGATGATACAAACCATATTGTAGAACATTACTTTGCTGTAAAGTTTCAAGTTTAGGCGCTGGGAGCATGTTTCCTCGTAAATTTGTGATCTGGACCATAAAGGGTGATACGGTCAAAATTTGGTCAAGGGAAAACTCGTGTAAATCGGTGAAATCGTTTTTTAAAAAATCAAATTAAATTTCTTTTTCAAGTTCAATTAGTATTAAATTCAGGAAAAATATTCAGTTAGGCTTCCGCTTTTCCAAATCCGAATTGCCGGGCCTTACGCTTGACCCCTGCCATCAGATTTTGTACAGCCACCTTGTCCACCTTCTTCGCCGCAGAAAGCCAGTTTGCCTTGAACTGCTGCTCGTCCTTAGCAGTTTTTTTGGTCTTTTTTAGGTTCCGCTTGACAATAGCCCAGTATTTCTCAATTGGGCTTAGCTCTGGCGTGTTGGGAGGGTTCTTGTCCTTGGGAACCACCTGCACGTTGTTGGCGGCGTACCAATCCATGGCCTTTTTACCGTAATGGCAAGATGCCAAATCCGGCCAAAACAGTACGGAACAACCGTGTTTCTTCAGGAAAGGCAGCAGACGTTTATTCAAACACTCTTTCACGTAAATTTCTTGGTTGACAGTCCCGGAAGCTATGAAAATGCTGCTTTTCAAGCCACAGGTACAGATGGCTTGCCAAACCAGATATTTCTTTGCGAACTTTGACAGTTTCGTGTGCTTGAAAATATCTGCTACCTTTCCCTTCCTTTTGCCGTATAAAACTCCTGTCCCGGAAGCTGCTTGTAGTCGGCTTTGACGTAGGTTTCGTCGTCCATTACCACGCAGTCAAACTTCGTCAGCATCGTCGTGTACAGCCTCGGGATCGCGCTTTGGCCGTCGTATTTTGTTTATCATCGCGATTTGGAGTCACTACCTTCTTGTAAGTCGATAGTCCGGCTCGTTTTTGGCTCGATGCACGGTTGTAGATGATACACCCAGTTTATTTGCGGCATCTCGGAGAGATAGGTTAGGGTTTCGCTTGAAACTACCGGCAACTCTCTTTGTCGTCTCAGCGGCTTCCGGTTTTCGATTTCCCCCCGATCTAGACTTCCTGGCTGTCGACAAACGTTCCCCAAACACTTTAATTACATTTGTAACGGTTGATTTGGCAACTTTTAGCGATTTTGCCAACTTTGCGTGCGAGTAGCTCGGATTTTCGCGATGCGCGAGCAAAATTTTGATACGCTGCTCTTCTTGCTTGGACGGCATTTTGACAACTGAAGAGTGAATTCCAAAATCAAAATAGGAGCAACATTCTACACACACACCTTCAAAATGAGGGGTGTTCAGGTTTTTTAAATGCAAAATTGAAAGAAATACGTCAACTTGATATTGACCAAATTTTGACCGTATCGCCCTTTAGTGCAGTGGTACATGAGCGCGTACCAACACTTTACTTTTGCCTGTTGAGGCGGCGGATTCATCCGTGCCTCGACCTACCCCGCAGTGGGATGGTAGGCAAAGGTAACGTCCGTGGTTCGAGTACTACTGCCTCGAGTACCCATGCCGTTTCGGTCAATTTTCAATACTTATATTCTATTTCCAACCTTCCGTACACTGACGCAACTTTCAACACTTTCTCTTCATATGTTTCATTCTAGCAAACATTACTGTACACTCTTGATGCCTCATGGTGATGAGCAAACATCTCCTTCTACGTCAGTTTATAGCGTCATCCTGACCAGCCGACCGAGTTCGAAACTTCAACAAAGTTGTTCAAAATGCTTTTCGGAAGGTGTTCCTAATGGGTGTACCGTTTAAAATGCGCACACACTCAAATTGCTCTTACTTTTAATCCGTTGGGTAAAATCAATTGAAATTTCGCGTAGCCATAGTTTAATGTGTTTTGTTAACACTCTGTGAGTTGATTTCATCAGGTGCACAAAAGTTTTCAAATTGGCTTACTTTGAGAATAACCCAAGTAACCACAAGCATTATATTATTGCACTTATTAAACCCAAAATAAACATCGGTAATGCGGGATCGTATCAATTCAACAGTTGTCAAGTAATGAAGCGTTAGATTGGCTTAAGAATGTAGTGATGCATTACCAATGCAATAATGCTACTTTAGCAATGTCTTATGGCATTGCAAAAGATATAGCATTAGTTCGATCTTAGTGGGGCCCTTTTCAGTTTTAATCCAACTTCAATGATGCACTAGACGTAATACATATGCCCTATATATGCATGCTATTACAGCCTCGTGGTTACTTGGGAAGGATCTGTCGCATCGTGCCATCGGAAAAAAAAGGTTGGGAATCGCGAATTCCACGGTGTCTGGTATCATAAAATGGTTCGAAGAACGTCTGACTGTTGATCGTAAGCGAAGATCCGTCAGGTTAACGAGAACAATCACAAAAGCGTGGTTGGGGCCTTTAAACGGAAACCGAACGCCTCAGTCCGAGATGTGGCTAAAAAATTGCATGTGAGCACGACGTTCGTGCAGAATACCAAAACTCGAACTGGACTACGTACGTTTAAGGTTCAGAAGTCCCCAAATCATGACAAAAAACAAAATCCGGTCGCAAAAAGCCGTGCCCGGAAGTTGTACGACCAGAAGTAAACCACACACTTAGAAAATTTTACAGTATTCGGTAATTTTTTACCGAACTTTCAACAGCTGCACGTTTGGTAATACGATTTAACGAATTTCGGTTAAATTTGACATCGTAAATCGGATTACCGAATGTTCAGTCGTTGAAAGTTCTGTAAAAAATTACCGAATACTGTAAAATTTTCTAAGTATGTAAAGCACACTGCTGCGAAATGGATGACAAGAAATATGCGAAGGCGGACTTCAACCAGATTCCAGGAAACCTATACGTGACTGCTAAGGATAAGTGTGATGATCACGAGAACCTCCAGACGCTTTACATATATAAGTTCGCCATGAAATTCTTAATTTGGCATGCGATTTGTACTTGCGGAAAGCGGAGTACACCTTTCGTAACCGCATGAATGGACGATCTTCTGGCCGGATTTGGCCAGATCATGCCACTGCACGAAGGGCGTACTAGAGTGGTACAAGGCGAATGATGTCAATTTCGTGCCGACAGATCTGAACCCCCCAAACACTCTGGAACTGCGCCAAATACGAAAATACTGAGCCATTATGACGGAAAACCTTCTAAAACGACCTAAAGTGGTGAAGAATGTAGAAGAAAAAAAAAGCATTGGTTAATATGCACAAACCTGTCATTCAGAAATGACAGTTTTTTGTATATTAACCAATGCTTTTTTTCAGGGGTTGTGCAGAACCTTAAAACTAACGCCAAAACTAACTTTAATTGATGAAGTTTGCAGAAGCAGATAGTTTCTCATCTTCATGCGAAGCCCTAGGAGTGGACAGTAATTTATTGCTAGAACGAATAGACATGAAGAGAAAGTGTATTTATAGTTCCGTATAGGGCAACGGCAGGCTTTGAAATTGAAAGATACAAGTTTGAAAACGAGCTAAGGGCATTTGAACGGTAGTATCCGATCAGACACATAACCCTTTGCCATACTACCCCATGATTTCCCCCCTTGCCTACCCTGCATGAGGTTTTTGTAGTCTCACTGCTTCTTCTGAACTACTTCTGAAACTACCATTTTGTACTTGAGACTTGAAAATTCCGAATGATCCGGAATAACTATAGAAGTAGTCAATTCATGAAACTAGACTAGCAACGCCACAGCTTCATTGTTCTAAAGTATGATAAAATCATCATTTTTATGGATTCGTACTTGCAATCTGAAAATTAAGCCCCAGTGCCACCAGTTGGTCGTCCGAATGATACAGATGACCCGTAATAGTGGTCAAGTTATGATATTATTCTTAGAACTTCATACGTTTTTAAAAGTACTTATTCGAATACATTTGCACTTGAGATCTGGAAAATGGCCATCAGATTAATGAAATGGCGATCAGATTAATGGTAGACATCTTTTGGTAATGCGCAACGTGCCACGAATGAAGATCATGAAGGTTCAAATTCAAATGTGGACTAGGGAAGCGGAACCTATTCTCACCATAGTACATATATCCATCACATTCTGAAGCCACCCCATTTCAAACGTA
The DNA here is from genome assembly GCA_034211315.2 of Aedes japonicus. Classification (NCBI taxonomy): domain Eukaryota; kingdom Metazoa; phylum Arthropoda; class Insecta; order Diptera; family Culicidae; genus Aedes; species Aedes japonicus. The sequence continues at coordinate 114,683 of JASCZW010000138.1, forward strand.
AAAAGATGTTTAAATTCTCCAATGAATGGACGCAGTAACCAAGAATGTATAATCTTGGCAAATAAAATTAGGTCTTGAATATAATTACAAGCTACAAAAACGTTTCGGAAACTTAAATTTCTTAAAAATAATGAGCAATCAGATTTTCAACATAATTGCTTACCTTTGCACTACAAATTCGTCGTATTGATCTAACCATACTAGGGAATATACTCGAGCCAGACTCCAAGTTCTATCTTTAATTGCACTATATCCTCACATATTTTTGGTGCGTAATTGCACAAACCATAAAAATCAGACTTCACTCATTACACTAGCCACACGAGAATCTACGAATACGTGATAAAATACTAGAAAACTATAGGAGTTAATTTTCAGGATATTATTAATATAGGTACATGGCAGTGGCAACTTTTCCGAATTAAATTGGAAGAAAATTATCAGAGTCGAATGTGTTGTGTGTTGCTAAACGATTAACGGTAAATGGACGAATAAATCGTGAATAACTTGTGTACTCAGTGTTAGGTATTCAGTACATATTCACCGATTTCCACTGGAGATCTGCTTATTGAGCTCAAGATAGGTTCCGCTTCCCTAATTTGAATTGAGTTTGACATGTAAATAGGACAATAAATGTCCTCTTGTGTATGGGAAAAATATAAAATACGGCAACCTCGCAATTGACTACAAAATGTTGGCAAAATGCGCATAATAAGGCGCTGCGCAGAAATAGGTTTTGTTCACGATACTCGACAATTATGGGTAATACTCGGACCACTCCAGCAACAGCGAATAACGAAATACTAAACGGCCCTTTTTAGGGCCATTTCGAGAGTTATAAAGAGATGACTTCCATAATGTTCGTGGAGAACCAATCGTAAAGCCACAAACGCTAATAGCATAGAATTGTATGGTACTTTAGACAGAATATGGTAGAAATTTATTCATTCGATGCAGAGATCGAAACTCTCACTCAGCTGGGTGAAAACCATGCTCTCTCTCTCAAGCGATGAGTATCTCCTTTTTCGCCGATGATTCATTATCCTCTCTCTTGCATATGCGAAAATATCTCTCTCCAAAATTCAACGAACATATTTTCTCATGTCACATTTTTCACTGAGAACATGCTTAGATCGTATACGAGGAGCAAAAACCGAAAATAAGGCCAAATCGGTGCACACTGGTACCGCTATAGACCAGCATTATAGAATTATAATGTCAGAATGAAACAAGCATAAAGACTGGTGCATTTTCAGGTGTCAAAAAGTAAGTGAAAAATAATTATCGCCATCTAGGATTCACTGAAAAAGAAACGATTTATCAGCTACTCATGCTCTCCGAAAATTATAAATCTAGACAAAATCGTCAAAAGGTCGAAAGTAACAATTGTAAACAATGACTTAAAACGTAAAATTCCTGGAAATGCCAGGTTGTTTACATCTGTATCCACTACCGCGATAAAGGTAATAACTCACTGTATCTGTTCCCGGTGCTAATTTTTATGTGGGAGCAAGCAAATCCTAGAAAAATACGCTAGAAGTCATTGTTTACAAATGTTACTTTCGACCTTTTGACTATTTTGTCTAGAAATCACCGTTGCTTTTCTCGCGAAAACTGCTGTGAGCGTATAGTAGTCTCTCGCTTCTCACATTCTCATTTGTTTCTCCAAGCGGGTGAAAAAGGACGTTTCGACGTAGGCGAAAATTTCGGTCTCTGATTCGATGACATGAACAAGGAGTCCTACGTCAACTTTGCAGTTATGTCACTGACATAACTCACCCTTTAGTTTTACCATTTTGGATGAACTGCGCGTTGTTTTTGGTATATCATTCCAGTGCCATTTTCACGTATTGACAGTTAGCGAGGTCTAGCCAAAATGACAGGAAACAATTTTTTTTTTCTTCATGGTTGACAGTTCAGTTTGTATCGAAAATTTTGCCCTATATTTAGACGCCTGCTAAACAAAGTATGACTTTCTTCTGCTTAAACCTATACATTTCCGGTTACCGGGGAGCTGCTTGAAGTTCGCCATGACGTGAAAGATTTGGATTTTGTTTAAGCGTGTGCAAAATTTTGAAGCGCATTTTCTTCATTTTGACGTCATCCTGACCTGAATGGACTTTTGCACGATCAAACGTAAACCTTGAAAACATACGTACACGCAAAAAAAAAACCGCAGTAGAAACTACCATTTCAAGGGTTAAATTAAGCGCAAACACCCAACGATTTTCACCTGACTATAATTGCGTTTGATTTTACCATGACTGCGATTAGATCTACCATGGTGCGGTTGATATTAATATGAACTCTGTCAAATATATCACAAATGTTGATGGTTGTACCGTAAACGTAGTAAAGTTAACTAAAATTTCATGGTAGTTTTAAAGACAGGCATAGTCGGGAAAAATGGTAGTTTTTACTACAAGATTTTTTTCTGTGTAGGGTGATATCAAGTCAGTCCGATTAAATAGGACAACTCCAAAAGCGTGTAAATATTCATGGAAAGAAACAAAAACAAAATAGGGACAACATCCCTTTTACCATTATTGGGGATTAGGATGACTATTGCAGTATAGTGATTTTGAACCAAGGGGTGGATCGCTCAGCACAATTTTCTTCTGTGCTATTTTTTTTGAGTGTGTCAACAAACGTTGCAATGTTCTGGGAGTTCCCGTAATGTGCCAAAGGTGCCGATGTGTTGACAGCCCAAATTGTTATTTTCTGCTGAGCCTGGCAACCAGCCAATGCATATTGGCAAGGTTGCTGGTTTCATATTTCTATAAGCTCACCTGTCAAAAGTGTGCCTCAGTGTGCCACACATGTGGTATGGATTGAAGATCAAAGTGCCGCTGTTAGGAAACATAATCGTCTAGTTTGTGAGACATCGTGGCTGGCACACTGTTCTTAGCGACTTACCCTTGTTTTGAACCGACTATTATCATGCTCAAAACGACCATTAGAAATAGTTGATCCAACATTTGCCATAATGTCGGAATATTCTTTGCTACCATAATCATAGTCAAGAATGCCATGAACATGATGAATTCGACCATTATCATGGTTATTGTAACCATTATATGCGATAGTCATCCTGACCATGATTTAATTGTCGGTACAATGATAGATTTTTTTTCAGAGTACACACACACACCTTTAAAATGAGGGTTCCTCAAGTTTTTTTAATTGATCGATTAATCAATTCGCCAAATTTGAGTTGACCTTTTTTCAAAATTTGCACCCCGTACAAATTTAACTAAATAAATTTAAATCAATCATCTTGTTTCATTTTTCAACTACCATAAATACACACAATATTCGCTGCTATTTGCACATAAAATCCAGAGACAAGCTCCGACTTTTTCTCACTCTATAAAGTATTCATAAAAATTCACATCTGCATTTCATATAACAGTATAATTCAACTTTTCCCGTCCTTATCTGCACTGCAACTCGCCGATCGTTAAAATTATTATTTTCAACTCTCGTTAATCCAAGCAGGACGTCCAGCTGTACTTGACTCGCTCCAGTGCTCCTCCTCCTCGTTTTATACGATTTAATAAAACGCAAAAAGGCAGAACCATCAACCGTCTAACGACCGAACGATTTTATATTTTTTTTATTTTAATGCCTGGTTTAATGTATTTTTACTTTCGTTCAACAACATTCTAACATTTGGTCCGTTTGCTTTTCTCACCTTATCAAATAAACAAAAAAAAACACAACCAAAATAGGTCCAAGCAATCGTGGATCACCATCACCACATGGAGAACAACACTCGAACGGCCTCAAAGGTTCGGTTCGCCGATCCCTCCGAAAACAAGGACATCTTCAATGATGACGAGCGTGAGGAAAAGCATGAGGTATGCAGTTGTGCCGTGTCGCCATCCTTTCTGGGCCATCCTTGATTGAATTTTAAACACCTTTTCTTTTTCGTTCCCGAACAGACTGAATCCGAGAAGGAGAAGGACACCAAAGAGAGTGAGAACGACAAGGAAGTGAACAATGGAAATTCCGAAAAGAAGGAACAACAGCCATCCCCGCAGCCAGTGGCCAACAATGTGGCCTCGCCCGGCAAGGATAGCAAGAAGAGCGCTGGCGACGAAACGCCCAAATCGCCTAGTAAAGCTAATTATAAGCCGTAAGTTTTCATTATTAACTTCCAAATTCACTGATGATGATTTACTCTCCCACCCCCTTCCCGACACCATAGTGATGAAGGAAATGTGAGACGGATGCACACGGCTGTGAAACTCAACGAGGTTATAGTCAACAAATCGCACGACGCTCAACTGGTCATACTGAACCTGCCCGGCCCACCGAAGGAAACGCATATGGAGCGGGAAAGCAACTGTATCCTTTTGCAATCAAAACAAAATATCTGTGAACTACTGTTTACGTTCTGTTTAACACTCAGCGCTCAATACCCATGAGAAGAAACCGATTCGGATCTGATTATTTTTGTGTTTGTGGAAACATAAATAACAAATTTATTTAGGACAGATTTTCCGAAAACTTTCGTGGTTTTGAGTCTAGTGTTAAATTGAGCATTTATTTTCAGAAAACGTAATATTTCCGTAAACGTTTCCTTAACCTCAACCAATAACAACAGACATGGAATTCCTGGAGGTCCTAACCGAGGGACTGGAACGAGTGCTAATGGTGCGAGGAGGCGGTCGGGAAGTCATCACCATCTACTCATAAGAAGAACGCTTCAACGTACCGCCATCCCTCCTTTCTCCTCTTGCTGCTGCCGGGACCCGGCCTGTGGAGGATAACAATTCACCCGTGACCCCTAGGTTCACGGGCCTTAAATACGCTTCAAACATCGTCGCCGCCGTCGTCGTCGTTGTCGTCATACACATACACATCACACTAAACACACAATGCGAATACACAAACAAACAAACAAACAGAAAACAGTCACTTAAACTCTTGAACACTCTCACTCACACGTGAACGCGTAGCTACACAAACAATAACATTTTTTCTATACACACGAAACCAAACCAATAACAAGAAAGCAAAAGTTGAGAAACAAAAAAAACAGTTAGAAATTATAGTCAAACTGTGAAGTCTATTAGTTTTATGATATAATGTCGGAAAAAATAGTAAAAGAAGCATAAAATTTAAAATGAAAGTTATGAAAAAGAAAACTTTCACAGATGTACGTACGTAACGCGATAGAATTTAGTGAAATCAAATCCATAGGATACAGATTTATTCAGCAGAAAACAGTTAGAAAGTAACAACCTTCAGTCCGAAAGGTAATGCGAATCAAATTGCCCTGCAAGTCTTATTGTGTAAGGGGGAAATTGTAAAAAAAAAACTTTAATCTTACAAAGCGAATGAGTATTTAGTAAACGAGACGAAAGGGAGACATTATGTGTTCTGCTTTTTTATTTAACTAATTTAGTCCAATTGTGAGAGGAAAGTGTTGAACCTTTTTAAATGTGTAACATCTACCAATAATCCCCCACGATTACAGACAGGAGAGAAAAAAAAGTTGCTTTTTTATATTGAAAACTAAAACTTAGACTCCGTGCAACAAACCTGAATTAATACGAAAAGAAAAGTTAACTGAAAAAGGCAGAATATCAACAACAACAACAGTTACAACTATTTAAAAACATGCAATCATCAAAAGAAGATAAAAAGAAGAAATGCTTAGGGACAGTGCTACGAGAAATAGAAAATCGAAAAACGTCGCGACAATTTCGTTATTTTCAAAATTTGCCCACCTTGTATCAACCACCACAATACAATTTCCTATAGTTAAAACGAAAGGACATTTAAGAGGGTAGAAGAAAAAAAAATAGGCGAGAGCCTCAAACGACGATAGAACGCGATGATAAGTATTAATTTACACCAACCATTTGGTTTAGAACCAGTAATAGTCGATGTTTGTGAATGTGAATTCATCATAATTTCCAGAACGCACGGCTGGTTAAAGACGTTAACAATTCCCAAACTACGAAGTAGTTTTAGACGTGCGTTATTCGTTATTATTGTCGTGTGATTATTATTAATGTTTCGTTATTAGTTTGCTAATGGTTTCGTTTATATATTTTTTTTAAATTATGTATTGACTCAATCAGCGAACATTGTAAGCGAGGAAAAAATCGATCAATTGTAGAAGCAAGTGTAGCCATGTTTTATGTTACAGTTTGTTGTTTTGGTTGTCATTTGTTTAGAGCTTCAAAGAACATCCTTATTTTGCTTTCGGTTGAGTTAATTTTGCAATTATCGGCTGCAGTGCACTAAGGTCAACTCATCACCAAAATTGGGATAAATAGCTGTGAAAGAACATGTGGGAAATCCGAGTGTTAAGGATGTGTTCCAATCGTTCTAATCCGCGAATTAATTTTAATGTTTACTGAAACTTGACAGATGTTAAATAATCGATTAGGTTTGCTACTCGAGCTGATTTATTTCTGACCGACGGGAACTCAATTTTGACAGATATCTTATCGAAAGTTTGTTGATCAATCACAAGGGGATTTTAATCGATCAATCGATTATTTTCCATCTGTCAAGTTTGGGTAAAATTAAAATTAATTCGCGAATTGGGACTCAACCATAATGTCCGAAGGGTTAGTGTCCAATCCATTTGATCAGCTTTAAAATTTGCGTTTCGTGTAACATTATATTGAAGAATTGTTAGATGACGAAGAGGTAAATTAATTGAACAATTTTGAATACAAAGTATTCACCAACAAATTCAAACACAATGAAGGTAGACTGACGCAGCGGAATTCGACGAAGAATGCTAGGAAATGCACGAAAAGAAAATTAAATTAAATCGAAAACAACATTTCCCGACAGCTTATTCAAACCGGTGTATCTGATTTTGTAAACAAAGAGGTTCAAACAAAGGTTCAAACGCATTTTTTGAAAAATATCAGTACCTCTATAGAAGCTAGCTTTACCATCAGGTTAGGGAAGTAAACTTCTTTTTGGTGAAGCATGTGTGAAACTGCTTAGGGTTTCAAGAATTTCACGTTTGAATCTTTGTTTACCTCTGTTTACAAAATTAGATACGGCGTTTTGAATATAATGTCAGATTTAAAAAGACATGATCTAGGTTTTCCCATTAGGGCGAATCTGGCAATTGAGAGACTTTCTTTGATTGCTTTCTCTTTCATTCATATTCCATTCAGCTTTACGTTTTCATTCAACTATTTGTGCACTATGGTAGTCAGCACTGTTGTGTTTCTATCTGTGCTAAAGAATCCCTCAAGATTTATGATGGCGCTGTAATGAATGAAAGAACTGACAGAGGAGAGTCTCTAGTTGTTAAGTTCGCTCCTTTGAACAAACAATCCTGAAATCTTCCCTAGCATCCACGCACGAGCCAATGATCGCTTGTCAAATCCCTGAAATTAAGATCATTCGATTCTGTACAATTGAGGCCACCTATGTTTCATAAAATTGAATAGTATTTGCTTCGATTCAAGACGACAAATCATACAGGAGCCCTTATGTTTGACAACAATGGGTATATGTTTGCCCGAGACGAGTCAAAATGCACGGTTAGAATCATTTATCCATCAATGGGATTATCCATCCTGTACAGAAATTTTATTCTCATTGATTAAAAAGGTAACTACTAATTAAAAGGGGTAGATCCTTTTTTAAATAAGCTCGTTAAAAATTCTTCATAGAGGAATAACATATCAGTGAGGCAATTCATGATCCAGCGTATTGAGCTTTGTATGGGGCAGATAGTCAGTTTGTTCACACTCTGCAACTGCAAATGAACTTTCACTCCTAAAAATGAAGACATGTGGGGTCTGAGATTTTCAAAAATGAGTACGTGGTTTAAATGATCTCCTGGCCCGTTATCAATAAGAGTTTGGGATTGCAGACATATTGTTTTGCGTCAGGGAACTGACATCAGTTTGCTCACACGCTTTAGTCTGAAGTGAAATCTTTTCTCCTTAAAAATTTAAACTTGGGTTCGGTTCGTAAATGAACTGTTTAGATACGATCGTCCTCACGCGTTTCATATAACGGCAGTCTTCTGCACCACTACTTTTAGCTAGGGATGCAACCATAGCTCCACATGACCAAATCCGGCAGTTACGCTCTCACCAGATGTCGATAGATTCGTATGACAAATCAAAGTGACGGATGAACATGACGTTCTTGCCATCTCTTATACTCTCATGGTCAAAACGTGAGGTTTAGCGTGTTTTCCGTGCAATTGATGCATAAATCACATGATTTAGGTTGCTTCCCATCAATAGAATCACTTTGATACGCTTGATGCAGTAATAATAATTGTGCAAATTTTCTGTTAAATTTACGCAACGCAGCCGCAATGTATCAATTGTGTGCTAGCCTCTAGAAATTTTTTGAGAAATCTGAAAGATTTTTCATACGGGCCTTACTGTCAAACGTGAAGAATGACTTCTTCCGAAGAGAAAGAGTCCTTCTATCCGGTAGAATTGATTGCTCACAGGACTAGAATTTGTGTTACATGAAATTTATGCAAAAGGCCATTGTTTGCGTTTTTGCCGTTAGGTCCTGATCAATGCCGCCAGTCCTAAATGCAAAAGCTGTGTCCAAATGAACAAAACAAGCGGACTCACGCTCACAGAAGGTAGCCCAATCAGAGCATCAATTTTACTTAGATCGCTTTCCTTTCCACACAGCCTAAGAGTAAGCTAGTATAAAATGGGGTTTTAGTAAGCCTTGGATCACTACACTTTTTACAAAATCATGTCCCTGGGCGAAATTAACAATAGAACTAAGTAAAATTTCCGTTTCATTGAATAAGATCGGTGTACGCTACCAGGAATTTCTCAACTGCTGATCCAATTCAAATCAACAATATATCTGCTAAGAATTTTCTAAAATTCGAATCTTCTTTTGGAACTTGGATTCGACCGTCCATTGCTCGAAACTCTCAGCGCTCCTGTACTGGCTTACACGTAATCAAGTCGAATCAAAAAAAACCTCAACAAATCTGTTCCGTGGAGTTCGAAAAATGTTGTAGCTTGATCCTTGCTAAAATCCAATAGCTTAATATTGGCCAAATATGTTGTATTTATCTAGACAAATTTCATTTTTCCACGCGTGTTTGTAGCTAGGCTTAGCGTTTAACGCAAATGAGGGTACAAATGTCAGATGTATGCTTTGATCAGAAAATTCATGATAATTGCTATTCTTCACTTAAACTTGACAGATTTAAAATAAAAGATTAAGTCTGCTTCTCAAGCAGACTTATTTCTGACAGACGGGAACTCAATCTTGACAGACACCTTACCGAAAGTTTGTTGATCGTTAACAATGGGATTTCAATCGATTAATCGATTATTTTCCATCTGTGAAGTTTAAATTAAATTTAAATTAATTAGCGAATGGGTACACAGCCTAAATTTTTCTATTAAACGCACAGAATGATGGGCCGAAAGTAGTTCTATTGCTTTTATGGAACGATAGGAGGGTATTCTATAACAATGAAGATAGAGAAACGCTTGTGAATATTCGATGAAGTGAAGTCGGCCCAGTTTTTTGTAGATTATATTCTAACTGTTGGCAAAAGTTATAAATACACTAACGAATTTGTTTGTAAAACATGAGAGAGAAGTTTAATTTCACCTCAAATCATACCAAACTTATGCGAGTGAAAGAAACAAAATATCTAGTATTTTGTAGCGTGTCCTTTGATTTTGAGAACATCACCCAAACTTCATGGCATGCTTGCCACAAATTTTAGGCATGGAGCGACCCCGGCGTAGAGGTTAACATCCATACATCTCACGCCAAAGTCACGAGTTCGAATCTCACCCCCGGTCATGTTACGAAAATACCAACAAGTTATTTGTGTGACTACGACGGGAGATGAACCAGCCCAAAGCTAAAAATCTCTATAATCAAGAAAATATTTAGGTTGACACTGGAATTGCATACCAAGCATTCGGTACGACCTCTAATAGGTCTGATTTATTCTTCGGCTTATGTTTTGCGACTTCCACAGGTCCTTTTCACATTCTTCCACAGGTTCTCAATGGGGTTTAAGTCGAGGGTCAGGGCTGGCCATTCGAGCAGATTGATATTTTCGGATCCTAACCACTTCTGAGTTTTCTTAGCTCAGGATCATTGTCCTGCATGAATATCCAACGCAATGGCATATTCTCCTTTGCATATGGAAGCATCATATTTCGTAAGGTATTCAAGTAGTCGCCAGCATTCATCCTACCGACATTAATAGGTGCTCACCCGGAATCGGAAAATTACCACCACCAAGTTCTACCGTTCTTTTCGGTGAATCTTCGATCGAAAGCACAACTTTCTGGTCTTCTAACCAATTATTTTCCATTTGAGCCAAACAAATTAAATTTACCCTCCACAAAACGGTATGCCATTTATTTACACCCCAGTTGGAGTACTTTTTGGCAAAATTAATTCTTGCCAAAAACCTGCCGTTTTTGGTGAAGCGGAACTTTCCTTGCCACTCGAACCAACAGGTTGGCTTGTACCAGACAACGATCCCTTATTGTTCGTGAATTGGCCTTCGGCCCAAGGGCGTGGTGTCTGTCGAACGCCATTTTCCCCTTGAACGACATAGAAGCATTGGTTGTGACAGCAGTTCTTTGCTCCGATTTTTACAGATGCATGAGATAAGATTTTCGAGCAACCGACAGTTAAACGTTTATTTTCAAAAGCCCATTAAATTTTGTTCAATTTTATATGATTGAGGGTGATATTGACTATTTATCAATTTGTCACTCTAAACTAGTTTTACACATTTTTAAGAGACTTCAAAATGTTCAGCTAAAACAAATTGACATCGAATATAAACATTTTCTGCCACTTTCTACCTGCGATTTGTCAATAATTGGTCTAATGAAATGAAAAAGTTTTTTAGAGTATATTAATGTGCGTTATTTTTCGAGAGATCGATGTTCTAAAAGAAAAAAAGAAAAAAAAAGTCCAATTTCGATGTTTGAGTGGTAGTAAAAACTGCTCCACTAATTGGTCCATAAATCATATCATTCGAGCAGCTCAAAACAACTTTTCATACAACTAGTGGATTGGATAAATATTTTGAATATTGTTCTTCCAGATTTTTTTATTAATCCAACAGTCCCATAAAAACTCGTTAGGGAACATTTGGAGCCTTTTGCTTCTGTTTCCTAAACTCACTGGTAGAAAGAAATCACATTAGTATTATCGTGATGTTTTTAACCTCCAGATAAATTGCTAATATTAAGGTGAAACTGGAGGGAGTACTTTTTCCATATGATCTATAGTTTAGGTTAATTATCACTTCACGATTTGTGAGACCAAAAATCACAAACAAAATAAAACAAGCCACGCTGAAATTGCAGATCAGTTCTTGAAAATTTCACGCCGGAAGCCCTAATAGTATTTGAGGTTTGTGCTCAGAAAACTTCGAAGTGGTAGGGACTTGATCCCGTATGTCCTTAATGTACTTTACAAAAAAAAATCAAATTTATTAGACAAGCTCTTTAAATCGCTGGCAAAGTTAGACAGAAAAATGACATTCCAAGAAGGACCATTGTAAAGAAGTGAAGCTAGATATTTTTAAATTTACTCCATCCCAGTTTCTCGAGGTTGAGGAATATGGCAAGGAATCAAGGAATCAGTTGGTAAACGCAAAAAAAGTTTACAATCATTCAATAAAATTTAGTTTGAAAATATGTGACCGTACAAAACATGAAATGGATTCCTGTTTTTCCTCCAAGTTATTATGGCGAAATGTTGGAGGCACTTACGAAGTAGATCTTCAAACATTTCCAAAACGGATTGCTAAGAATCTTGTACCTTGTAGTTTCAAGAGATTATTATAAGAAACAATCCGTGGTAGTTGCCAGAAAAGCAGTAAAAAATAATGCAATACGAAACAACCCAGAAACTTCAAAAACAGTATCCGTACGTTGTTCAAACGATTTACTGAGAGAAAACTCGAATCGAAGCATCAAGTAGGGATTTCAATGACAGTTTTAAACGGCGGTGCGAGTGGAAATCTCCAGTGAATAAGTTCGATGGATACTCCGTATACCTCTAGTTGCAAGCTTGTTGAAAATCAGTTGTAGTATCTACCTTACAACTTGCGTACAAGTTCTAGCACGTGTTTTGGGAATGCCGAGTCAAACAAAAATTCCAAGAAAAACTTTTAAAAAAGTGTTCTTACACAGAGAAAAGTTTGATAGTCAATTTTAACATTATTGGTGCTTTCGACGATTACGGTAGTCAACAAAAACGATAAAATATATGAAAACAAAACAAATTTCTATTGATTGCTGTTTTAATTCGTGATTTAACAAACAATGACTCCACTTCCTGTCGGGCGAACTGACGGCAGCTGACTGTCTTTGATCATAGCCATGGAAAAGACAGCCTCTTCTTCAACTCTTTGGTCACCATTATGATCAGTTCAAAGTTGTTCGAATAGATCCTCCGCTTCAGTTTCACCCAGAAATTTCCAGTTAGCCGCAGCTGAGGCATGTTGCGGGGGGCTTGGCGTTCTTGGGGATGACTGGGATCTTCAAATAGTCCATCTCCTCCAGCGAACGCTCCGCGTAATGTGCCGAGGTCAGATCCGGCCAAAACACGACATCGATGATCACAACCATGTTCCGTTTCGCAGGGGCGACATCCTTGACGAGCACCTTCAGTCGCTGCTTTTGAGTGACCGCTTGCGCTTCCAACACGGCCGGCCTCTACTTCTACTTCCTCATGACGTCGTCCATGAGGGCCAAACACTTTTTGACCGTCTGGCTGGTCGCACCGACCTCCCAGCCCAAAGATTCAGCACGGTAGAATTCCGCTTCAGCAAAACCGTCGGACGGCGCTCGATGCTCTCATCTTTCTCTAGGAGTGCCATAGTTGCAAAGCATCGAACGCGGTTTATTGCTCTCGTCATGGCTGCCGTAAACAAACTCATTGGTAGTCAATTTTTTTCTCTGTGTAGCCAAGTTAATGACGATTCACTGGTAGATCTAGGTGGCAGTATAATCGTATGAAAAATCAATGAACTTTGTCTCTTTTTTCTAATGCAACCGTTATCAGAAAGTGCCTCTAATGAATCATTGCATGGAATGTGTTAACCTCACTTTTCTGACAGTTCAGGGAGCTTGTTTACATGGATTTAAACCGCCCAAACGAAAAAAATGTCATTTTTGTGTGATTCTGTACGATTGGATTCAGAAAATGATGTAAAAATAAACACTGGTGTCTGTTTTCCGGCAATCGTAGTAAGTTCAGAGCGCACAATCTCAACACGATCTAACCTAAAATATTCAAAGTCCAGCTGGCAAAACTGAGTTGATGCAGTTATCTGTTATCCGTGCAATGATCTATGGGAATACTAGAGGAATTCCAAAATGTGGATTCCAATGAGGCAAAATTTCTCTCGTGTTTTCCGAAAAAAAAAATACTAACAGTTGCAATACCGAGATTTGTAAGATAATCTGCTCCGAAGAACCTTAACTAAATTAGCTGAGGTTACGACAAACTGGTTCACTTTAGTGAGTTGAACGGATAAGAACCGCTTAGTGAGAGCAAAGTGGCACCATCAAAGGTATATGGGCTTCTCGGTTTCCAGAAACCTTAAGTCATTAAAAATGACAGAAACTCTACCACCGTACTTGTTGCAAAATGGCTTTTCTAGATTACAGCAAATTATTAAATTATAAGTTACTCTGCAGTATTTTTTCATTTGACATTATGCGACACGAAAACCAGAACATGCATACGAAAATAACACCCACATTTAAGGTGAAGAGAACACATTCAAGACTGTAAATTTTAAGTGGACAACTCGACCTACTCCATTTTATTTCTGAACGAGTATGCTATAGTCACTAACTGCACGGATTAACAAGAACATTCGTGGATTGAAAATCCCACTAACAGAAAAACTCAACTTTACTGTGTGAAAACAAAGCAGGACGAACAGTTCAATCAATTAATCACTTATGGCATAGAAGAACCCGGGAAAAGTGAATCAAAACAGCAGTAGCATTGAAATTACAACAGCAAACAATTTTAGAAGTGATATAGAAGCAAACAGAAGTGTTACCAGAATTTCGGAATCGTTGCAACACTCGAAGGTAACACGAATTAAATAAGACAAACTAGTAAAACAAGATATAAATGTGCTAGACCCTATATAGAAAACCAACCTAACAAAACATAAAAGAAATAAAATTGATTATTTACTAATATTAATTAAAATCTATCTTTCGCAAATGTATAACAACTGCTCGGGGGCATCCCCCGGTGCAGGTTATATGTTTCAAAGAAGACAAAGACACACTCAAAAAATTAACATAATTTTATTACAGGTTATTTTAAAGGCGGTGTGGTTTACCAAAACCTATGAGAGTAAAACAAAAAATGAAAATTAAAAAGGAAAGAACGATCACCCGAGATTCGGGCGGGAGCTAGGAAATAACCTTAAAACTAGAACTTAACTATAAGGAGGAAAACCGTACTTTTTCAGGAAACTAAGTGTATCTATTTATAACAATTATTAAGAGAATCGAGTTATCATATAACAGAAAAGAAAAACAAAAAGAACTAACGTAGCGTAGTGATAAGAAACAAAAGTGAATTAAAAAAAAAACTCTAAACACCAAAGCGTTGATCAAAGAAAGACTTTAGCGAAGCTGTGTGCGAATGTGCGAAACTGTGAAACTCAAATAGTAAAAATAAAAACACGAAACCAGCCAAGTTAACGTTGGGCACTCATTGGGGACGAACAAGCAAAAGTCGAAACCGAGAGAGCGAGAGCGCCAGCTGGAGCAGGAGTAGAGGAAGGAAGTTTTTCTTCGAGCAAGACACTTGTGGTGTTTTCAGAGGAAAAATATAGCTCATTTACTGTGAAAATCAAATTTGACAAGTACGTATATTGTAATAGTATAAAAGTTTATCGATCTCAACAAGAAGAAGAAAAAACACGGAATAGGATACTGAAGTAGGTGCATTGCTGGCTGAGCCAGTGGCGATGGTTCGTTTCTGCTCTGGTTTATGCTAGAGGTAAGGACATTTTAGGCGTAAATTAAGCTATAAGAGTTAAACATTTCCAGTCACCTTTCTTCTGTTACAATCCAACCATTCACTCTAGCACACACTTCACGACCACTACACAGGCGTTATGGAATAATACATCGTCCTACAAGTATTACTCTTTCATAGTCTCTATCAAGCATTTCGACTTGATTTGCTTTTTTCTAAAAAAAAACCTGATCATTAAAAGAAAGAAAGGAATAAAACATTAGGGAATGCATAATAGACACTAACAAAAACTAGTTACAACCCAAACGAGTGATTTGGACTGTAAATAAATCAACAAAATGAATGTTTGAAACCATCACATTAGAAAATCTAACCCGTAAGCATGCCTAAGTCGGAATGAACAGAAACAAAAGTTTAAATTAAAATGTTTTTAAAACATATGATGATGAGACAAGAAAAGATGTAGCATTTAGGCGTATGTTATCACTCGTAGGTTAAATCTAGCATGTCGAATCAAATTATCCGGCTGAGGGAGAAAGGAATGAGAAATACTCACACCACGAAAGCTACCGCGTTTGGCTGGCCAGAATACCAGAAGTAAATGTATTATACAAGAACAAAACAAAGAAGAAAGTGAAAACCTTCTAAAACAAGCAATAAATTGAATTCTTATAATGTGAACTGAGGAGAAGAAGGGGGAAAAAACAAAAAACTCCTTAGATGAAAATAATAGGCAGTTATCGGCACGGTTCAAGCAAGCTGTAGCATTGCGCACTACATATACTTGATTGGGTAAGGTGTGGTCCGTGGTGATTTGTTGCTAATACAATCCGAATAACGGTGGGTACAAGGTGAATAAAAATAGATGGCGAGTGTGATTGGATTTTGTTTTTCAGATTTTTTTTTTTCGGCGGCTCAAAAATTGTACAAGATTGTTGATTTGGATCGATGAACACTAATTGACAGTGTCCTGAATGCTAGATTGTCCTAAAATAGAGGGATTTTCTAAAGTATCGAAGAATCATCATCAATGAATCAATGAATATGAATATGATTATTACAAGTGCTTGTGGCATCCTTTACCAAACAAATTTTTAATTTTTAATTTTAGGCAATTTAAAAAAATTAAATGAAAATATTGACATGAAAAATGCATCACCAGGAATGAGCAGTTCCGGGAAAAATGAAAATAGGTACCGAACCTAATTTGAATGTAATCAAATTTTGTTGAAGTCGAATATTGCGCTAAGCTTGTTCGGATTATATTAATACTTCATTCTTAAGGATCTAATAACTCTCAATTTGTAAATACCTGGGGCTGCACTTCCATGAGATTAAAGAAGGTTTGATTCCATCGCTTTCTACGAAAGGATTGCGAAATATTTCGAAAAATCGAAGAACTTTGTCTAGTTATTGAATACACCGACAGTTCCCGATATTCTTTTTACACTTGTTGCCATTTGGTTGAGATAACATATATATGACTTACTAAGACGCCTGGGTTCCAAAACTTTTCGTTTGCGCCCCTTTCTGTGTGTCCGACCCACCTTCACTTTCGTTCTTAAATTTCTATTCAAATTGGAGATCGAGCTAAGAGATCCAGTTGGGAGACCACCAGATGCGAATATTATACCGCAGACACTGGTTAATAAAGATCTGCAGCTTTTGCGTAATCTCCACTGACACGCACTACGTCTCGCTAGCGCAAGTTTTGGTACGTTGACTTATCTGGTTTGATCTCGTGCACCTCTGTCGCTCTTGGTTTCGCATCTCTCTTAAGTAAGTGTCGGACTCATATTCCTTCCTTATCCCCACCAGTTGTAAAAAAAAGCTTTGCTCTATTGGAAGAGGACACATCCTTTGTCTAAGAGGCAGGGGTTCTTCACAAATCACTATCTAAAGCAACCGATGAAGGCGCGTCTCCCTTTTAATATCAGATCAGAGCTTGTACCACCTACGCTATTGTGCGATCTGGTTTATGCTAAGCTAAGATATGCTATGATATGCTTTGCTATGTCGCTCTTCGTTCCACCAATCGGACGCTATCTGGCTGAACTACAAAACAAAAAGTTGAGGCTCTTGTTGACATCCAACGATTAACTCTTGATAAAATTGATGGTGAGAACCCCCGTAGATGAGATTTTGGCTGAAGTTATTGAGCTAACTCTGCTTATAATAGCGCCGTTGCGCTAACAGAGTAACGTCATCAGTCAAAATTGATAAGCCAAAGCATTCCACGATTTGGTACACGGTCAATAGCTTCTTCCATGGTCCATTCGACTACAATGAAGAACAGTAGTGATGATAATATATATCCTCCATCCTAGGGTCGGACAAGACTCCGCTATGCAGGACTCTGCTCGCGAAAGGTTTGTACTACGCCTCGACGAGGTTGACGATTTTATCCACGAATCCTTAGCGTCCCGGGCGCCCTACAAATTTTCGTGATGGAGTCTGTTGAGAGCTTTTTTGTAGTCAATGGATATCAAATTGAGAGTCTCTTGGAATTCGTTGACCTTCTCAACGATGATTCGTAGCGTGACAGTATGGTCCACACAAGATCTTCCTGCACGGAATCTTGCCTCCTGCCGCTGAAGATTCGCATCGATCTTCTCCTGTATCCAATTTAGGATATCTTTGCACAGCAGTATTAGATCAATACACAATGGGATTGACCAAAACTAGTCAAATTGCACATAGATCCAAACAAATGAGGCCTGGGGTTAGCGAGCCATAAGTACATGTTTTGAAGGTGCTTTACGGTGTGTGCATCTGTATCTACACTGTTGTCACAGGATTGATGCCTTGTTACACGGAATATAAGTGATCTTGATTCAAAATGAAAAGTGATGCGGTCTGATAGCCGATTTTGACCGATTTATAGCAACAATATGGATGCTGTTGGGGCCACTCGCAAAGTGTGTTGGGAATTTTTATAAGACAAATAAAGTATAGAAACGATGGAGAGACGACTTGGACCGATTTATACCAACAGCTAGAATGAATGGTGGTGATTCATTTCACTAGGAAAAACAAACAAACATTAAACTACCCTTGAAGGCCACCTTGAACCAATTTGAACCAAGAGTAGGGATGCTATTGGGCCACTCACAAAGAGTGGTAGTGGTTTTCAAGAAAAAATAAAGACAGAACCGGTATAAACCAATTTATACCGACAGTAAACATGCTGTTGAGGCCACTCACAAAGTATGAAGCTGATTAAATTCACTGGAAGAAACAAACATTTTCCAAGCTATGCCCGATGTCCACCTTGAACCGATTTACTCAAACAGCAAGGATGCATTTGGGGCCACTCACAAAATGTGATGATGACTTTTTTTTGGGATGTCATGGCAATGTTTAGAAAGGCTTTTTAAGTGATTTGAGACGATTTATTTAAACAGTTAGAATGTTGAAACCAGTCACATGGCCCTTGAAGGCCACCTTTACGCAGCTGTTGGAGCCACTCACAAAGTATGATGCTGATTCCAATCACTGGAGGTAACAAACATTTTCCAAGTTGTGACTGATGTCCACCTTGAACCGATTTAAACACACAGTAAGGATGCATTTAGGGTCACTCACAAAGTGTGATGGTGGCTTTTTCTTGGAAGTCATGGCAATGTTTAGAAAGGCTTGTAACCCGATTTGGAGCGAATTATATCAGTAGTAAGGATGTTAAGACCAGTCACAATGTGTGATGGTGGTTTACTTTATTGGGAAAACAAACAAAACATTCTTTAAAAAGCGCTTGGGACTTCTCACAGAGTATAATGGTGGTTTTCTAATAGGACTACATTAAAAGCAACTTAAATATCAGCAATTTCAGCAGGGTTTCAAGAACTGAACGTTTGAATATTACTTCCCCTCTTTGTTTACACAATCAGATACGTCTGTTTGAAAAAGCACTCGAGATTTCTATGTATTTACATATTAGACTACTATGATGGATAACAACTTCAATCACGGGTTGCTTGTACCCCTTCACTCCTCCTCAAGCAGCAAGTGTTGATGTCTCATCTGAATTCGGAAAGTTTCCAGCTTCACCCTCGGCAACGGTTTGGTCAAGGCATCAGCGATCATCGATTCGTTGGGGCAGTTAATAACCTAGATGACATCATTGCTCACCAAGTCTCGGATGAAATTGAACCGCGTGTCGATGTGCTTGATCCGTCGACTTCCTCCATTGACTCGCAGCATTGCTATGCAGCCCTGGTTGTCCTCTCGTCCTACAATTGGTCCGGTAGGCTTCTCACCAACGTCCGTCATCAATTTCTTCATCCACAGCATCTCTTGGCAGGTCTCGGCTAACGCCACATATTCCGCTTCGGCTGAAGAAAGGGTAACGCACTGCTGTTTCCAAGAAGCCCACGAAATTGGACCACCTAATAAAAAGATGAATCCAGAATTTGACTTCCGCTCTTGGCGGTCTCCAGCCCAATCAGCATCAACGTATCCTTCAAGTTGACCTGGTCCGCCAAACTCCATCGTCAAGTCGGCGGTCGGCGGTCGATATCAAGTAACGGAGCGTCCTTTTGGCCTCCGTCAAATCAGCTTGGCTAGGATTGCTCCTCCTCCTTGGGTCCTCCCTTAGCTCAGTCATTAAAGGCGCAGCTACAAAGCAACACCATGCTGGAGGTGGCTGGGTTCGATTCCCAGTCTGGTCTAGGAAGTTTTCGTTAAGGAAAATTGCTCGACTCCCTGAGCATAGCGTATGATTGTACTTGCCACACAATCAAACTAATGCAAAAATGGTACCTGGCATCGAAAGCTCTCAATTAATAACTGTGGAAGTGCATCTAGAACACTAAGTTGAGAGCAAGCAATAAGCTAATTGTGAAAGCAATAACCTTGAAATGCTAAAGAAGAAGAAGAAGAAGGATTGCTCACCTTGCGCCCTAGGATTGACGCGCTAGTTGCAATATCGTGTTTATAGCAACATGCAGGAAAGTACAGACTAAGCTTTGGAAGTTGTCCTGGCATTGGTTCCTCTTCCTTTTGCTGTAGCTTGGGCAGGGTCCATTAAGATCCGAGATGGCCTTGCGTCCGTACCTCGCAGCAATCATACGGATATACAACGATTGATCCAGCGAAAATGGTCCATCTGACGTCAGTGTTGCTTTCTCATAGTGGTTCCGGAGAGCGTCCCAGGTTTCCTTTGCCGTCTTGGACGCCTTAACAAGGTTCAGCTGGTTATCCTCCAGAAGTTGCCCAATCGTGGTTCGGGCCTTCTGGTCTCCGGTGGTCCAAGCTTCAATTTCCGCCACAGTAACACCCATGGTCATCGCAGCTCCTGTCGTAGCACCCGCCGAATCCGATCACGTACCGCCACAGGTCGGGACAAACCAGCAGGAACTCGACCTTCGTCTTCCAGGTGCTATAGTTGCTTCCACTGAGCTTCGTAATTCCAAGTAGTTCTTGAAATGTTCTATCAATGGCAGTTCGAATATCTCTCCAGCTATCTTCAAGAGCAGCTGAGCCAAGCTGCACTTCTATTGGTTGGGTTGCTTGCAGCCGTTGCACGTTTTCCTACGCATCTCCGGTTGTTCGTAGTAGTTCAAAGTTTGGTCGCGGCGTCCGCATTCAATGTATGTTGTACACCGTCGAAAATTTTGAGCGCAAACGAGGGTAGTCCGATAAGTACTTAGTCTACATGACCATGAGCATGAGCATGATTGACCGCCCCAGGCTGCTACTCCGTTATTGCCAGATCAGTAGTTATTACAATGTGTAAACATTGATGATCCCCTACTAGGGCAGTACTGCTGCCGGCCTCGACCGAATGCAGGACCAGTAGGAAATATGTTGGCGTGATACTCGCTTCGAAGGAAGTCGCGCAGTCCACTGCATTTCCACGAGAAATCACTGGAATGTTGGATAAAATGGTTGGTTTTGCAGCGGGATCCGTTTTGGTTAACTGACTTCTGACATCGGCAGCGAATCAGATATTTAACTATGCTCCCGATTTATTCTCGGTACAGAGATGCACATGAAAGTAATTCAAATTATGGCACTGGTTTACACCAACAGTGACGATGCTGTTGCGGTAACTCACAAGTGCGGGTGGTTTATTTCAATGGAATACAAAAATACATTAAAACATCGAATTTGAGGACCGATTTAAACCAACAGTAAGGATGCTGTGTTCGATGAGTACTTAGTCTGCAAAAGAAAAACATTCTTTTTAATAGTCTCCATTTCCGATACATTTGACCCATTGATGCTCGATCTTCTTGAAACCGTCTGAATAATACGCTCAAGGTCAATGAATAATACGCTCAAGGTCTGCAAAGTAGGCTTCAGTGGCGGCAATGATCTCCTAATGGCCCAAATACAATGATAACAGCAACGGCAAAGCCCGATCTGAGTATGTCTGCTTGTCAGAAAGAAAACAGGCTAGATCCAAGCAGATTCTAACTGGACATATCGAAGTCATTTGCAGCAACTGTCAAAATTGCCGTCCTCCGTTCCGTTTCCGTTATCATTGTGAAATTTCTCCCCGCTGAGTGACTTTTTCAAGTTTTAAAACAAGTTAAAACAGAGTCGTAGTCCTTGGAAACTTGGAAGTTTATTAAAAACTCAACTTTTCTTACGTAAGATTTCACATCAGTATCCAGAAATTATCACTATAAATTAGAAGAAAAATTAGTAATCTCCATTTAATTCCAACTACCTTTGCTTATCTTCGACAGATACGCGTATTTCGTCTGCACATTGTAGACGAAATACGCGTATCTGTCGAAGATAAGCAAAGGTAGTTGGAGTTAAATGGAGATTACTAATTTTTCTTCTAATTTATAGTTACAAGTATTCCACTAAACAGCTCAAACCCTCTAGGATTCAGAAATTATCATTTATATGATAACAATTTCTTCCAAACGTTCAGTAACATTCCAAAATGTTCTGTTTCCGTTTTCAAATGCTTATTTTTAGATAGAAAGGTCACGAGAATCCGGACAAATCGAATGCAGCACTCGAGTAGCAGGATACGGGAAGGTTTTAACACTGCCGTCATCATTAAATTTAAATCTTAGAGAAGAGAAACGAAACCAAAACCAAACATTCAAAAGCCCAAACAATTGGTTCGGGACTGCATTCAATTCCTTTTCAAGCTAGACTTCAACATAGAAAATCGAACATCTCAATACAACATTCTACTAATTCAATCCAATCAGATAATCAATCCACCATCCAGATCAAGAGCGGCAACAATACACGTATTGAAGTTGTGAAGTTGCGAAAATTGTAGCGACTAACCAGATTTCATCCCGCACCAGGTTTTAGTAGCGAAAACTATCATCAACATTAGTGAATGAAAATTTGAATCGATTTATCAATCAACATCCATTACAGTCATCTACCTTGATAAAAATATAAAACTAATTCGAAGAACAACCAGCCTCTAACGATAAAGATTAATAACAATTAATACCCATTTTTATCTGGATGTTAGCAATATACTACAGCAAATTTCTGACAAAAAGAAAAGTAACACACACACAGACACACAAAAGTAACCAGTAGCAGAAGTCATATAATCATTTTAAGAGTATAACAAATGACCGTTGCCAAACAAAGGAAAATGAAAATACAAATCTTGAAACTAAATATTAAAACTCACAAGACATTCATACCGAAAAACCGCCAGTTGTTTGCAAGAAGGAAAACTGCAACAAGAAACGTGCGCATTTTTCTCCTCTCCCACATAATTACCGCACACACACACACCTTTCTCTGATTACAGCAACGCTGATGAAACGATTCAATCGGTAGATTTTTTAATATTTAGTCAACTTGAAATGAAAGGAAGCCATTCTGTCGAAGAAGAACCGAAGATAACTTATGTGAAATTCACGCTGAACCTGACTATAGAGAAGAAAAAAAAACCAAAAACAAAACAAGACACTCACTCACACGCGTACGCAACTCTTCAGAAACATACAGAAACACACACACACAACTACACAAATGCCTATATTTACGACACGGTTGGAACCAATCGTATAAAACAACATATTATTAACTTTATACATACATCTGTTGTTGTTGATAGCATGATTTGAGGATTTATTGTAGATTTTATTTTTTTACAACAAAGCTGAGGAGAAGGCATCTAACAATTTGTTAAAGTGAGTCATTTTATTGTGAATGTGCAAGCAAAGGTTTATCGTATATTGATATGATTAGCAAAGTCTATCTCTGTAAAGTTAAGTGACAAGGTCATCTTTGTAGTGTGGAACACAGACTTGAATAGTTTATTTTATTTCTACGAATCAAACAAGCTAGTGACAAATAAAGTATCTACTTCTTAAACAAACACACCCAAGAACAGCCTAACTATGGAAACAGAACACAATAGTTGCAAAGCGGGAAAACAAACAATACCTAATTGAGAAAACATGAAATCTTAAAACCACCATTCTACAATTATTTCGGTAACTCCGAACACTACACACGCAAAAACACAAACAATGACAAAGTAACCCAGGAGAAACAGAAGAACAAAAACGACCAGCACATTCAACAAATGAATTAGGAAAGGAACCGAATGATCAAAAAGTCAATACCGAACAACTGATAACCAACCCAGAGACGAAAACAGAAAACACAATTTATCAGAACTAAATCGATGTTAGGAAGTCTTCGAATAGCATAACAGAATGTAAAATTACCAAACACAGTATCAAAAAAAGAAAAAACAACCAATGCAAAACTAATCGCCGAAAATTCAAAAAAAAAACATAAGTTATAGAAATTGTTACAGAAAAGCAACCGGATTACCAATACCACTAACAGAAAGTTAAGAACACGAAAAAAAGAAACGGAAAAAATCCTGGTTTGGAACAAACAAAATAATTACCCAAGAAGTTGAGCAACAACAGCAAAAAAATACAACAAAGACAGTCACCGAGATGATTCGAAGATATTATTAAAATGATAAGAAATAGGAAAATACATTGGAATTCAAAGCAAAAACAAAGCACGGTTCGATGGCTTTTACTTCCTTGTGAGTATCACTACCTCCTTTTGAAAATCAGAAAGCCTGTTCGACGAAGCTTCCGTTTGATGTCGGAGGTTTATACTATGGATATGGAATTCATCTATTGATTCTACCAATCAACCGTTTTTAATTCGTGGCACTCCAGATAATTTTGTACATTAAAGAGCTCCAAACCCCGAAGAATTCTTCGGACACTGACACAGATCTGTCGGGTTGTAGTTTTTGGGTATGAATCGAATGGGAATTCAAGAACGATTTTGGTTTTTTTTCGTTACGCGATGAGGCTTTATCCGCCCAAAACACGTATAGCCGACGTTTTCGTAGAAACGGTATCACAATTTTCTTCAAACACTCGTTCTGGTACACATCTTGATTGATAGCCAAACCAAAGGCTTAGAAATACCTTTCTTGGAAATAGCAATGTACAGCATCACGGAAACTAGGAGAATTTAAAATTAACACTCCATTTGATCACTTTTTAAAAATTAAAAATAAAACATTGAAACACTTTTTTCAAATTTTCTCTAGTAAACGCGAGCAAATTCCTTTAAATTCCACTACGAGCTTATCTTTTGACAGATAGGCCTATTTCGTCTGCTACTTACAGACTTCAGTGTCGAGTGCTCGACTTGAAAGGAACATCACAGTAGGTCTAGTATTTATAGTAGGTTTGTTACAGGTTGATACAGGAAAAAAATCTGTAATATTTATTAGTACTTCTTTTTCTAATACGGAAAGAATATTTCAGTTATGCATTTAAAGATTTATTTCTCCTAGAGAGCTGCATTCAGAACTCTAATCCGAATCAATATATTGTAAAATTGAATGTCTATTTTTAATACTCAGCGGAATAAACTTTCGATAACGTTTGCAATAAAAAAAATGACTTTTTTCGGATGGTGATAAAAAAAAAGCTAACACAGATAATTGCTTTTGATAAATTTCCCATGGAAGGTAATTATTTAAACTTACTTGCAAAAAACTTCTATGCCCTTGCGAGCGGCCTTCCGGCAGTTATCCGGAACATTCGCCATTGTGGACAAAAACAGCGTGTAGGCATGTTTTTGAGTTCTTTCTTCGTTTTATTTAGCAATTCCTCCTCAGTTTTCGTGACAAAATTGTTGGAGAAGATCATACGCTTCGGGTTATCCCAGAAATTCTGCTTCAGCTTCAATTCAGCTGGGAGGTGTTGGGCGGGTTCGCCGACATGGGTACCACATCGATATTCAGCCGCTCTATCTCCTCCAACGATCGCTTCGAGTAGTGGGCCGACGCCAGATCCGGCCAGAACACCGCGTCTTCGCCCTTATGGTATTTCCTGACGAGCGACGCAACTTCCGGCAGGTCTTTCGTACATTCGCTGTCAAATTTTGTCTGCTGACACATGGGTTACTATGATTGATGCTGCATGGGTAGTTTCGTCAGTGCCGGTGAAGGTGAAAAAATCATGGAAAATCGGCAATGTTTGTCCATTTTTTAATGCAAACGTTAGATCTCAAATGAAAGGTATGGATTCTTAGAACGACATGCTGGTCTGTTTTTTTAAACTGGCAATTCTGGGCACAAAAGCACCCAGAACCGGTACCGGTATGCCTCCGAAGAGGACTGATCCCCCATCTCATCTTCAAGCGATCATTACAAGCTGTCCATTTGGTTCAGGCACATTTGAACGTTGATGTGGCAGCCTATTCACACATGAAATCTGCCGCGACCAACTCGGCAGAACGCGCCCAGTGGCGTTGTTTTTCCAACGGGATTGAGTAAGTTGGGAAAAAAAAGCCTGGATGTCTGTTCCCTGTGGTTAAACTACTGCAAGTTTTTGGCAGGGCCGAGGGAGGATCGATATTTCAAGAATTTTATGCAAGTTATTCGTTATGATCCTGAAGCACAGCAGAGGCATAATTTGAATGTCAGGTGCAGACAAGTAGTCATGGTTGGATATGCTGCCAATTACTATCACACGTGGAACGGGTGGAAGAGCGGGACTGTGGAGTTGCCCTTTCTTGACAAAAAGACGTCCCATTTTTAGTTCACTTCGCGTTCATTCAAACTAGGGAAAAACAATCAATTTACCCCATCCATGCAACTAAAATGACTCAAAAAGGGGAAATCTGCGAAAAAGCTAATAAGGGGCTGTTCATAAACCACGTAGACAATTAAGGGGGGGAGGGGTTTCGAAAAAGTCTACGTTTGTCTACGATGGGGAGGGGGATATACCAAAAGTCTACGTAGACATTTTTTCTCTGTACAAAACGGATATTCATACAGTCCACGCAGAGAAAAATACCGCCATAACAAACATATTCCAAACATAAAATTAGTTTAATTTGGCCGCAAACATAAACTTGCTTTCTTTCTAACATATTCTATGTTTAAAAACAACCCTAGTAGCACACTTGTTACCATTCGGTTGAGATATCAGAAATATGACTTTCTAAGTCATAATCAAGTCACTACAACTAATAAAGGTCGTAATGTGCTACATGGGAAGTGACAACGATGTTTGAAAGTATAATCATATTATGTTTATTTTCAACATATTAATGATTCGAATAAACGTACAAATTTTGGATTTTACTGGTTGCGTTCTAAATTTATTTTATTTATGTATTCTATGAGCCTAGGTTATCTTAGTTCTGGATTGAGCATGAATGCTATCATGTTCCAGTTTCAAGACGTTTGCTTAGAGATGCACTGCACACAGTTTCGAGCCCTGAACTTTGTAAAAATTGAAGCAATACATCAAATCTGTATAATATGGCAGCTATTTTAATAATGGAGCATATCATCCCTTTCACACTACAACCTATATTACGTGATAAAGACTATCTTCATATTAGCATATATACATCTATAGATTGTCTACGTTAAATTTCGGACACCAAAAAAATTGCAGCAAAACAAAATTTAAACATTATTAAAAAATACCGATTGTTTATTTCAGAAAAATAGATTTATATCAACATGAGCATGAGCATGAGCATGAGCATGATTGACCGCCCGAGGTTGCTACTCCGTTATTGCCAGATCAGCTGTTATTACACAAAGAATCAATAAATGATGCTTGGGACTAGCATACATCCTCAATGTGTAAGAACTGGTGATCTTAAACTAAGGCAATACCGGCGCCGGCCTCGTCCGAATGCAGGTCAAATAGGGAATGGGTAGGAATATGTTGACGTGATACTCGCTCTGTTGGAAGCCGAGAACACCTCTGCACTTCCACGAGAAATCACTGGGATGTTGGATAAAATGGTTGGGTTTGCAGCCGGATCCGTTTTGGTAAACGGTGTGCTGAATTCAACTGACGTCGGCAGCGAATAAGATATTTAACTATGTTCCCGATTCATTCTCTGTACAGAGATGCACATTAAAGCTATTTAAATTTTGGCACCGACTTAAACCAACAGTAGGGATGCTGTTGGGGCCACTCACAAGTGTGGGTGGTTTATTTCAGCAGAAAACAAAAGTATGTTAAAACACCGAGTTTGAAGACCGATTTAAACCAACAGTAAGGATGCTGTTGTGGCCACTCACAAGTGTGGGTGGTTTATTACAGTGGAATACAAAAATACGTAGGAACATCGAGTTTGAGAACCGATTTAAACCAACAGTAGGGATGCTGTTGGGGCCACTCACAAGTGTGGGTGGTTTATTTCAGCAGAGTACAAAAGTATGTTAAAACACCGAGTTTGAAGACCGATTTAAACCAACAGTAAGGATGTTGTTGGGGCCACTCACAAGTGTGGGTGGTTTATTTCAGTGGAATACAAAATTACGTAGGAACATCGAGTTTGAGGACCGATTTAAACCAACAGTAGGGATGCTGTTGGGGCCACTCACAAGTGTGGGTGGTTTATTTCAATGGAATACAAGAATACGTTAAGAATATCGAATTTGAGGACTGATTTAAACCAACAGTAGGGATGTTGTTGGGGCCACTCACAAGTGTGGGTGGTTTAATTCAATGGAATACAAGAATACGTTAAGAACATTGAGTTTGAGGACCGATTTAAACCAACAGTAGGGATGCTGTTGGGGCCACTCACAAGTGTGGGTGGTTTATTTTAGTAGAATACAAAAGTATGTTAAAACACCGAGTTCGAGGACCGATTTAAACCAACAGTAGGGATGCTGTTGGGACCACTCCACAAGTGTGGGTGGTTTATTTTAATGGAATACAAGAATGCGTAAAGAACATTGAGTTTGAGGACCGATTTAAACCAACAGTAGGGATGCTGTTGGGGCCACTCTACAAGTGTGGGTGGTTTATTTCAGCAGAGTACAAAAGTTTGTTAAAACACCGAGTTTGAAGACCGATTTAAACCAACAGTAAGGATGCTGTTGGGGCCACTCACAAGTGTGGGTGGTTTATTTCAGCAGAATACAAAAGTATTTTGAAACACCGAGTTTGAAGACCGATTTAAACCAACAGTAGGGATGCTGTTGGGGCCACTCACAAGTGTGGGTGGTTTATTTCAATCGAATACAAGAATACGTTAAGAACATCGAGTTTGAGGACTGATTTAAACCAACAGTAGGGATGCTGTTGGGGCCACTCACAAGTGTGGGTGGTTTATTTCAACAGAATACAAAAGTATGTTAAAACACCGAGTTTGAGGACCGATTTAAACCAACAGTAGGGATGCTGTTGGGGCCACTCACAAGTGTGGGTGGTTTATTTTAATGGAATACAAGAATACGTAACGAACATTGAGTTTGAGGACCGATTTAAACCAACAGTAGGGATGCTGTTGGGGCCACTCACAAGTGTGGGTGGTTTATTTCAGCAGAATACAAAAGTATGTTAAAACACCGAGTTTGAGGACCGATTTAAACCAACAGTAGGGATGCTGTTGGGGCCACTCACAAGTGTGGTTGGTTTATTTCAGCAGAATACAAAAGTATGTTAAAACACCGAGTTTGAGGACCGATTTAAACCAACAGTAGGGATGTTGTTGGGGCCACTCACAAGTGTGGGTGGTTTGTTTCAATGGAATACAAGAATACGTTAAGAACATCGAGTTCGAGGACCGATTTAAACCAACAGTAGGGATGCTGTTGGGGCCACTCACAAGTGTGGGTGGTTTATTTCAACAGAGTACAAAAGTATGTTAAAACACCGAGTTTGAAGACCGATTTAAACCAACAGTAGGGATGCTGTTGGGGCCACTCACAAGTGTGGGTGGTTTATTTCAATGGAATACAAGAATACGTTAAGAACATCGAGTTTGAGGACCGATTTAAACCAACAGTAGGGATGCTGTTGGGGCCACGCACAAGTGTGGGTGGTTTATTTCAATGGAATACAAGAATACGTTAAGAACATCGAGTTTGAGGACCGATTTAAACCAAAAGTAGGGATGCTGTTGGGGCCACTCACAAGTGTGGGTGGTTTATTTTAATGGAATACAAGAATACGTTAAGAATATCGAATTTGAGGACCGATTTAAACCAACAGTAGGGATGCTGTTGGGGCCACTCACAAGCGTGGTTGGTTTATTTTAATGGAATACAAGAATACGTTAAGAACATCGAGTTTGAGGACCGATTTAAACCAACAGTAGGAATGCTGTTGGGGCCACTCACAAGTGTGGGTGGTTTATTTCAGCAGAATACAAAAGTATGCTAAAACACCGAGTTTGAGGATCGATTTAAACCAACAGTGGGATGATATTGGGGCCACGCACAAGTGTGGGTGGTTTATTTCAGCAGAATACAAAAGTATTTTAAAACACCGAGTTTGAAGACCGATTTAAACCAACAGTAAGGATGCTGCTAGGGCCACTTACAAGTATGGGTGGTTTATTTCAATGGAATACAAGAATACGTTAAGAATATCGAGTTTGATGTCCAATTTAAACCAACAGTAGGGATGCCGTTGGGGCCACGCACAAGTGTGGGTGGTTTATTTCAATAGACCACGGAAATACATCAAAATTCCGATGTTGAGGACCGATCTCTCATCCAGCCCTAACCTCGTCTGACACAATGCAGACCCCCATCCCCCTTTGGTATTGATCGTATGCATGTAATTTACGTGTACATGCCACATGCAGCAACAAAACACATCTGACATCCACTGGTCTGTCACTGAGAAACAAAACCATCACTTAACATGTTTCAACATTCAAAAAGACATAAAAAGCCGAAAAAAAAATAAACAAACGTCAATCCAATCAACAATGACAAAATCTCAATAAAAGATACTTGACTACTTTTGCGAATCAACAGGCCACTCCACAAGACGTGTTCCGAAAATTCCTCCCTATGGCGCCTACAGCCACATCCAAAAAATTGCAACTTGAGCAATGTAAGTGTCCGGCCTGACGACCTCCGAAACAAGTGAAATATCCAATCACAACATCTCTCAACAAAAACATCCAGACACAATCCTATACTACTTAGAGACGGAATGGATTTAATTCATGGAATAGTAGTTAAAGTTCAGAAGGAGAGATGAGGAGAACTCCTCGATCTCTCATATGTGACACATGTAATGAAATGTTATAAGGGAGAGGGTTATCCCTGTTGAACAACGAACACAGATGATACGTAGTGCACAAGCATCCGGGATTTCCTGAAAAATAATATTAATAGAAACAAGGCTTCATGTGATCAGAAGACTATTTAATATTTGTAATAAGATGGGAAATAATAGGGAACATATTTAAAAAAAGTATTAGAGTTGACATGACAATTGCACCATAAAAAATATAAAAATATAAAATATATGATAATAAAAGATCTTATTATTAAAATAGAAATCAATCAAACCCCAACAAACATATGCACTTCCTACAAGGGCAAACAATGAAAATGATAAAAAATGAGAGTAGCCATTAGCAAACGTGAACTCGGCAAACAACCATGAATAACGCACACACCGGGCTAGGGGAGTCAAAACCCACAAAAAATGCAGAAATGCGCAGCTGAAAATGAAAAATATTACCAAGCAGAGGAAACGTAAACGAATATATCCATCAATTACGCCTAGATGAACATGAAAGTACTAAAATTTGTTTCAGACAGCGAACGGTGCGTGCACAGGTTTGCGTGGGCAAAACTTCAAAATGCTCGGAAGACCCCACTAGCGCCAGTCGATTCCACTCTTGTTTCGTACGTTTGCACTGTGGCGCATCAAGCGCGCTGTGCAGTGCATCTGATGTGCTACACAGCGCTCCAGATGCAACACCCTGCCACCATATGGAAAATCAGTTACATAGATCTGCGTGAGTGACTCTTTCCGGTTCCGAACTGCAACGAGAATACATACAGATCGAACAGCAAAAAACGAAAGCAAAAAACCCAGAGTAGTAGAAGAGAAAGAGACAGACAGAAAAACACGCAAACGCCGCACGTCTGGCTTTCTCCGCGTAAACAGCGCCTCCGCTTCCATGATCCGTTCATGTTTGCCAAGATTTCTTTGTACTAATGTATGTTTGAATGGAGCAATAATATTTAAAACACTATACTTAGCTGAATGTTTGATCCGGTATCCAATTGTAGAAATGTGAGCAAATCACAAGGCATAGGTTTTTTCATATTAGGTAGAACCTTATTTCTTTTTAAGTACTAACACATACATATGGAAAATATGTCTGACAAAATCTTTTTCACTGCGATCAGCACAATTTATCTCTTTGTGTCGTATTTTTTTCCATAGAGACTCTT
This sequence comes from Aedes japonicus, assembly GCA_034211315.2. NCBI lineage: Eukaryota > Metazoa > Arthropoda > Insecta > Diptera > Culicidae > Aedes > Aedes japonicus. Next base: position 146,349 of record JASCZW010000138.1, read on the forward strand.
CGTTTTAAAACCATCAAGTTCAAAGCTAACAAAACATTCCATCCAAATTGACTCCGATACAACCGCAAGCTAGCAACACAAGTAACGTTCAATACACTACCACTACAACGACACTAGCTCTTCTTGCGTTGTTGATTCTGCTGACATGACAACCATGACGACGGGAACGGGTGAAGAAAATTTTATTCGATGGAGGAATTTTTTTTTCATTTTCACTACCTGGGCCCACATTTGAGTGAGATTTTCGATGCTCAACACTGGCACCACACTCCGAGGAACACTTTACGACAAAATTGTAGGGTATTACGGGTGAAAACTAACAAAAAAATGCAAATACCACACGCGCGAACTGGTTTGCAACCACTTGGATCAACAGCGCAGCCTCTCACCCCAGAAAAATAGATTTATATCAACATAAGAAAAAGTTAATTAAGATGTTAACCCTTCTTTCTGTAAAATTCTCGAGCTTCCTGTGGTACACCCGCGATCAGGCTCCGTACGGTATCCTCGGAAACGCCCACCGTGAAGATTCTCCATCTTCTCTTGTAATCATCGCTGTTATTTGCTTTCTTCTTAGTTTCGAAGAGTTTCCGCTTAACTAGTGCCCAGTACTTCTCTATTGGGTGAAGTTCTGGACAGTTTGGTGGATTGGCTGTTTTTGGCACATATTTGACCTCTTGTACCTTATACCATTCCAGGACGAATTTCGCTTAGTGACAAAACAGAACTGGAGAGTCGTGATTACTGATAAACAATAGCAACCGCTTTTGCAAACATTCTTTCTCGTACACATCCTTATTGATAGTGTCGGTTGAGACAAAACTTTTAGATTTTCAACCACAACTACATATGGCCTGCCAAATCAAATACTTCTTCGAGAATTTGGACACCTTCTTTGCCCATGAATTTTTGGCAACGGCGTTTCTTTGCATAACGGTATAAAAAGCCAGACCCTGAAGCTATTTAAAGTTTTCGAGTACGTATGTTTCGTCGTCCATTGTGATACAAGGAAATGTTTGCAAAAAGTTTGTGTCAAGCACCTTAGCACGACTTTTTGCAGTGAAATTTTGCATGTCAGAACAGTTGGGCACCTTTTTCACTTTGTACGGCTTCAGTTCTTGCCCCTGCTTCACTTTTTGTACGTATTTTGACTTCCCCGCCACATTTCGCACAGAAAGATTGGGATTTTTCTCAATAATGGCTTTCACCTTCTTGTCCATTTATCGGGAGCATACTTTACTTACAGCTGTCATATGAGTGAAAAGTTTCAGCGATCCGTGAAATAATTCAAAATCTACACAGAAATAAATGTGTCTGAAATTAACATTGACAGGCTTTAGTTTTCACCAAAAATAATTTGCATGGCATTGATCGTCAAAATCGTAATGTAGGTTGCAATCTGAATGGGGTTTAATGCCACACTCTAAAATTACTGTCTCTAATTATCTGTTCGAGAGGACAAAAGGGATAACAAGAGTTTCTTTATTCGTTTTTTAAAACATCGATAGCTCGAATGCATGGTACCAACTCAATAGTAAGTTTATGATGTCAACCACCCAAGCAACACATCTCTGTCATAATTGGTTGCAGAAACTTGTTTGTGATTTAATTGAGTGACATTGCAGTGACTTTAACTTATTTGCAAAAAGTGTGCTACTAGGGCATTGAGTATCTTTATTTATACGTGAATGAGATGATATTTGATAGTTAACTTGCTCCCATTTAACAACCATTTAGTAGAGGTTTCCAGCCCATGTGGGATAAAGTAGAAAATACATTAAGAGGTCTGGGAAGACGTCAACTTGCTTTGGAAAACTTTCAATGAAGATAAACTGAACTTGATATCTAAAGTGAAAACAAAAATAGCCGCATATACTTTTATTGTGGACTGCATTTTGCGAAAAAAAGTGAACGCAGATCAACTCAAAAGCATCCACAAGGTAGATATGTTGTCTAAGAAAATAAGGCCACTCAAGATTCTGTAGCAACGCCAGGAAGAAATTCTTTGTGCGACGAGAACGTAGCTACGAAAGTTCTATGGATAGAATCACGTTTTGTCGAAATTATTGGACTTGACATCCAAGAAACAATTCCACCAGAATTCTCCCGTTAGCTCTGCTCTAGAATTCTTCCGATGATGAACTTTAATTATTGGTTCAAGCAGTCATGGTGTGGGCATCTTTAGCATTTGCATTATTGATTGTTGTTAGTTTTATTTAGGCAGTATTTTTATGAAAACAAAATAAAAATGTATAACGGAATAACCTGATTGTTTGAGTTTTATTTCATTAACCTTTCCTCAAACCGCCACAGTCACATACTGTAGAACATTTTCCATAAATTAAAAAAAATGAATTTGATAAAGTCTACGTAGACTTTGGGGGGGGGGGCGGGGGGGGATTTGGAAAAAGTCTACGAAAGTCTACGATGGGGGGGGGGTTTGAAAGTGTCAAATTTCGATCTACGTGGTTTATGAACAGTCCCTAAGGGAAGGTCCATTAATTATGTCACGCAGTAAGCGGGGAGGGGGGTTCTGGGAAAACGTTACGATCCATACAAAAAAAATTGAAGGTCCATACAAAAAACGTGACAAAGGGGGGGGGGGGGATTATCAAGTCATTATTTGCGTGACGTAATTAATGGACGTTCCCTAACTTAAATTCGCACTACCTTCATTCACTCGTTCAGGAACGGCGAACGAGAGACATGTCTTCAGCGGACATGGGAAACGAGCCTACTCTCATACCAAATGTAGAGTTAAAGAGGTTTCCATACTGTTTAAGAACAACGATACAATTGAGAAGTATAGCATTGGAATGGAATTTTTAAAATGGACCCGAATGAATGGTGTCCACAGTTAAATTTCATCACTTTACACTCGTCCTCAAAAACAAGTCTCTCAGCCGATTATCATGAAATATTCTGGGAATAAAGTTGGTTTAGGTATTTTTATTCACTGTATTTCTTTACCAAATCCAAAAGCCCAAACTTTCTTCTTAATACCACGCATAAGATTTTGTACAACGCTTGAAACGACATTTTTTCCCGCTTTCAACCATGACTTCAACATTTTCAGTTCTGTGGTGACAATTTTAGAATGCACACGAAATTCGTGCTTCATTATAGCCCGATAATTTACAATTGGCCGTAACTCTGGAGAGCTTGGGGGATTAAGATCCTCCGGCACGAAATTGACACCATTCGTCTTGTACCACTCGAACATCCTTGGAGTAGTGACAAGAGGCTAGGTCCGGCTAAAAAAAATTAGGAACTTTATGTATTTTGAGAAACGGAAGCAGTCGTATTTTTCAGGCATTCATTAATGTCCATTTACAGTTGAAGTTGTCACGAAAGGCTTGCTCTGTTTACCACATGAACAAATCCTCTGCCAAATTATGAGTTTCTTTGGAAATTTTGACACTTGCTGTTTCCTGAGAGACTCTGGAACATCGAACTTGTCTTTCGCATTTACATGCTGGTTGCCGGGAGTTTGTTTTAGGTCCGCTTTTACGTGTGTTTCATCGCCTGTTTTCATTGCGGTTTGGAGCCTTACGAACTTTTAATGAACGGAACCCGGATCGTTTCTTGGCTTTCTGCACGAAACTTCTGGTCAAGTGCAGCTTTTTCGCGACATCCCGAACGGTACAGTTGGGTTTGCGTAGAACCACTCGCTTGTAATCCTTCTTACAGTACGGAACACTTTTTCTACCACTCACCTTCTTCCGATCGACAGTTAAACGTTCCTCAAAACGTTTTATGACACGAGACACTGTAGACTGATGAATTTTCAACATCTTTCCGGTGGCTCGGTGCGAAAGAAGTGGGTTGTCGAGGTGCTTGTACAAAATGTTCTCGCGCACTTGCTGTTCCTTCGACTCCATTTTCGTAACTACGACAAATTTCACAATGAAACTCACGCAGTGTAAACAATACACGCTGAGGTAATTTCACCAAAAATTTCGTTGAAATCAACCCCAAGGGCGAAACGTTACAGCTTATTGGAAGTGATGCAATTTAACTGTGGACACCCTTTAAATTGGCATAGAATTATATCCATGATCAGAACAGCTACCAGGAGAGAAGGTACATGGCCAATATACAAAAAAAAGGTTACCAACTGCCATGTGAGAACTACCGACCGATCACTTTTTTCAAAGCGGCCTACACAGTGATCATTTTTTGCCGTCTTTCGCTCTGCTAACAAGCAGCTTTGTAGGAAGTTATCAAGCAGGTTTTGTGGACGGACGATTGACAACAGACCAAATTACTACTTGGCAGCAGATCCTTCAGAAGTGCCGCAAATATAAAGTCCACTGCCTATTCGTCAACCATAGGGCGGCATATCTTTTAATCGTGAAAAGCTATCGACTTCTATAGACACAACCGCCTAACCTCAGTTTCATGAATTGACATTATTTTTTTCTGGCCTCCTTACAGGGATGTCATCACTAAATATTACTGTCATCGAGATGGTTTATTGTAAACAATGGTTTTGTATTTAAAAAAATGTTTAAAAATAGCTTCAGAATTTGTTTTTCTTTATACAGTGATTTCCAAACTGTTTGCTGATTCTTGGAGTTAGTTTATTTTTTATTTTATTGGTACTGTTATATTTTGCTTGTTTTAAAATTACGAGGTAGCATCCAAAACGACATGTTAATCATATTGGAAAGGTGTACCAGTGTTGGTGAACTGGAACATCTATCCTATATTTAAGCAGAAAACTAGCCATATTTCGGTCATTACTGAGTTTCTTTTTGTTTGACTTCAGTGATTCGCTGTTCACTTTTCGGTTACCTATTATAACTATGCATAAAAAAGGCTAAGGAAAACTTTTCTAGGGAGAAGAAGTCAATTTGTTCACATCATAAGTTATGTTTCGCAAGATGTATATTCGGAGCAGTACATACACTGGGCTAAAATTGTTTGTTCAAACTAATTTAGCAAAACAAAAAAGCATGGAATGACTTTCTGAATATGTATTGTCTTTTATCTTGACTAAACCAAATATATATTAATGTCCTAATGAGCAGGCTCACACAGCAATTTTGCTCGATTTGTTTTCCTTATATAGTATCGTGTGGGGGTTCAAAAAAAAAAAGTCGTGCTTGGGTAAAATCAAAAATCATACAATCTCATCACTGATTAAAAAGAACACTTTAAAAAAGAAATGCATAAAAAATAGACTAATAATAGTAATCAACTGGGCAAAACATGGAACGAGTCTCCTACCTACACTAAAAATAGTAATAAATAACTGTCACTGCTTAAAACAATCGAAAAAAAAATACCATTACGTATTACAGTCCTTTCTCCCTACTTCCGCAGTCTCAGTAGCGAACGGCGGCTTTGCTTACTACATGCAACATTGTGCGCCGGTTCGTCCTCTTTGCTAGGCGAATTGGGTGCCAGATCTTTGCACACCGAATTCGGATGGTACTCACACAAACACTTAATACAGAACGTAAAGCCACAGCTTTTACCACTGCACACAGCATAATCACATTGAGTTCCTTCGGCGGATTTACTTTTACCGTTTTTGGTCGTTAGTTTACGTTCAAGCAGCGACGTTGAGGACCCAAGTATATCTATTGAGCTGCGTCGGCGAGGCGTTCGCGCCACTGGTGTTTGCACGTCTACCGATTGCGACCGAGCTAGCAAGCTGGTCGAGAACAGATTCCGACGGATGCGATCCGAACTATTGATTGGTGACACCGGGCTGTCTACTACAATCGAAGAATCGGACGCGATTAGGGACTCAGGTAACGTGTAGGATTTCTCCAGCTTCCCCCCGACGACCGGTAGGGCGATGGAAGAGTCTAGCGATCCGCTGGCTAGGACCTGTTTAATGGTCGATTTTGTCAGTACGACACGGCTGGGTTTTTCACAGCGGGGGCAAGGTTTCAGTCTTTCCGATTTTTTCAGGTGAGAGGCAATCTGCGCGAGAGAGAGAAAGTGGGAAGTTAAATTTCATTGTGATTTTATATTCTAAGTATACTCTATGGGTTTGAGAAACAAAATGTTGGATCTTTCAGTACATTAGTTGATGAAATGCTATGGCGACAAAATGAAAAAAAAATTAGTATAGTAAAGAGTTTTTTTAGTTAGGTGATGCTTTCGCGAGAGGAGGCCCTGCACATTCATTCCTTATAGCCAGCTCAGGGGAGCGGAGTACAGCACGGCTGACTGTTACCTAATAAGATTTCTCAATGCCAATGCGATATTCTTAACTGGGATGATCGATTTGCTATTGGGGTTTGAAAGCCAATAATGTCGCGTTCAATAAGCAGAATGACCTGTATTGAATATGGCTCTAGGTCTCTTATGCACTTCACAGTTTTCACTACTTTTATAATTAATCAATGCTAAAAGAGTGTAAGTTCAAAAGAACGAGCGGGCTGGAGTGTCAAAATTGCTTACCCTAGCATTTTCGGCTATTGATAGTAACCCTGCCTTGGCTTCGCCTACTATTTGAGACATGCCAGGCCGCAAGCCACCAATGCTCGGACCTCACAGGAAGAGGGACAGCGAGACAGGGAACACACGGCTTACAGTATGTGCTTTTTGGAATTGCAGGATCTGCGCTAAACGCTCAGTTATTGCCTTAATGGTGAAACGCTAAATAAACGGAATAATGCGATCCCAACAGAATCTTGCCCGTTCCAGATTAACGAGTAAAAGTGAGGTTAGGTTTGGAAAAAAATGGTAATAGAAATAGTTACGCTTTCATCTTATCAATTATCCGATGGCAGACAATTCTGCTGGTAGTGACATGTAGGAAGGCGACCGACATCGAAGTGTAAGGGCTAGAAAGTATTCAATTTGAAAATGTATTGAGATTTTTGGTTTTTTTTTTAACCTTTTATCACAAGAAGTTCTGAACCAGGGAAACCGAAATATTTGTGTGCACCAACTGGCCTAGCTAACCTCCTGAATGTTTCGTTTTTAGTATATTGATAATGTAATCAAATAATTATTTTCCTCATACAGAAAAATTTGCTTTTCTACCACGAAGGGGGTTGAACGCACACAACTCCCTCAACAGCATTGTTGTAGTTTGGATTCCAAAACGTAGGACAGTATTCCAGTATAGATATCACTAAGTAACCGTAGAGTGATTTGAGACAGTAAATGTCGTTGAAATTCTTTGTTATCCTAAACATAAAGATTAATGTCCTCGACGCCTTATTAACCAACTAAGAGATGTGTTGTTCGAATTACAGTTCATAATTAAGGATAGCTGCTAAATCATTCACTCGAGTTTATAGATAAATGTGATCGGTTCTTTCTTCAAAGAAAAAGAGATCACGGAACACTTCGACTACCATTCTGTTCAGATTGCACCAGGTTGTAAGGACTTCCATTTTATGATCGACTTCATACGCTAGCCGTACAATGAGGCAAAAGAACTTAAGAATTTCATAAGACATGACTTATGAAACAAGATGGTTTTTATTTCATAAGCCACTTATGAATTTCATTACCATCAAATATGCACTTCATAAGCGCGACTTATGATTTCCAGAGCGTCGTTGAAGTCATCATTTTCAGACAAAAATCAGCGGAAATGCCCAATCTGACCTTTCCGGAAAACTGATTAGATCCAAGTTGATTCCAATATCGTCGTAATTTGCGACAACTGTTAAACTTGCCATTTCCGTTCCGTTTCCGTCCACATTACGTTTGGGCCTTTACAGGTTGTGTGCATCGCACTGTTTCCGCAGGCAAACTTATGTTCAACCGACTTGCTAACGCTGAATATATACTTTGTTTGCTAATGAACTGTTTTTTAATAGTTCGCTTCCGATTGACACTAACCGAATTTTGGGCTGGGTCGTGGATTGGCGGAAGAGAAGTGTTAGTATTTTTCATCTAGTTTTTATTACTTCACGCTGTTTAATTTTTACAGGTTCTCCATTCGTATAACCATGAAGTTCAAGCAGGACATCCTTCCGCCAAAGATGCCAGCATCAACCAAGTAATCCACCCATGTGCACGAAATAAATAAACCTATGCTGTTAATTGATTTTCATTTAATAAAGATAATAAAAATTCAAGAGTACCAAATGATTAAATATTTTACCAGTAACGATATCTTAATGTATCGAACTTTGTCCATTATTTAAAAGATGAATAAATCTTGATAAATTAATTATTTTTGTGATAAATACACTTGAATTTAAGCTGTTGCATAAACTGTCAAATTCATATCAAGCAATGAATGAAATTCATAACTAAGCATTATGATTTATAATAGTAAATGCTTATGTTATTCATAACACCTGAATATACACTTTGATTGTTGTTTTTTGTATTCTCCCATGCGCGGAAGTAACGATCTTTGATGAAGTTTGTCAGAAGCAGATAATTTCTCATCTCCATGCGAGGCGCTAGGAGTGGACGGTAATTTATTGCTAGAACGAATAGAAATGAAGAGAAAGTGTATTGATAGTTCCGTATAGGGCAACGGCAGGCTTTGAAATTGAAAGATACAAGTTTGAAAACGAGCGGAGTGCATTGAACGGTAGTATCCGAATCAGGCCCATAACCCTTTACCATACTACCCAATGCGGGAGGGAATCCCATTGACTGGTAAAAGGTTTTGCAACCAATCGGGCTCTTATACTACCTATTGCTTTTTTCTAGTTCTAGCGACTAATAAAAATCTTAAGTGAAAACATGTACAAATTCCCCTTCCCAGTCATAAGTTAAACTTGTGATTTTCATAACAGATCCTTTTGTCGGAAATTTATAACAACTCCGATAACAAAATTCTGACAGAATGGCAGTTACTGTAGGTGACCATCAGCTGTCGTTCAGTGAGATGACGTTGCAGGAAGCTTGCTCTAAGTTTTGCTAGTGTGTCGGATCATCTGGAAGGCCATGTTGCATGCGATGACCGCCAACTCGGACGAACTCTTTTTCAAATATGGGAATAGAAAAAAGGTAAAAGTGCACATGTAGCATGCCTAGAATCATATCTGCTTTGTGCAAATATATACAATGTTTATTGCTTTCTGGGTTCATTTGACTGAGAGAGAATTCTCCGAAGAACAGAAATGTGTCTGTTCCGTGCCTGTCTGTACCGTTCCACATTCGGTGTTGCAGCATTCTCGCTGTATTCTTCTTCTCTACTGACTGCTTGCATTCGGCATCAAACCAGTCATTTTTTCGATTCGGTGCAGAAGTGCTCTTCCTTTGGTAGGGCTGCTTCTAGCCGTTGCGCGTATTCCTGGGCCTGGGCGTAACCTCAATGTTAGGTCGTGGCGTCCGAGTTCGACGCGTGTTGTACACCTTCAAGAGTTTTCGGCGCATAAAACGAAACACACTGCTGCACAACTTAAAAAATATTCACGGGCTAGGGTCAACATTGAGCTGAATTCACTCGGTATTTTCCGTATTTTCATATTAACCTGATAACTCGGCATAAAATCGAACGATGCCGAGTCTCAGCATCACTAAAAACTGAAATACCGGGTAACTGCATTATTAAACCGATTCTCGGCAACGCTAAGAGCCGAGCACAATCGTCAACCAAACTTTAACCGACCTCAGCCGCTACATTATCGGTTTAGCAGGGTTGTAAGTCGAGGCTCGGCTTTTTATCTGTCACCCGCCATACGCCATATTGTTTTCATTCGCAAGTGGAGTAAGTCGTATGTTGTTTGTGGAACGGTGAATAAACGGGGAAAATGGAGAAACTTATCGATAAAATGCATGATACCGATCAAGTTACAGCCATTTCAAATCTCTGAAATGGCACAGTGTTCAGTGTCCGCTTTCACATAGTCCACTTCCGCCAATATTGGAAAGTTTAGATGAAAATCTAATTCAAAATTTCGAATATTTAAACACAATTTAACCGAAATCTCAGTTAACCTCATTTCTGTTATGTTCGAATTTTAACCGATATATCAGTTTGCTCATTCCCCAAACCGAGATTTTCGGTAAACATAAAATAGCCGAGATCGAAACCTAGAGGTCGGCGGTGCGGATATCGGTTTCAGAAAGCCGAGACTCCGCATATAATTCTAAGTGTGTGGTGGAAGTCTATATTCGCACTGCGGTAAGTGCGAACGTTGATGATATCGGAGAAGAATTTTCCGTTGATTAATACAGGGACGATTTGATTCTCTGATAGTTGATCAGGTGATCTCCGAGTGGCGGGGAAAGAAGGAACTTCGGAATACTATACCACTGGTCCAAGGTACTGAACTTGTCCAGAAAGTCGGTTGAACTGTCCCGATACCAGGCTTGGACACATTTGCCTTGTAAACTGGTGCACCGTCCTGTTGGAACACGTAGCGCTCATCTCTGTAGAGGCTTCCGAGACTGGGGCAACAACCTTCTCGAAACCCTCAGTTTTTAAATTGATTTTTACGTTTTTTTTTTCATCAGCATAGTGAATGTACAAACTGATTCCCAGACATCATTTTGATCTCAACTGTTTACGTATAATAATAAATATTGTTATCACCGTTGTTATTACATATATGTTTAATATTTTTGTTTCAGTTATTAGTGAGAGAACAATGGTATTAAACAGCGGGTCAGCCACTTTTCCACGTTTTGTTTATGTTGATCGTGTTTCAGGAGGTTTCGGAAGGTGTTTCTGTGTTTCAACATATCTGTCAAAACTTCAGTCGAAAATGTATGGTGTGCTTACCATATTTTAATAAGGCGTCTAGGGCAATAAATATCATTACGGTCCATTGAATGAAGTTTGTATAGACTGCTTATGCTGGTTCGTCAGTGATTATCTCTTGAATTTCAGGGAAGTTTTCATCGGATATTCTTTGAAGGTGAACTTCTAGAAAGCTCCTTCCTTATGTTTTGGTAAGTTTTCTAATGAGCTTCTAAACAGACGCTGTTGATTTTTTTGTAAATTCACACTAAAATACGGTAAATTACCTTCCATGCATTCTGAGATTAAGGTCCCCCCTTAGCGGTAAAGCCGCGGCTACAAAGCAACACCATGCTGAAGGTGGCTGGGTTCGATTCCCGCTCTAGTCTAGGGATTTTTCGTTATGGAAAATTTCCACACAATCATACTAATGCAAATATAGTACCTGGCATCGAAAGCTCTTAATTAATAACTGTGGAAGTGCATTTAGAACACTATGTTAAGAGCAAGCAATAAGCTTGAAACGCTAAGATGGAAGCATTTTGAGAAACTTCCCCTTGAACTCCTTTGGTGAGGTTTATCTTGAACTGGGGGAAGATTTCAACTTCGATGAAAATACCTCCAAACCTTCGGGAATGTTCTCTCCAGAACTTCTAGGGAGATTCAAAGAAACTTCTTAGAAGTACTCTTCTGAACTTAAGGAAAGTTTTTTTCTTGAACTTCAAGGATTTTTTGCTTAGAGAAATTTCAGCATGAACCACTTGGAAGTCCCTAAATACCTTTGGAAAGTATCTTCAGGTTCTTCGGCAAAGTTTCTTCCAGAACTTTTGGCCATTTCTGAACTTCTGGGAGGTTCCAACTAATTTTTTGGGAAGTTTCTACCAGAAAATCTCTTCTGAACTTCAGAAAAGCACTCCCTGTTACTTTTGGAAAGTATGATCTTGAACTTCGGGAATGTTTGTTCCTGAATTTCTGAGATGTTTCTGCTCGAACTACTAACAGTTTCTTCCTAACCTTCGAAGAAGTTTTTTTCAAAAAAGTCTCTTCCTAAACTTCAGTAAAGTCTCCTTTCGAGACTTCGAGGAAGCTCTCCAGAACGTCTATGATGTGCCCTTAAACATCTGGGAAGTTTCTATCTGAACTACAAAAAAAGTTCTTACTGAAGCTCTGCAAAATTTTCACCTGAATTTCTGGGAAGTTTTTTCCGAGTATTAGTACACGACAAGTGTACGTAAATCGCAAAATGTAAACAAACGCGTTGTTAATGTTATGTTATAACATAGTCATGTATATATGCCCATATAAGAAGAACTTGTCGACAGCTTAATCTTGAAAGTTCTAACTAACTTTTAACAAAACGGTGTAACATTACTTTTGCACTTTTTCGGAATAATGTAGTTACGTCGTTTGTGTTGAAAAGCAACTTGCTATACATTGATATATCATTTGAATTTTTCTAAACGACGTGTGAGTTAAAGACTTTATACCACAAGGTTAAAAATTTAGATTTTTTAGTAAAAATTAATTATTTTGGAAAAAATATTTTTACATACGTCATTTTGGAAAGTTCGACGGGCCTGTGTGATATATGAAAACTTGACGTAATGTTTCTACGTAACAACATTTTTATTCGCAGAATGGCGTATCAATCATTTTGACGAAAGTAACATGCCATCTATCATACTGACTTATCAAAATGACGTATTATCATTTTCTATTGCGAACCGTTGTAAAAAGTATTTTCTGAATGAAACTTCAATGTCCTCTCCTATTGTAAATTTTAGGCACAGTGATGTCATATCTTTCACCAATGAGCCATTCAGAAGAATTCAATTGGGATAAACATGTCCGGTTTTCAAATAGAAATAAAAATAAACTCAAAATTATTCAATGTTTATTTCCTCATATTCGTCCAAATGTTGCTTACGTCCATTTGAAAAAGTATTCTTCGAGAAATACGCGTATCTGTCAAGATAAGCAACAAAAGTAGTTGGAATTAAATGGAAATTACTAATATTTCAAGGTCGTAAGTAACAATGAGAGATTCTCTTCGCCGACTTTCTCTTTCGCTAATAGTTGGGCGTATTCTACTTCTAGGGTGACTCGAGAAGAGTCGATTTCGACTATTCTCGATGTGCGTCTTCCATTTGATTTACATTAGTCGATTCGCGTCGCGCGAGTCGGAATTAACTCTTCTCGAGTCACGCTACACGCAGAATAAGCCTAAGTTTGTCTATTAAACGATTTGGTAATAGTTTTTGACGTACTGGATCCTTAATTACACTGTATATTACCATATTGTGTGTTGAAAATACTACAAATTACAAATTTTGTCCGTAAACCTTTCGAAAAGCTTGTAAAACTGCAAGTTTGTAGAACGTGCTTGAATTTCTTAGTTCACGTATTCAAAAACGCATTCAAACTTTTAGCTATTTTTTTCAAGTCTATAATGCGAGTTGTATAAGAGTGTTTTTTCGGCTACTGCTAAATTTTTTCGGTCGCTGCGACGAATAAACGATATCCTTTCGTGTTTTCGTCGGTTCCAACCAGTAAGTTTTCATGGGCTTTGGGTCCCACTTTTTTTTAACCAGTTTGTTAGGCAATGTTTGTGGAATACTCAGAGAAAAACTATTCTACAAACAAACTGTGAGGCCAATTCAAGCTGAACAATGCATAAGGTCCCAAGATACATTGAAAGCGATATTGGCCCCCATTCGAAAACAACACTCCTATGGTCAAAATTATAGATTGAAAAATGTGTTATCGATATCTCCGAACCTCGATGATGCTACCGACGAACCTCCGATTCTACCGGGTGGTTCAATTAAGAATAGAGAAAGCGACTGGGGCTGCCCAAAACTTCGAAGAAGCTGCGAACAGCATTTATAGTTCTTCCGTAGATTCCGTAACCGATGTGACTGTTGTGAGCGTTATTCCGAGGGTCGAAGTTACGTTTGTCACTTGGTGAAGTGAGAAAAGTCGCTTGCAGTGATGTGACTTTCTTGGGCAAATCAAATGGAAAAAAATCAAATGTTTCCACTGCATTTTTTTTTAACCCACCCGTGTCACATCAAGGAGAGAGAAAAAAACAATCTCAATGAACAAAATGTATACCTACATCTAGCATAAGTCGAGAGCCGGAAATAAACTTGCACAGCCATGTGAGTGAGACTTTCCCCTACAACAGTTAACAAAGCTTTCGAAGCAATAATCCAAAAACGCGTTTGAAGAATTCAAATCACAAAATACGCCACACCAGTAGGTGGCAATACACAATCAGAAATTTATTGACCCTTCCAAAAAGTGTCCAGCGAAACACAGTTGTTTTTAACATACTATCACTACGGCAGCCTCGCGCTTCAGATCAAATCACTTGGCAACAGCTGCGTTTCGCCCTCGGCCAGATAGATCAGCATGGCCTTGTACAGCAGCAGGATGCCCAGCTGTTTCCGCCGTTTCAACGGCCACGACAGTGACTTGCCGTAATAATCTCCCCTTTTCAGATTGGTTAAATTCTGCACCCCCAGCGCATCGATGATGGCCGCCTCCCGGGTGTAAGCCTCCGCCGGCATTATATTGTGGAATACGTGCAGGCAAATGACGCCCCTTTGGGAGCGCCAAATGTCGATTATCCGGTTCAATTTAGCACTATCGTTCATCTGCTTCCGGTTGAGGATTTTCGTTGTCCTACAGGCCCGCTCAATTCGTTCGTCACTTTGGAAGAGAATCTGCTCCTCTTCCACCTGCAGCTGAACCACCTGTTCCGGGGGTTTCAGCCCATTGTTCTCGCTGGCTTTCTGCTGATACAACTTCATTGCATCGTAGAGGTGGCAATAGGGACGACTGCTTTTGCCTTTGCCAACGTAGAAAATTGACTGCAGGAATCGCTTCCACAGATCGTGCTGCGAGGAAAGATTATGCTGAGCCGGGAGGTTTTCAGACATTCTCGGATCAATCAGGAGATAGATGAAACTCTTCTTCAGGTGCCCTTCGCGCCAGGTTTTGTTGTTGGTTGTGGTGAACTCGCTGGACATTTCCGTTTCCAGTTCTTTTTGCTGTAGTATGTTCCCGAAGACATCTTCACTGCGAAGCGTTGCCAGCAGCTCAACGGAATAATCTAAACGTGGCAAACGGTTTTTGGTGGAAAGGTGACGGATTAGTGCGTGAAACATCGCACAAGCTACTTTGATCTAGAAGGATACTTACTCGGTTGCAGTTTACTCTTGACTTGTGCTAGCGCCCGTTCTGGATCCCGTTTATATTTAATCAGCTTCTTGAGGTACAATTTTTTCGTATGTTTCGTAATGGGCCCTGGTGGTTCGCCGAAATTGGTGAGTTCCGCTCGCAAGGCATCCGTGTCGTAATCTAGCGGTGGCAAGGTTAAAGCAGTCGATTGACTAGATAGTGTTGCGTTGTGTTGGCCATTTTGTTTGGCAATCGGAGCAGACAGGAACTTTTTCTCGTAGAATACCAAACCGGCTTCATCATCGGTGTGGATGTATTCTTCCGTGATTTGAATGAGTCGATTGTGCGCTTCCGGGAAGGAGGGCTTGTCTGATTGTACCACTTCAGGCGATGGAGACAATGCACGAGCAAACTCGTTTGTTCGCAAGCTGTCCTCGAGTTTGGCTGGTTGCTCGACGGCAGTTTGAAATGCTGCATTGGTTGGTTCACAATCCGAGGCGAAATCAGATTCGTTAGATTCTATTGTGTAGGTTTGCTGATCGTTATCACATTCCTGGGAGGAGTTTGAGAAACCAGACAATATCTTTTCAATGTCCTCAATATTTGTGCTCAGTTTGTTCCGTGTCCGTAGAGCAGCTATTTTATCCCGCCAACACTCGATGAAGGAGGTCCTACTACTTCGGTCACCAGTTATCGAAATATTTTGACTAAAGCTTGCTAAATTTCGTTCCGTTAGTTCGAAAAGGTTCTTTCGAGCCATAACTATCTCAGTGTCGTCACTCAGTCTGGTACCCTCAAGGTCGTCATGCATATGAACGATTGCCCGATTGATGTCATTTTTTGTGCGTTTGTCGCTATCCTTCCTTCGATGTGTAATATTAATGTAGTAAGGCGATGTAGCATCGAAATTGTAATGAACACGATTTGGCGTCAGTTTACACTCTTCAAACAGTTTGCTATTCTTGGTCGGGGTTTCGACTCTCAAGAAACCGCCAAGGCATTTAATCAACCCTCCTGTGACACTCCCGTTTGGCTGCTCTTTCTGGGCAAGTTCAAGCCGTTTCTTCTCGAACTTTTTCTCGAAAACGAAATTCTGTATCACCTTTACCACTTCAAAATGCCCTTCTTCAACGGCATATTCCACCGGTAGTTTAGAATCACGATCCCGCAAGTTTACATCCGCTCCTGCCTTTAGCAGTATTTCTACCAACCGTGGCCGACCCAAATTGGCAGCTACGTGTAATGGAGTCATTCCCTCTTCGTCCGATCGGAGGTTTGGATCGGCCCCATACTGCAGCATTAAACTGGTCGCTTGCTCCGAAAACCTTAAGTTTTCCGCTCCCAACACCAAATGCACCGGAGCAACGTTCTTCTCCAAAACAATAGCATTCGGACTGGCCTTGTGTTTCTCCAGCAAAACTCGAAGCGACTCCAAGTTTTCATCCTCCATCGCATCCAACAAACACAGTGCGAGATAGTTTTCCGCGCGTGACATTGTAACACTTTAAACTTAACTGCTAAACAGACTTTAAACGACTTAGATCATAATTTAAAAACAAGAAGATTCCAAGCCAAACCGGCACGCGGCAATGATAGGTATGAAAATAATATAAAATTCAATCAAAATAAAAGAACCCGGAGGACGCCTAAACAAAACGAACGTCCACGAAGGCCTCGACCTTACACACACAC
This sequence comes from Aedes japonicus, assembly GCA_034211315.2. Classification (NCBI taxonomy): domain Eukaryota; kingdom Metazoa; phylum Arthropoda; class Insecta; order Diptera; family Culicidae; genus Aedes; species Aedes japonicus. The sequence continues at coordinate 162,850 of JASCZW010000138.1, forward strand.
TATAGTGCGAAGCGAATGTGACAGTTTGGGTGTTGATTTGAAAAATTTCCCTCTCTTGTTCGGAAGGGATATTTCTATGCGCTGGCGAAGCAAGCGAGAGTGCAGACGCTGATGGTTTGTTATTATTTTGTATACACTTCTCAGGCAAGGGCTGCCAGACTGAATTGAACGCTGAAGAAAAATCGATTGCAAGAACAAAATTTGTTGTGCACATTTTGGGCAACAAACACGGTTGGGATTATTAATCAGTTAGACATGGGGCACTATTCTTGGGGCTGTATTATAAGGCGTAATGCAAGAATGGAATGTTGAGGAGAATACGTACATATTTTAGCTCCAAAAAAGGGTTGCTAATCGTTCATGACTAAGGACTTCCGGGATCAAGTCCCTATCACTTCGAAGTTTTCTGAGCACAAACCTCAAATACTATTAGGACATCAAGCGGGAAATTTTCAAAAATCGTTTGGTCCGCTGTAGCATCCTTTGGTAAGCAATTTGAACGTTGCTTGTTTTGTTTTGTTTGTGATATACATTAATTGTTATGTTATATATTCTCCGTGCGAGGAGTAACGATTATGATATAGAAGGAGATGTTCGCTCATCACCATGAGGCACCAAGAGTGAACAACAATGTTTTTGGCTAGAATGATGTTAAAGTGGCGGACTTAGTCCGTGCTTCGACCTACCCCGCAGTGGGATGTTAGGCAAAAATGTCGTTGGTTCGAGTACCACTGTACACATGCCCTTTTTGCTCATTTTTCCTAAAAAACATCTGTCATATTTCCAAGCCTGCCGCACACTAGCGGAACTATCAAAACTTTCTCTTCATATCTTTCATTCTAGCCAAAAACATTGTTGTTCACTCTTGGTGCCTCATGGTGATGAGCGAACATCTCCTTCTACATTGTTTGTGATTTTAAGTCTCAGAAAACGTGAAGTGATAATTAATCTAACCTATAAATCATATGGAAAAAGGACTCCCTCCAATTTCACCCTAAACGTATGTAAATTTTCTGAAATTGAATCAGATAAAGATGACGGGAAGTACATAACAGCGCCAACATTTTATTAGGGCGAATCTGCTTTTGTAAACAAACACTTTGTCCACTAATTTATCGGAAGATTAACAGAATTTCTTCAAATTGAATATATTAGTGGGTAGAGATAAACCTCCTCTTCCATAAGGGAGTGCTTAATTTGTAGTCGTGACCTTTTATTCAAGAGAAAATGACAACGAAAGCCATTGTTTACAAAAGCAGATTCGCCTTAATTTAATGTTGGCGCTGATATGTTTCGTCACTCGTGGTGAAGACGACATTTGACGGAATACACAAATGGTTCCTTTGTTTCACCACTTCGAACTTGAATGGCTTAAACATTTCAATCAGATAAACAATTAAAAACTCAGATAAACGATTACTTGTTCTCTGATATGCTTTGAAGAAATAATTGGACTTTTCATAATTCTTTAGAAAATTACTACAGCAAAATAACATCAAATTCTATGAAAAGTTCAAATAAAACAAAATCGAGATTTAATATTGTAGATAACGCTCATTACAAACATTATTGGGGTAGTTATCTGTGACAAAAAAAGCGGAAAATTGCAGATACTGTTAATGCCGGAGCTGATGAATTCTATACATTTAGAAGAAGCAGAACGTAATTCACAGTTCTAGAAATTACCCTCCACAAACTTATTATTCATTTGCCGCCCAATTATCAAGTAATTAAAAAATCTACTTTTGCAAATACTCTATGGTTATTTTCATACATTTGTAAATACATAGTTCTGAAAAAAAAATGTAAACCCGAAATTCCGTCTAGAGCCACAAGTTTTTTTGGGAAAATTTTATATGACTATAGGAAACATCACGAAATCGAAAGAAAAACAAACATTCCACCTACCTTCTGATTCTCGCGGAACTTCCTCTTGGATGGGCTGACCGGCGGAGACTTCTGCACCGATCCGGCCCGTCTCAGTTCCCCGGTCGACTGGTTGCCGTCGATCGAGTTGCACAAACTGAACGGCTGACGATGGATCGATGCCGCAAATTCCTTGCCCCCGTCGAAGCTGGCCACCGACGTGGTTTTCCACAGCAGACTGCTATCGCGCGGGGAGATCGACGTAGAACCAGTGCGATCGAGATTCTCCTTGACTTGCGCTTCGCGAGCCAAATAGTCCCGCAGTCGTCGGTACGTTCGACGGTGTTCCTCAATGATGCGACGCCACCCGCGGGAAACGGCCACCACCCGAACCAGATCGCTGTCGGTCAAATAGTCCAGGATGATTCCCAGCGAATCCTTGTCCAGCTTGTTCAGACGTTTGAGGATGTTTAGACGCTCCACCCCGACGTACGAGGGACGATTGGATCCCGGAATGATAGGTTGGGCCCGATGTATCGGGGAAGGTGGTTTGCTGCGGGGTTTGTCTTTTTTGACCGAAGAGAGACGCTTCACTCTATTACGAGATTTGTTTGCCGAGGTGGGTGTTTTTGGAATGGTTAGAGAGCCGTGCAACTGAGATTCGTATTCGAGTATCGATGGAATGTTAACAGCAATGTTTACGGAAGCATCTCGGATGACGCAAGAATCTTCCGATGGGATTGCTTGTATGCCTGGAGTAACTGAGACACTGTAATCATCAAACGAAGGTATTTGTGATATCTCTTGATTCAGATCCGATTCTTTTGAGTCAGGTTCAAACGATGATTGGACCAGGATAGGAGCTTCCAGAAGAGCACCAAAATTAGCTTGCTTCTGAGGAGTAATGGAAATCTCCGAAGACAATTCAAAACTTTTTTCTTCCGAACATTCTTCTGTTTTACGTAGGGTCGAAAATGAGTCTAGTTTCAACGAATTTTCTCGCACAGCGTTCTGCCGCCTAAGTGGTGCTTTACGGTTAGTAATGACCGACTTTTCCTGTAGGACAGAATCGCGCTTTTGATAACTATGCATTTTGCTGGGGCTAAAGCTTTGGAACTTTCGAAGAGGCTTGCGCATCGGGCCCAATACTTTTCCTGGATCCACAGCTTCCCAATCGAAGTTTTCTCTACCTCCTGCATGATAATTGGACCTGAGGCTAGCTGTTTTCGGCGTACTAGAACGTATAAGATCGTCTATGTCAGAGTTCCTGCGACGTTTAGCATTGAATATAGGCGAAATATCTCCCTGGTCTAACTTTTTACAGTCCTCAAGGGAATCATCGTGCTCATCAGATGCCTTCTGCCTAGCATCTCCGTCGGAGTAAAGCTTCTCTCGAAACTGACCCAATTTCCGCTTAGCCGATTCCTTGTTTTTACGTGGTGTCATACTACCTAGTTGGATTTTTCTTTCGGAACGAAGCGGAGTTCCCGTGAATCCGAACAACCCTACATCGGAAGCTTTTTTTGGTGTATTATGCTCAAACAGATTTTCTAAGGTCGGCTTCCGAACTAGGTTTCGATGCTTTTCAACTCGTTTCCCGGCACTGACCGGTGTCGTTAGATGGAAGGCCGAGATTTTCTCAATACTGGCTGCAGTGGAGGGGGTCAGTATATTACTGGTCATCTGGGAGATTTCCCCCGCAGATCGTCCATCCTCAAAACTGCTATCCGCTTCATTGTCCTCCTCAATTGTGGCCAGAGCCGAGCGAGCGACCGAACAGGATGCATTAAACGAATGGTACGAGGTGTATCCGCTGTCGGCCAACTGACCGCTCCTGTCGTGCCCACTGACATTTGGCGATTTGTTATTGTTCCCATTGCCATTGTAGTTGTGGCGGACGGGAAAGTGCAGCTGTTGTGACTCTTCCATTTTGTTTCCCCGCACTTCTCTTCTCGGAGACCTCTAGCATGCAAGATCCTGCATCAGAAAATAAAACAGGTTTCAATCCTGTCTCCTTACAGAATATTCTCCCCTTGTAACACTTACCAATTTGATCAACATGCACAAAATTCCGAAACACCTCTTGTCCTCGATTATGTTTCACCTAAAACATCCGCTTGGCAATAATTGCTGCAACAATCACACAGCACTCACTCTTATCGCTCTTTCTTTACAATATGCAGTCTTTCGCGACTCAAGGACCTTAAGGACATAAACAAAATGAAAAGAAAGAAGACACACACAAGCACTCTGGATCTACACCGGATCCCAATGCTACATCATCTCGGCTTGTGGGGGAACCAAAATTACTGCCACGAACTTTTTTTTTTTCGTCGAACCTCGCAATACTTCACGGGTCGGAACAGAAAGAACCGCTACGTCGCTGCCAAGCGCCGAAAATTATTGCTGGCTTCATCCAACTTCAAGAACCGCGCATCTAATCGTTTTTAATTAATTCCAAAAAACACAACACTAAAATCTGATTTTTCTTCACTCTCTTCTTGTTGAGATTTTTGCCACTAGTTGGGCAGCAGCTCTTCTTCTACGACGTTGTTAGAGCTGATGGCCGAGCGCGAACGAGATTCATTCAGCTGTGTCCACTGTAGCTACCTATAGCTGCTTGCGAGAATGATGGTGGTTCGTTGGTTGGTGGCTTTCTTTTTTTCGCGATTCCATCCAGCAAAACTCGAAGTCGCGTATGGACGTATGGATGATGTTGGTAAAACTGGACGATTATCACCAACACATTCACACAATACAGCAGATTGCGAAGCTTTGTTTATATACATATGAGGCCCGAACGCTGGTCGGGCTCGAACGCAACATAAAAAGAGGGTTTTTTTCTAACACCGAGGGAGTGATGATTCGATGGGATATTTGAAAAGTGTGTCTGTACTATACGAGGAGTGTTCAATATTTGAGAACAAAATTTATCACGGTAGCTGAATTCAACCCAAAGTTGAGCTCACGGCACCGTTTTACCACAGTTTACTATAAAGCTATGAGGCTTATTCACTATGATTATTCTTCCATCATACAACAAACCGCTTTTAATTAAAATTTCATTTGAACGTTTCAGCATTTTATAACGTTCGTCCGGTACTTTAACATGGAAGCTGTGCGTTTTATCACCACTCTGTGTCTTCTTCTTTTTTTCAACCTAGATTCGCCTACAGAGACGATTAGCTTTCTGGAGAATTAGCTTACCTGACTTTACTATTAGTTGAACAGATCTGCGTGTAAGAGTTCTGCACATGTTAGTGGGCCTACCGAACGGGGTTCGCCTATTTTTCTTCGCCTAATGTTTGTCAAAAAGTGTGTCACTAGAGCAGCAACACGATGCAGAGTATAACAGTTGGAAAACAGTTCAGGATATAAGCGATGTCGGACTAAAAAGGCTGAATGTTGCAGTACACACGGTCCCAAATCAGTCGTCTTTCGAGAGAGTTGTTTGGCAGGCCGTTTGGTCCCCATATGAATGACGGTCCTCTTAAAATCTTAAGAAGTTCATTCAAAAACCTTATGAATTTTAGCCACAAGGAATCGTTTTGAATTTCATTCTTTAACCTTATGAATGCGAATGCGAGGTTTTTGTTTTCATTACCAGCTATGTTTTAGATATGAAAACTTCATGAATTTCATAACACAGCCTTATGCAACACAATATTGTTGTTTATTATAACTGAACGTGTCCGTTATGCATTTTAAAATTGATTTTTACATACAAATTTCACTTTCATTTATAGTATTTTCAGAAAGATGGGTTTATTTTGTAGAATATTAAATTAATGAGACCAAAAACATCTTTATTTGAAAATAAAAGGTACCTTCTTATGTTTATACGCGTGCAGAGTGCACAAAGTTTCCGATCCCAAACGGTTCAACAGATGCTTGAGGGCAATCGGCACTTCGTCATCGGTCAAATCTCCGGCAACGGCTTCAACCTCGCCCTTGAAGGCACCCCTCATTGCTTGGGCGACGGTTATCAGGGCCGATTGGATTGCGTAGCATAGGGGCAATCATACGTTGGCGCTTCAACCCATCACAAGCAGGTCTTGCCCGATACCCGAGGAAGTTGATAGTTTAATTTTCACGAGGCAAAATACAGAGGACTTCTCCGGTACGGGTGTTCACAATGATGTTGCTAACCACAGCATTTAACACATCAATCGACACCACTTTGCGGATCTCCCACAGACGAGCTAAAAAAACTGTACGGCTTGTTTGTCAGAGCACCAACCGGGAAAAGATCGATCACAGTTCCGAACAATACCGACAGGAAGAACTTCTCCACATATGTTCCAACCTGCATATCATTTCCTCGTTCAGTAGTACCCAAATTATCGACTCCGGAAACTTCCGACACGAATCGGATGCATCTCAGGCACTGAATGCATCGGCACATAATGATCTTAACCAACGGGCAAATGTCTGATGTGATCGATATCGGTGAGCCGTGAACGATCCGACGCGAAAGCCACTGCCTGGTCCTGCAGATCGCAAATCGGACAATTCATCAGCAAGATATCCATCACACGTGCCTTGCGAGTCATTTCCGAATTGGTCTTGATTCGCCATCCCTACATAATCGGCATGACGCTAGCGGCTACCAACTTGGGAGACTTTTCCACTTCCACCGAGCATATACGATAGTTACCGGCAACGGCCAATCGTTCGTGATAGCAGAAGCGAGGAATCTCAACGCCCACTAATGCAGCACCCTACATATTAAAAAATAAAAACAAATATTACATTTAATGGCGAAATTCAAACCTAAACATCTTTACCTGAAACACCATTGTTCCCGGATCGACCATTACCGACACATCATCTACAAACACCTCAATCTTTTCACAATATTTCTTGGTTCGCCATTGTTGTTGATTTATTCAATTGCCTTATGGTTTTTTTCATCCACAGGATGAATATGGAAATCATAAGGTAATTTTGTGAAACTGATAAGATACACATAGAAAAATCAATATGAGTAGGTAAGAAAGTCGTAAGAGTCCTTATGAATAACATAATAATCATATGAGATCTAAGCAACCTGCATTTGGGATACTTCATAAGGCGTAATTTATGATTATCAATAGTTTTTTTCATCAGTGTACATGAGAAAAATATTAAATATTACTTTTGAATATTACGATAAATTGTTATGTCTATGTCTGATTACGAATACTTATCATTAGGAATATTCAATTTATGAGTATGATATATTAACTATATACAAACAATTTATTAACTATATACAAACAATTTGTTATGAAAAGTATAAGGCTTGCTTTATGACTCAAAGGTATAATGTTTGACTTCTGCTTTTGATGAGAATTGATGTTGAATATTCGGGCATTCGGGATCGGTTCGCCCGTCGTCCGTCTAGTAAAGTTTTTTAAATAGTGTGTTCAATCTCAAACAGCACACGACGTGCTTGCTTGTTGTTGAATAGCACCAAACACGCGTCCCACCCATTTGAGAGCAGCTAGCAGGCAAACAGCCTGACTAGGTGTGAGACAGCTCTACTCTGAGTTACTTTGATGCACCGAGCAACTCGCGAGTAACTCAACATTGCTTAAAATTGAATCAATCTTCATCGGTGCTTATCGGTTTCCAAGGTTTCAACAAGTTTGACTTCCAATTTGTTTGAAAAAATAGTGGCTATTCCGCTTGTAGAAACTAAAAAATGGAACAACGACGAGCGCTATTCCACGATTATGAGGGTTCTAGGAATAGTCATTATGTGATACAAATGACTTTAATGAAGTCAAATTATCAGGTATGATAACGGTTTGTTTTGATAAACATCGATTCTAAGAAGCTTGAAACTTGAGTCGGAGTGCTGCCGGCTGAACTCGTTTATTCTTTTTCCCTTGTTCCACAGCACCAGTTGTAATCTGATTGTCTGGCAGATTGATGCTTCAACAGCAAATGGCAGGTCGACTTAACCTGAGCTGATGGGTTTATTCAAAGTTTGACTTAATTGGAGGCATGAAAATAACTTCTTCTCAAAAAAGGCGAAGGCGAATACGGTAATACGATACCAAATTTTATAGGTTAATATAGGTTAATACGATACCAAATTTTACGAACATATAAGATGTGTAGGTTAAGCGAATACAGGTTATTTTCAAATTCAGTTAAATAGAGAAAATTAAAAACATTGAAAATTGTTTTCATCCAATTGTGCACACACGAGAGCACATGTACTAGCGTGCGGTTTGTTTGACAGCGGTTGCGCAAAAACAGAGAGGACACGAATGACAATGCTCGCTTTCCGAACAACGTGAGTTACTCGAGGTACCTCAAAAGCAACTCTGAAATTGCTCGCGATAATGAGCTGTCTTGCCCCTTGCAGCCTGATGCTATTATTGTAGCTCAAGTGGGCAGCGTGGAACAACACTGTCGGCGCGCCGTATCTATGCACCATTGTAATGACGCGGTGCACACGGCACTATTATGCATACTTCGTGTCACCTATAAAAGCAACACATCGATGTATTTAGCTTAGTGGTGTTGTGTAGTTGTAATAAATTAGATCAGTACCCACCGAGCAGCAGCGTTGCCAGGTATACCGATTTATCGGTATTTATACCGATTTTTATTCTCAATACCGATATACCGACAAGGGCTCTGAAAATACCGATTTCCTACTTTTTATACCGATAAATACCGATTTTTTATGAAAGTTATTTCAACATTATATTTGGTTTATTACTTATTGGTTATCAGCGTGTTTTTTAGATTTCTTACCCCTTATTAATTATTTTTCAGAAAATATTTTCTCAATTAAAACTGCACCAGATTTGAATAAATAAAAAAACTAAATAAAAGAATAAAAAAGCTTTAAACGAAAAAAAAAGAGTAAGTAACGATGATATCCAGTTCATTCTGTCACACATAACATTTCATTAGTATTAAGTTTCAACAGTATCCTTTAGCCAATGGCATCTTTTTCCGTATCATTTAATAAAACCACAGATAGACACAATACATTTAACATTTCTTATACGTCAAACGCAAGGGAAATAAATGCCAACTTTCAAACATCGCTTTGAGTTTCATACGGAATTAATTGCATTGATCAATTCTCTTAGTCGATTTTTGGCTAATATCTTAGTCAAAGCAAGTATCAGTATTTAACCTGCAAGACGGAGTTATCCTTTATCGCAACGGATATGCCAACCCGTTTACCTGTAGTTATCAATTATTTTCCGATCAAAGAAGATAAATCGCTATATAGAGTTCGCCCGTTCCAAACTCAACGCGAGAAACATTTGAATTAGTTTTAAATGCACGTACGATGAAAAAATTTGGAGTGTTATGGTTGTATGTCTGTGATAAAACTATCGAGTTTAATTATGATATTAAATGCGCTAACAAATTAAGACATGTTGTAATTTAAAGCAAAATAAACTCATCAGTCCTATATTAACAAGCAACAATATTTTATACATTTATGCTTTTTAATATGGGATTTTCAAAAGAAATTATCAGTTTATTGATAGGGGGCTACTTCGTCGTAGTTGCCTATTTTCGTTCTATGAAGCAAAAAAAATTAAAAATATCAAATACACTATGCGCTCAAGAAGCAGTGTTGAATAATCGATCATATCTTAGCTTTTCGTGACTAACAAATTCAGTGAAATGTATGGAAAAGTGTATAAAATTGGAAGCGGTATACACTAGAATTAATCCGTTTTTGTGTTAAAATCTATTTAAAAAAAAATAAGGCATGTGATCAGCGAGATGCTTAGGACAACGGGAGTTGGCTCAAAAACCTTATCGCTATACATGATTTTTGTTATCTTAATAACATCTTAAGAAGTGTGTATTCTAAAAAATATATATTGTAAAGTATATTTATTCAAAGTATACACATTCAATCTCGAGATGGTAAAAATTAAAAAATGGCTAATGCATTTTTTATTTTGTTTTTTATGTTTACGTCAAACTTTGTTCATATAAAATTTGAAAATAGAAGAAAAATGATCGCCAAAATATATTGTAATCTTATATCAAAATTAAACTATACTTCACTTGAAAAAAATTTGAATTTTACTTTATACCGATAAAAACCGATATTTTTTAATAAGCAATACCGATATTGTATAAATCAACCTGGCAACGCTGCCGAGCAGGCACACTGCCTCTCGGTGGTAATAAATTATCATCAACCAAAGTAGTCTGGTTTTTCTGTCGTTTGTCGTCGTCTCTGAAAATGTATTCAAGATATAATTCTATTAACAACATGCACGTTTTATTGAATCCGCAGAAAACGATTTTTTTTAAATTACACACAAAGAATAATGATTGGTAGAATTAAAAAAACCATTGCTAAATTGGATTGTTGCGTTGGTTCTTTTTCGTAGAAAGCGGTTTGCTTTCACAACAAAATCGTTCAAACCGTCAAATCAAAATTTTCCTGCTTGGTTCATTTAAAAGTTGAAACTTTCAAAACGAATTGTAGAACTGTCAAATCAAAACCGTGACATCGTTGAAAATCAAAGCAAATAATTTCTTTTCCAAAATAAACTGTCAACGAGAAAGTGTCGTGTGATAAAAATAAAAATATGCCATTTGCATTTAAATAGAAAATAGTTTTTATATCAAGAGGTTTATTTTGCAGATAAATTGTAGAATTTTCAACCCAAAAGCCTAGCATGGAAGCAAATAATGTTTAATTCAAAATGAACTTTCAAGGTGTAATTGTCGTGCGATTAAAATGTAAATATGATGTTTGGAATGAAATATATGATGTTTGGAATGAAGTAACATACACAACTTTTATTTTTCAGATGAATCTTTCGCATTATCACAACATTCTTCAGGTAAAGCGCAGACAAATATTTTCCGCGTAATTTTCACCAAACGCGTTCGAAAGCGGACGGGAGCAAAGAAGCACGCAGTAGATGCGTACGCAGACAACAACATTGGAAAATTACAAATGACAACGACGACGATGAATTGCTTTGTGTTAGTGGATTTGACAGTTCTACAATTTTCATTGTAAAAGAAACCACTTTTAAATTTACAATCTGAACCGAAACATAACACTTTCAAATTAAACAAAAAACTATCGTGATAGATAATTTAACTTTCATTTTAATGAAAAATGAAAACTTTTCAGAAGTAAAGGGCAAAACTTTTAATAAAACAAGATTTATTTTTTGTGTGTAGCTCATGTATTTGTTATGCTCAGGCGTGTGTAACACTTTGCGGAGCTGATATTCAATATAGTTATTAAAAATGTTTTATATTTCGATATAAGTAAAATGGGGAAGCCAATTATTCGTAGCTGGCTCGAGGTTAATGGTTCACATTATCGGTTGACAGGGGCTTGGCAGGTAACTTAGTTAAGGTATTATTTGCTGCTCATGGTTGCGACAGTTACCAAACCCTCGGTTCCAGTAGTCCCTTTCGGAAACTAATAGTACGTTCGCACTACTGCTTATATTACGTGATATAGAGTATCTTGATATCAGCAACTATACATCTAGTTTTCACTGGAAATAATGTACATGTCATTTGATATCAAGATAATCTATATCACGTAATATAAGCTGTAGTGTGAACGTACTATTAGATCAATCGCTTGCATGTACACAGTAAAAACAGTTGTTGAATATTACACAGAATCAGATGCACATAGGTCATTCCATCGGTTGTGTAATGTTAGGTTGTCTGGATGTACACATTAAAATGATGCTCTGCTTATCGATGTAATTTTGTCGATGTAAACGAGACAACGTAACTCATCGAGACAACGTGAATCATCACGACGTACTTCATAGTCGCGACGTAAAGGGAGTAATGCCCAGACAACCACAAGTCGTATAACAGTGTCCAAATAGTATCGAATATTCCTATATTTTAGTCAAAATCGCAATTAATTGTGGCCTTCATCGTATTATGTTTAAGTTAAATCGTAAAGAGTGCAAATTCTCGACTGCTATACGATGTGTCATTTATTCATCGTACTGTGTCACAAACTTAATCGGATATACATCGCTAAGCGTTTTATATCGAATTTGTTATAACATATTCAATCGTTTACGATATCAAATCAACTCGTTTAAGAAAACAATGGAATTTGTACGTATATGGGCTCCAATTTTGCACGTATAAGCCATAGTTATGCGTTCTATACGATATGTTTACTTCCATATATGTTTGTATATCATATAAACAACTTTCAATATACGTGCATTTTGGTTGTCTGGGTGTAAAATTCATAGTGTAAGGCCTTGTTCAGACTGCAAAGGTATAACATGTTATAACGGTTGTCAAATAATTTCAACAAGAAATTCGTCATCAAGATATGCTTATAACATGTTATAACAGCTCAGTATGGCCAGTGTTTAAATAGAATTTTCGAATCTTACTCAATGAAAAAAAAGTTTACAGCGGAAATAAAAACACAAGGATGGTTTTATTATTGAAAACTAAATTGGAACTTAAAATCTGGCTATGCATTCGATAAATATGAGTGATGAAATCTTGCGATTTCTTGGAATGGTACAAAATCGTAATGTGTTTTATGCCTTGTTCATACTACGAGTTATAACATGTTATAAGCCTATCTTGATGACGACTTTCTTGTTGGTTTTATTTGACAACCGTTAAAACATATTATAACTCTGAAGTCTGAACAAGGCATTAGCCAGTGGCGGATCTGTCGTCGATTCATTCTTCTTTTTCTTTTCATTCTCGACCTTGATATTGAACGGAAGCGGAAACTATTCTTTCTTCTTCTTATTCTGTCCATCGTCCCCCCTGCCAGAACCTGCCGCTCCAGTAGCAAGCGAAGATCATCCACCACCACTTCCCCCAGATGATGCTGGTGGGTTTGCATTGCTTTCACCTTGTTTACTTCCACCAAATTTCCTCCATTCCTCGAATTATCGTAATTTTTCCATCTGGTGCATATTCCGCACCGTCGAACATGTTGAAGTCTTCAGTTTTGTCACTCGCATCCGAATCATACTCAGCAGGAGATTTTTCTCGCAAATTGCTCAAATCAAAACCGCCTTGTACCGATTGAATCTGCAGAGTCGGTACGATTTCATCCGCGCTTACGAGCATAACATCGGTTCTTCGGTAGAGGGTGTCGATTCAGGTGACTAAACTTCCTTAAGTTTGAATGAAAATTGCTGATGAATAAAATCGCCATATACAGCTGTTCTACAAACCTGGCGTAAGTTACCTCCGATAAACCGAAGTCCAGGTGTTATTCGCGAGGGGCGAATCACTCATGCATTTTCGATTCAGCCTCACGTATTAAGAAGTGCATTGAGGTATTTTTGGAACATTTTTCAACACATTGATGCACTTTAGTACGCATTCATTGCACATTTTTGAGCGCATTTAATTTATTCGTGCACTTTTTAGCGCATTGAATGCACTGGTGTACTTTTCAACGCATTTTTTTCCAAATGCATACACATTTTCGATTCAGTTATGTATGTAATGATTCGCCCCTCGGTTATTCGTGGGATATAAGCGAAAGGATGTGCTGAACAGTTCCGGAGAAACGTCGTTGAGACTTCCTTCCTGACTTGGTATGTATGATTCTATGTCAATGTAGGATTGAATAAGTTCGGCAATGCAACTTCGAGCGTTATGTTCCAGATGACACGAATGGAGAAGGGCTAGAGTGACAGAGTGGCTTGCTGTATTGGCGAACAGTTGAGTGGATTTACGATACAGGTTACAAGTCCTATCGACGGTGTTAAAGTCCTTTGATGCGATAGCGGATTGTCCACCGCAAAGCAAACGTTCCCTACCAGCTGCGGTTTGGTCAGTAATCCGACCAATTCCGACGACAGCAATCGAGCTTGCTGTGACAGTGGATATCGGCTGGTTGTTCGATTATTGCCACCAACTTGTTTGGATTGATATTAATGAAAGAAAAAACGGCCGCGACGACAAAGACAATTTCTGATGTTGTGAACAAACCAATATCGAATTCGTTTTTGAACCTAGGTTGGAACTAGTTCCCGAACTAACGAACTTATTGTCATCGCAAACCTCAACCCAATAGGAGTTACAAATAAAACCGTATACACTGATTTTTAACACACAAAAAGCCCCAATTTTGATACCCGATTCAGTTTGGAACTGAATCAAAAACGAATACGCTAAAAAAAAGAACAAGTTTGGCAGTGTTGCGCGATTTAATTTTTCATAAAAACAAAATGCGATAAAGCATCAAAGTTGTGTAATATTTAACATTTTTGCGGAGTTATTTATGTCCATTGGTTATCGTGTAGTATTCATTTTTTTTATTATGTGACTAGCTGATCCCGGTGCGAGCGTTGCTACGCCTGCAACTAAATGAATGAACATTACATAGAACTGACGCTTATTTTTAATGAGTTTTTTTTGAGTAATAAGAAGTTCAAACTTCTATCAGAACATTCTTCTTACCCAGACAATACACAGTTTGTGACTTAGTAACCTGGATAATTCTCAAGATTAGTTGAAATTTGTGTTTGAATTCACCATAAAAACATTTCTTGCATTCAAAAAACCCCGCATACCATTTTTTATTCCATTTGCTTGATTAGTTCTCAAGCTATGCAGAAATTTGTGTTTCATTTGTATGCGAGCCGGAAGGGGGAAGCGGTATCAAACAATCATAAGAACCTTCCCCAGCCCCAAAAATACCTGCATACATATTTTCACTCCGATCGGTCAGACAGACACTCAGGCAGAAATCCATTTTAATATAAATAAAAATCCTGTTTCCAATAACCCCCACATGCCAAATGTGGTTTCATTTATTTGAATAGTTCTCGAGTTATGCAGAAAATTGCGTTTCATTTATATGAGAGCCCCCCCCCCCCCCCTTTCAGAGGGCAAAGGGGTCTCAAACCACCATAGAAATATGTCTGACCTTTAAAAAAATCCACATGCCAAATTGATTCCATTTGCTTTATTAGTTCTCGAGTTATGCAGAAATTTGTGTTTCATTTGTTTGAGAGCCCTCTCCCCCCTTCAGAAGGCGGAAGAGTCTCAATGTCCATAAAAACATTTTTCTCCTTCAAAAACCTCCATATGCCAAATTTGGTTCCATTTTCTTGATTAGTTCTCGAGTTATGCTTAAATTTGTGTTTCATTTGCATGGGAGCCCCCCCCCCCTTCCCCTTCAGAAAAGGGAGGGGTTCTAAAATTAGCATTGAAACAGTATTCATCTACAAAAACCTCCACATGCCAGAATTGGTTCAATTTGCTTGATTAGTTCTCGAGTTATACAGAATATTGTATTTCATTTGTTTAGGAGCCCCCCCTTTCAGGGCGAAGAGGAATCTGAAACCGTCATAGAAACATTTCTTGCCTTATTACCTCACAAATGCTAAATTTGGTTTCTTTTGCTTGGAGTCTCAAACCACCGTAGAAACATTTCTTGCCTACAATACCTCCACATGCCATATTTGGTTCCATTTGTTTGATTAGTTCTTGAGTAATGCAGAAAATAGTTTTTCATTTGCATGGGAGCCCCCCTTTCTAAAGGCGGGAGGGGTGTCGAATGGTATGTAATGGTATGTATGGTAGCCCCCCTTTTCAGAGTGAGGAGAGGTCTTAAATTACCACAAAAACATTTCTTGCATTCAAAAACTAACCCATACCAATTTTGGTTTCATTTGCTTGATTAGTTCTCGAGTTATGCAGGAATTTGTTTTTCATTTGCATGGGATCCCACCCTTTCTAGAAGCGGGAGGGCTCTCGATTTATCATAAGATGCTTTCCCGGACCCAAAAACCACTGGATACAAATTTGCAAAGCAGTAGGTATAGTTCTCATTCATTCCAAATTTGGTTCCATTTGTTTGATTATTTCTCGAGTTATGCAGAAATTTGGGTTCCATTTGTTTGAGAGCACCCCCTCCCCCCTTCCTCCTCATATGACGGAAGAGTCTCAAATCACCATAGAAACATTTCCCTCCTTCAAAAACTTCCACATGCGAAATTTGGTTCCATTTCTCTTATTAGCTCTCGAGTTATGCAAGGATTTACGTTTCATTTGAATAGGTTCCCCCCCTTTCAGAAAGAGGAGGGGTCTCAAATCAACATAGAACAATTTTTTGTCTTCAAAAATCACCACATACTAAATTTGCTTCCATTTGCTTGATTAGTTCTCGAGTCATGCAGAATATTGTATTTCATTTGTATCGGAGCCCCCCCCCCCCCCCCCTTATGATGCGAAGGGGTCTCAAACCAACACAGAAACATTTTTTGTCTTAAAAAACCACCACATGCTAAATTTCGTTCCGTTTGCTTGATTAGTTCCCGTGTTATGCAGAATATTGTGTTTTATTTGTAAGGAAGCCCCCCTTTTATGACGGGGAGGGTTCTCAAGCTACCATAAAAACCATTTTTGCCTTCAAAAACTCATGCTAAATTTGGTTTCTTTTGCTTGATTAGTTCTCGAGTTGTGTAGAAATTTGTGTTTCATTTGTATGGGAGCCCCGCTTTCTAGTAAAGGGAGGGGTCTCAAACCATCATAAGATTATTTTCCGGCCCCAAAAATCTCTGCATACAAAATTTCACGCCGATCGGTTCTTCCGCTCGCGAGTTAAATCGTGACAAAGGAAACCCCAACTCATTTTTATTTATATAGATTATTACATTCATGCAACTAATAATTTTTTTATGATATAATTTGAACACCGATGTAATATTCCTCTAAGTGGTTGTTACTGTGCATCGTATTTCCTTGATAACATCAGTTTTTAATACGTTAGAATCAATTACGTTGATGTATATTACTTTATTTTGCTGTGTAGAGAAGATCACGCATTCCCTAAACATCTCTTACCTCGTGAAAGGGTTGTCTACCTCGGGACTCTAGGGGCCACTAGTATCTATAGACTGTTATAACAGTCGTGCTCTGGATGCATAATTATCCGGGCAATGCCAAACTGCGTGAACAATTTTAATGTCAAATTGCGTACTAATGGGAAAAATTCATCATGTGACATCAGTGCCAACATTTTGTTAGGACAACTCTGCTTTTGTAAACAAACACTTTGTCTGCTAATTTATCGAAAGTTGAATTCAATTCTTTCCAATTGAATATATTAACGGATAGAGATAAAGCTCCTCTTCCTTAACAAGTGCTTAATTTGTATTTATGACATTGTGCTCAAGAGAAAATGACTACGAAGCCATTGTTTACAAAAGCAGATTCGACCTTATCTAATGTTGGCGCTGATATAGCAAATTGTTTTTCGTTATGCGTTACTCAATAATGAGTAAACCTACTTCAGTCCAAACTGGGTGAAATTATACTCTATAATATTATTATTTATTAATCTATAATATTTTTCTCCACTTACAGTATACAGTATCTGGATTCAACCTTTCAAATAGTTCTAACCATCTTGGTTCAACTTATCCGAAAAAATCCCTTTCAACCATAGTTGATCGATAAAAGACTGAAATGTCAAATCAACCAATGGGAAAACGGGGATAACAGAAAAAGCTGATGTAAATAAACATTGATTCGGTAGCTTCATAGTGTTCGCAAATTCTCAAACGAAAATTGAATTAATTTTATAAATCACTTTTAAAATCTACCACTGAACTGAATGGCGGATTACCAGTGGCCTTGGGAATACCACTTTCCACCATTTTTCACGTAAGTGATTCCTTCACTATCTGTTTCGGAAAATATCAACAGAAGACTTCTATGTTCTGACTCACTCAATTTCAGGATTCAAACCCACAGTAATACGAAGGACCAACAGTTGTCGACATGGAAATCGTTGATTCTCGACTACCAAAAACACGGCAAACAAGCGGTTCTCAATATAAATGAAGACTGTGCGCCGTTCATTAATGAAAGCATATCCCGAAAATTATCGCCCGAGGGACGCATTTGGGTGATGGAAGCGCTGGAAAAGTCGGGCAATGCTGCTCCTGTAGACAAACGCAAGCAACAGTGGGAGGTGTATTGGCACACTTTAGACGAATGGAGTGTTATCCTGTATGAGTGGGCTGTAGCCAATGGGATGACCAATACAGTCTGTACGATCTTTGAGCTTGTGGCCGGAGACCATACCGTTGGGGAGGAGTTCCACGGGCTGGATCAGGCTGTATTGAAGAAGGCACTGAAGGTGCTAGAATCGAAGGGCAGGTGCGAAGTGTTTGCGTTTGACGATAACGAAGGGGTGAAATTCTTCTGAAGAGTGATGTTCGTGTTATTTCTAAACATTGTGTAAATATAAATATGAAGCGGATCGCAAGTTTTATTTTTTGATACTTTGGGGGATTATATTCTAATGTTCTAAACCATATGTTGCGGTAAGCTCCAAAGTTGATCAACTGTTAATATTATCTCTATCTGTATCTGTATTTGTTGGTATGTAAAATGTTTGCTAAGGATCGCTTGATTGGCATTAACATCAAAGCAGTACAAAATAGTTGATCGGGATTTAATAGGAACTGGTGAAGATCGTCAACAATTAACAATGTCATTACAGTTTTCAAAAAAAAAACGTCACAAGAAGCTAGTTTAATTGCATATTACCATCCCACAACTAAAGTGTACCTTGCTGTGGTAAATAAGGTACACGAAATAATTGATGAAACCTGCCAGCATTGCTCTTACTCCGGCTCTACCTTGAGTGGGTCGTAGTTTTTGGTGTGTTTTTCCTCCTCTTGTTGCTCAAACTCGAACTCAAAATTATACCAACTAATTTACATGGGAAGATATGTGTTAATGTTGATAGTTTGCACATCATAGAGCTAGAGGCTTTCGACGTATGAGCTAATTCGAAATAAATTTAATGTATGGCCAAATTCATGCTAAAATTAAAATGCTAATGGTTTGCCAAAAAAGAATTCAAATATTCACCCAGGGTTGCGGCTTATCATTTTTGACTCAGGCATATTCATTTGCCAATATCTCCTTTCAGAGGGTCGATTTCAAAATATGATGTATGATGAACTTGTAGTGCATGAGTAGACCTACAACTTTGTCTAACAATACATTGCTCTAACTCCTATATCTTCGACATGAGAGCGTATATTCACAGTGATCTTCACGATGATCCTCGCGTGATCTTCACCGCGAATATCATCGCGAAGATCACTGCGAATATACGCTCTTATTCCTCAGATATAAGAGATAGAGCTATGTACTATTAGACAAAGTTGTAGGTCTACTCAAGCACCATTATTCATACATCATACATCATATTTTGAAATTGAGCTTCTGAGAAGAGCTATCGGCAAATGAATATGGATAAGTCAAAAATGATAAGCCGCAACCTTGTATTCACCTTTATTGACTAAAAAGCAATGATAATATCTATGTGTCCCATACACGAATTTTTACTGTATGATCAACAAATGATATCTATCTGTTACCAAACATACTTCGTATCTGTACAAATAACCACTATGTGTGGCCACACATTCTTTTCATTTGCCTCATAAACTTCATTTGTGTTTCTAAGAGTATTCTGTTTATGTTTGTAAAAGACGAACCAGCCACCGTCTGAAAGTCTCTTTAATCAAGACATCTAATCAAATCTGTTTATGTGTGAACAAATGAATATTATGTGGAATTTTTCATGTTTTTTTGCGAATAAATATGTGTGGATTATTTTCCGTGCTTGAAAAGGAAAGCATAAAACATATCGTTATCTAGATTGTTATGCCTGGGACAGACATACAACGTACAGCGTTGTACGGACTGTCAAAAACTTTAATCCAGTACAAAAAACGCGTACTAGACTAAAGGAGTACAACGCTGTAGGTTGTATGTCTGTTCCAGGCATTATTCTATAGGCAAACACATGTGAGGTTAGATTACATAAATTTTGTAAATTCAATGGAAACCAAAGCATCAACCGTCTAAACACGCGGAAAATCTGACCGTCTAAACACCCGGAAATCTGAGTAACACGCTCAAACAACCTCGCTTTCATTTGTATTTATCACTATCCCTTTTTTTCTCACGGAAAATTTACCCAATTTTCGAAAAAATTGGAACAGCTCATGAATTACCAGTCAAGGTGGTGCATTCGTTCATGCCTTGACCTACCCCGCATGGGGATGCTTGGGAAAAGTTTGTGTTCCTGTTTCGAAATACTACCTCACAATGCCCTCCGCTCAATTTCAAACTACTTCTATTACATTTTTACAGCCTGCCGTGAGCTAACGGAACTATCAATACTTTCTCTTAACAACTTTGTTCTAGCAAAAAAATTGCTGTCTACTCCTAGAGCCTCACTCCTGGTGATGAGAAATTATTTCCTTCTCAAAACAACATCATCATGAATTAAGTTGTTCCAATTTTTATGAAAATTGAGTATTTTTTAAGTGAGAAAAAAAGGGACAGTAATACAAATGAAAGAGAGACTGATTTGAGCATGAAAGGCTTGACCACAATAGATACGTTTGCGTTCCTTCACATAAATTTGACAGAAAATCTATGGGAAAATATCGCGCAAACGCATCCGCAAACTATCAATTGTGGGCCAGCTATAGGCCTGCAAGCCGATTCTAGTTGAACATATCGAAACCATTCGCTCATTTGCAACATTAATTGTCAAACTTGTCGTTGCCGTCCCATGTTCACATTGTTTTTGGGCCATGAAACATTAGGTCATATGAATAAAGTGAGTTAAAGCTTTTACTTTGCTCAAATGCGCACGTCAAACCTTTTACTTGAGCATTTACTCACATCGATATGACAAAAGCAAGAATTTGAGTATTTACTTTTCGAACATCCAAATCCATATGAATAAAAAGTATAATCTGAGTAAATGCTCACAAAATCTTGAGTCACCTGTTGAGCATACTCAGTTGAAATCAAACTAACAGAATCGTGTGTTTCGTGGAAGGAATAACATGAAATGTACGTGGGAGATTTTGTTTATTTATAATTTCCAATGGTAGTTGACGTAAAAGTGTTTATCAAGGTTTTGATCGTTCAATGAAAGTTTATAAAACATGACGAGAAGTAGACGATGATAACTTCAAGCAACTCTACTTCCACATAACGAAAAACAATTAGCTTTACTGTCAAAACTATAATTCGAATTTAAGATATATTATCACATTTTATGTTATTGTTACCGCATAGTTTAATCTTCTTCGCCAAATAACCTCTTCGTTAACACATACTGTTATAGGGTGATACGGTCAAAATTTGGTCAAGGGAAAACGCGTGTAAATCGGTGAAATCGTTTATTTAAAAAGTCAAATTAAATTTCTTTTTCAAGTTCAATTAGTATAAAATTCAGGAAAAATATTCAGTTAGGCTTCCGCTTTTCCAAATCCGAATTGCCGGGCCTTACGCTTGACCCCTGCCATCAGATTTTGTACAGCCACCTTGTCCACCTTCTTCGCCGCAGAAAGCCAGTTTGCCTTGAACTGCTGCTCGTCCTTAGCAGTTTTTTTGGTCTTCTTTAGGTTCCGCTTGACAATAGCCCAGTATTTCTCAATTGGGCGGAGATCTGGCGTGTTGGGAGGGTTCTTGTCCTTGGGAACCACCTGCACGTTGTTGGCGGTGTACCACTCCATGGCCTTTTTACCGTAATGGCAAGATGCCAAATCCGGCCAAAACAGTACGGAACAACCGTGTTTCTTCAGGAAAGGCAGCAGACGTTTATTCAAACACTCTTTCACGTAAATTTCTTGGTTGACAGTCCCGGAAGCTATGAAAATGCTGCTTTTCAAGCCACAGGTACAGATGGCTTGCCAAACCAGATATTTCTTTGCGAACTTTGACAGTTTCGTGTGCTTGAAAATATCTGCTACCTTTCCCCTTCCTTTTGCCGTATAAAACTCCTGTCCCGGAAGCGGCTTGTAGTCGGCTTTGACGTAGGTTTCGTCGTCCATTACCACGCAGTCAAACTTCGTCAGCATCGTCGTGTACAGCCTCCGGGATCGCGCTTTGGCCGTCGTATTTTGTTTATCATCGCGATTTGGAGTTTCTTGTAAGTCGATATATAGTCGACTATAGTCCGGCTCGTTTTTTGGCTCGATGCACGGTTGTAGACGATACACCCAGCTTATTTGCGGCATCTCGGAGAGATAGGTTAGGGTTTCGCTTGAAACTACCGGCAACTCTCTTTGTCGTCTCAGCGGCTTCCGGTTTTCGATTTCCCCCCGATCCAGACTTCCTGGCTGTCGACAAACGTTCCCCAAACACTTTAATTACATTTGTAACGGTTGATTTGGCAACTTTTAGCGATTTTGCCAACTTTGCGTGCGAGTAGCTCGGATTTTCGCGATGCGCGAGCAAAATTTTGATACGCTGCTCTTCTTGCTTGGACGGCATTTTGACAACTGAAGAGTGAATTCCAAAATCAAAATAGGAGCAACATTCTACACACACACACCTTCAAAATGAGGGGTGTTCAGGTTCTTTAAATGCAAAATTGAAAGAAATACGTCAAGTTGATATTGACCAAATTTTGACCGTATCGCCCTTTAATGTATGCCCTAGGGGCAAGACACTGAGCAATCCTGAGTAACTCTGAGCAATTATGAGCATCTCTTTTTCACTGGATTCATATTGTGCTATTCAACATTCCTACCTTTTGTAAAGCTTGGTTTTGACAGTGAAATTGCATAATCAAAACAAGAAAGTTCTGTCGTGAATGGTCATCGCATCAACGTTTTGGTAATCCTCACCAGCTAGTCATCATATTAATATGTAGTTGATAATGATTTGTGTAGATTGTGTTGTTTTCAGCTTGGTTCAAACTTGTGTTGATCCCCCAGCCCGAGCTAAGCTTATTGCTAGCACACATCTACTATTCACCTGAAGCCGTCCCCGTATAAAAATTAATGAGTCGTGCGATCATCAGCCTCCCTCCCCCCTCCCCCACCCTATGTATGCATCTTAAAATGATCCTACAGAACATTTGCTTCTGGACTCCGGAACTTCTACTTCGGGGCCTAATTCCTCTTCCAAATACTGCGACCTATTTTACCTGAAATGAGTACTTCTCACGATACCATAATAAATAGTTATCCCAGACAGTAAACATACTTCTGTTATTGGTTGCCAAGGTAACCACCATTACCAGGTTATCAATTACCAGTTCAAGCCAGTGCTGCCAGAATACTTCAGATCGAGTTATAAATTATACAAGTTGATGGAAGCTGATGCATTCTGAGCAAACGTGAGTTTTACGATCAAATATAAGTGAAGTTGTTTTTTTTCGTTTTCGCACATATTTTATGGCGTTCCCATCACTTTATATCTTGGGGGAGAAGTTAATCATAAAGTGTGCTATTTAGATGATTCCTGAGTAATTTTGAAATAACAAGTTACTCACGAGAAAGCTGTCTTGCCCCTTGTGTATGCCATATTGTCTTTGAAAGGTTTTTAATTGTCTGCACCTGGTCTGGATTATATAACAACTTTTTAGCATAGACCACACCAAAAATAACTATAAATTAGAAGAAAAATTAGTAATCTCCATTTAATTCCAACTACCTTTGCTTATCTTCGACAGATACGCGTATTTCGTCTACAATGTGCAGACTTCTTCAGTGTCTCGTACTAATAACTCGACTAGTACGAGACACTGAAGAAGTCTGCACATTGTAGACGAAATACGCGTGTCTGTCGAAGATAAGCAAAGGTAGTTGGAATTAAATGGAGATTACTAATTTTTCTTCTAATTTATAGTTACAAGTATTCCACTAAACAGCTCAAACCCTCTAGGATTCACACCAAAAATGTTGTTTATAAAATTGGCTTTTTATGGTAACCTAACTTTATCGCCTATTCAGGATTTTGTTATTTGACTTTTTATTATCTGATATATCGTTAAAACGTTATGGGATATTGTTAGTTTATAGTTGTCAAATATAAGGGTAAATGTCGTAACAATAAAGGAAACGGTCAACAACATTATGGAAAATGGTCCAGGAATGTTTTATGATTATGCGGGCGGTATTTTCAAGAAAATGTGAACTTTGTTGCTCAAACATTTTTGGAAGATGATTCTGAACATCGAGGAGGAGTATTATCAAATATACAAAGGATGAAGCGTTTTTGGTGACCACGGATTCCAAGTAACAAATAAATATTTTTGTGGAAACGATGTATTTGCATGGTTTGATTTACACAACATTGTTTAAATTTACATCAAAACAGAAAAGCTGAAAAAATGTTCATAGAACGGTCATAGCCTTCCATCAACTGGAAAAACTATTTTTCCAATTCGTTCAGAAAAAAATTTCGATTTGCAATCTGCTTCCGGTCCTACTTTACTTTGCGTTATGCTGTTAATTTTTATCGTCACTTGCTAAACGGACATGTATTTTTCTGTTTCGCTGACGGCGTTTGAGATTTTTCCTGTAGAGTTTTCCAATGGAAGATAGAATATACCCAAACTTCGCATCATCAGAAGTTCTTTTTGCCGGTAGTTTCGCTGCCCGTTGCATTCTGATTTTCATTTTCACTATCCTCAACATGGCAACTATCCTCCATGGTAAATAAAATAGACTTACTGTGATTCTGTTCATCCTCCAGATACTCCTCGTTTAAGGAATCGTCAGACATCTTCCCGTATTGATATTTCAGATAAGTTTTTTGTTTACCAACAATCCTTTTTTCTGGACGGATACAAAATTCGTCCATTTATATTAAAACTGTCGATGTTCAACTTGAAACATGAAAATTATTTAAAGAAAATAGAAAGCATGTTTTGAACAAAAATAACAATTTTTGAATCAAATTCAAAGCATGTTAATTTCAACAATACATTCATCGGGAATTTTAACGTGTACTTTCCTCTCAAGAATGTGTGGCCGAGGCAAGCATTCGCCGTTGCAACATGAACCACCCGCATAACGAAAAACAATTTGCTATATAGTCAAAAGTATATTTCGAAAGTAAGATATATTATCACATTTTATGTTATTGTTATCGAATTGTTTAATCTCATTTTCACCATACAACCTCTACATTAACACATATTGTGAATGTATGCCATATTGTCATTGAAAGGTTTTTTATTGTCTGCACTCGGTCTGGATTATATACCAACTTTTTGGCATAGAGTACAGCAAACATTTTGTTCGTGAAAATTGCCATATTTTTATGGTAACCTAACTTAACCGCCTATTCAGCATATTGTTATTTGGCCTTTTACCATCTGACATATTGTTAAAACTATATAGGAGATTGTTAGTTTATAGTTGTCAACTATAAGGGTAAATATCTTAAAAATAAAAGATACGGTCGTCAACAATAAGGGAATCGTCCAGGAATGGCTTGTGATTATGCGGGCAATCATCACATTAATCGGTAGATTATTTGCTTGGTTCTTGGAACCTGTTGGCATTCAAGCCACAACCAGAATTAAACTAACTCCGATGCATAGAATAAATAAAATTTAGAATGCAAAATAATCTAAATATTTTATTAAAACAATAATAATTTATTCTTGTTTCAAAAAAATTACGTTTATTCTTATCATTAATATGTTTAAAATAAACACAACATGATTTTTATTTCAAACATCAATGATTCTTGGTTTTAAACATAAAACATGTTTGAAATAAAGCAAGTTTATGTTTGCGGCCAGAATACAATCAATTGATTTATGTTTGATTCACCTGGGATATGTTTGTTGTGACGGCATTTTTTCATGCACCAAGAAAAGCAGCAATAAGAGAAATTTGTTTTGACGGAGCAAATGCTATATTCGAAATTCGAGCTTACTCCGAGTAAAGTTCAACTTTATTCATACGAATTTGAGCAAATGCTCAAACAGTTTACTTTACTCAAACTGGTTTGCTTGTGAGTAATTACTCGTTTTTATTCATATGGCCTATTATGAACCATAACGTTTCATAAGACAAATCTTATGAATTTCCATAGCTTTTTTACGTCAGTGTTAATGCTCCCTCGTGGTCATCGTCGAAAGCTGGGAGATCGCCTGTTACTAAGCAACGTCGGTTCTACTTTCACGTTATCAAAAGTGCAGCACCTAATTTTTAAGCAAAATTGATTTGTTTGCCATAAAATTGAGGCATTACAGTGTCTGATAAACTGAAAACTTTCTCTTAAATTTGCCGAAGATGGACCAAATTGCAGAGTCAAACGAGGTAATCATTTTTTCATGAAATTTGCGTCTAGGTTGAAGGCATTTTTTTTGCATTTCTCGCACTAAGTATTAAAAGGACGTAACATAAATTATGAATTTTCTATTCGCATTGCGGCTAATTCTTGAGTAATTTTTCAGCCAGACGTATCTGATTTTGTAATCGACAAAGATTTTTCATGAGGGCCTACCTGACAAACGATTTTTTTTTCCTTTGCTGTGTGACGGCTAAGACCATGGTTGGTCCATCTTGCCAGACAAACGTTAACAATTGCTTTTTCCGCTAATTTATCTTTATTGGAAACTTGCCTAATCAATCCATTACAGTCATTTCGAAAAGGAAGGGTTTACATATCCGATAGCGTTGAAGGCTTACATGGGTACCCTTTGTGCCACGAGAAATTTACGGAAGAAGCTATTGTTTACTTTGTCAAAATATTAAATTCAATTTTAAACCTAGGTTGGACCTAGTTCCAACCTGCGATACACGAACCCGAACCCCTGCGAACGTATTGTCATGTGAACCTCAATCCGATTCGAGTTACAAATGAAACCATACACAATGACTTTCAACACACAACAAGCCGACACAAGTTTGATACACGCTCCAGGTTGGAACCAGCGTTGCCAGGTGGATTTATACAATATCGGTATTGCTTATTAAAAAATATTGGTATTTATCGGTATAAAGTTAAATTCAGATTTTTTTCAAGTGAACTATTATTTAATTTTGATATAAGATTACAATATATTTTGGCGATCATTTTTCTTCTATTTTCTAATTGTATATGAACAAAGTTTGACGTAGACATAAAAAATAATATAAAAAATGCATTAGCCATTTTTTTTTATTTTTACCATCTCGAGGTTGAATATGTATACTTTGAATAAATATACTTTACAATATATATTTTTTAGAATACTCATTTCTTAAGATGTTATTAAGATAACAAAAATCATGTATAGCGATAAGGTTTTTGAGCCTACTCCCGTTGTGCTGAGCACCTCGCTAAGCACATCCCTTTTTTTTTTAAATAGATTTTAACACAAAAACGGATTAATTCTAGTGTATACCGGTTTCAATTTTATACACTTTTCCATACATACCACTGGATTTGTTAGTCACGAAAAGATATGATCGATTATTCAACACTGCTTCTTGAGCGCATAGTGTATTTGATATTTTTGATTTTTTTTACTTGATAGAACGAAAATAGGCGACTACGAAGAAGTAGCGCTCTACCCTATCAATAATATGATAATTTCTTTTGAAAATCCCATATTAAAAAGCATAAATGTATAAAGTATTGTTGCTTGTTAATGTAGGACTATTGAGTTTATTTTGCCTAAAATTACAACCTGTCTTCATTTGTCCCTGGGCTCTGGCAAAACCTTGAGGTAGTTTAACTTCAACTACCAGGTCCCAGGGCTGGTCTGGTTCTTTACCATTTTGGAAAGAAGCACACTAGTGTTGCCAGATCAGTGATAATGCAGCCCAAAAATGCTTCTGAAAATCCGCCAGTACGTCCTTTCGACAAACATTGTTATACTGAGATAGTGATCGATGGTCAAGTACAGGATTTGCGAATAGTTGGAATGTTGCACTTGATCATATAAACGCAGCTGAAAAACCTGCATAGTTTATTATCACAACCTAGCGCACTTTTGGAAAGCATTATCACATTGGGGAACCTGTTCCATTATTCATCTCATGATCCATTATTCATGATATTCGGAATTATAGGAGTTTGATGTATGAATCAATTTATTCCTTTTGTTATTTAATTACTCTCTACTTCAAAAAAAAAAAACATTACATTTAGATATCCGATGGTTACGCGTCGATTTTTCGTCGATTGCTAAAAGATGAGATAAAAATGGAAATGGTAACCCAAGATGCTATGCTTGTATCAAAGCTTTCTACTGAGAGGCGATTTTGCTTTCTTCATTCTTAGTTTTGAAGCAAAACGGAGCTCTTACAGTGCGGATCGGCAATTGACGATATACTACGTCATCAAGAAGAAGTCCTGTTGAAGAATTTCAAATAAAATTCAAGACAAAACCCCCGAAACTGAACGAAAAATCTCTGGTTCTAACTAAACACTCCACGGAACGAGTGAACTAGTCAACAGACGCAAGCTAAAAATAAGATAAGTAATAAATGTGTTATCTCTCTCAATATTTCAAAAAGCTTTTAAGGTGCGCATTGACAATGGACGATTTACCTTGTCATCAAAAAGAAGTTTTGCTGAAGAACTCAAAACAAATTTCAAGACAAACTCGCGAAACAAGAAGCAAAATTTCATCTTGAAACGAGAGAGCAAGCTCTGAATTATAGTAATATCAAGCAAAACAATTAATCACAAGGTAATAGATTATATTTGCAATTGACTGATGTATACTCTTCTCCCTACAGCCTTACATACCAACAGTTATCCCCCCTCCCCAATCCTGTGGGTAGTGATGCAATATCATTGTACACTTCTAGTGTGCTCTAATAGTGTATCCCGCAAAATTCAAATCCCCCATGGGAAGAAACGTTGCGTAGCCCATTCAACTATCCCCTGATGTATTATGTAAGGTTTGAATTCTTGTACTTAAACTGGTGACCTGGCGCCTCGCCCCCTTATACGTCAATAAAATAAAATAAAATAAAATAAAATAAAATAAAAAAATTACAACCTGTCTTCATTTGTTAACGCATTTTATATCATAATTAAACTCGATAGTTTTATCACAGACATACAACCATAACACTCCAAATTTGTTCATCGTACGTGCATTTAAGACTTATTCAAATGTTTCTTGCGTTGAGTTTCGAACGGGCGAACTGCATATAGCGATTTCACTTCTTTGATCAGAAAATAATTGATAACTTCAGGTAAACAAGTTGGCATATGCGTTGCGATAAAGGATAACTCCGTCTTGCAGGTTAAATACTGAAACTTGCTTTGACTAAGATATTAGTCAAAAATCGACTAAGAGAAATTGATCAATGCAATTACCTCCGTATGAAACTCAAAGCGATGTTTGATAGTTGGCATTTAATTCCCTTGCGTTTGACGTATAAGAAATGTTAAATGTATTGTGGCTATCTGTGGTTTTATTAAATGATACGAAAATAGATGCCATTGGCTAAAGGATAATGTTGAAACTCAAGACTAATGAAATATTATGTGTGACTGAATGAACTGAATATCATCGTTACTTACTTTTTTTTTCGTTTAAAGCTTTTTTATTCCTTTATTTTGTTTTTTTATTATTTCAAATCTGCTGCAGTTTTAATTTAGAAAATATTTTCTGAAAAATAATTAATTAGAGGTAAGAAATCTAAAAAAACGCTGATGAATAATAAACCAAATATATTGTTGAAATCACTTTCATAAAAAATCGGTATTTATCGGTATAAAAAGTTGGAAATCGGTATTTTCAGAGCCCTTGTCGGTATATCGGTATTGAGAATAAAAATCGGTATAAATACCGATAAATCGGTATACCTGGCAACGCTGGTTGGAACTGAATCAAAAACGAATTCGATAGAAGAGAAGTAAGATTCGATCGTAAATTTCGCAAAACTCAGCATCCCCACAGAAACTAGCATAGATCATTGCACGATGGCGTCATCAATTCAGTTTTGACAGTTCAGGGAGCTTGTTTACGTGGACTTAGAATATTATCGGCATGATCGGTTTGGGATTTTGTGCTCTAAATTTATTACGATTGAAGTAAAATTGCCGGAAAACATGCACCAGTGCTTATTTTAACATCGTTTCTTGAATCTCATCGTTAAGAATCCAGAAAAAGCCAATGAAAACATTCTCTTGAGCGGCTCGAATTCTAACACCTTGTAAACAAGCTCCCTGAACTGTCAAAAAAGTGAGGGTAATACATTCGGTGCAATGATCTATTGCCATCATGTTAGGGAAATGTTATTCCTTTGCACCCTAGTTAGCATAAAAGTACTAAGGATTTCAAGAATTTAACGTTTGAATCTGTCTTCCACTCTTGTCGAGAAAGGATGACGAGTGAATCTTGCTGGACTAGAAAGAAACTAGCTCCGAAAAATATTATGCCAAATGGGATACTTCCAAAGTATAAGCGTTGTAATGCAATTCGTTGGGCTATCGCTATCGCGACCAACCAAAACTGACTGTCAATGGAATGCGTTCGTTCAGATCCATTCAGCAAGAATTCTTTTACATACATTAATTGTCAACATCAAGAATTCTTTGTTGCATTCAACACGGAAGATGTTTCTCTATTAATCTCATTGCTCGCAATTAATTTTGTTATTGATCGGTTAATCAATCAGCCAATTAACTTTCCAATCTCTTGGTTCAGTGTAGGATAAATATTCAAATATGAGATTAATATCGGAATAGTTACCCTATATATACTTGGATGATTATCGCATTTCCCACTCTTTTGTAATAATTATTTAATCACCTGTTCCTGATGGTCATTGTAGGTGCAGGGCGCAGAGTCTCACGTGGCGGATGCACCTGGCGGGGAAGAAAGTGATACCGTAGACGATTCGGACCAAAGTTCCTCCGGCGATGATGATTGCTATTCCGACGATGACGATGACATAATGGCGGACGTCCGTGATTTGATAAAACGTGATAAGATCGAGGTCTTAGCCGAGGTAATAAAATGTCGTACCGAACAGCTCCGCCTTCGTCAGCAGCTGAAAGTATACCAGTATGCGCTGGACAAAATGGGTGGCGAAAAAGCTAAGCTACAACTCGATCTGGCTCTTACTACTAAAATGTTACTAGCTCTGCAGGAAGGGTAAGTGTCAATTGCGACCTGTTAGCATAATGATCACACGGTTCTGTTGTGTCTCAGTTTATCCAACCAGCATCAGCAAGATGAGAAAATTCTTAAGCAAATTAACATGACCTCGGACTTCCTCGGGGATTTGGACATAAAGCGGGTCCAATTGATCAAAGAAACTCGTCAGTTGGCGGCACAACTAACCAGTGACAAGGAGAAAATGGAAGCGATGGGTAAGTTATTATTGTGGCGTAGAATTAAAAAGAAACTCATGTGATTTCCATTTGAATGTGGACCTAAAAAATAATGCTCCTGGGAAACATGGTGGAGCGGAGTCTACCGTCAACAGTTTTCCGCTTGACTGCGCGCAGTGCCAAGACTGTTTGACTTTTTCTTACTCCTAAATCGGTATATTTCAGATTGGGATATGGTTTAAAAGTGAAAGGTGTTGTCTCGCGGTGAGAAGATTAACGAATGGCCTTCCATTCCTCATAAAATATTCAACTGCTATCTTACAAACTTAAGATACTCAGTAGACTATTTGTACAATGACCAAATATTTGTGCCTGACAGCTGTCTATGCCTATTACAGATATTTGATCGTGGTACAAATAGTGTTCTACTAGCTTTAGGGTCAACTGTTCATGTGGATTGTTTGCGTTAAATTCAAACTAGTTTCTACCAGAAATTCTACCATATACAGACTAGAACATTTCATTTTGAGTTTAAAAGTGTTAAGTGAAGTATAGATAGCTCATTTGGCAAATGCAAAGTTTGATTCCCATTGTACAATTGCATGGGAAATGGAAACGTCCATAGTGATGACGGGTTTCTTTCCCATATTTTGTACAATGGTCTTGAAGAATATTATAACCTTTCACTTTTAGCAAAGTAGAAATGTTATAGGCCATACAAACATATCAGAAGATACTGATAAGTTTCAATGCTATGCAGAAAAAAGGAAGTTGATAAATCGTTAGGTTTACTAAAACAATATAAATTATTCTTTGTTCAGTTAAGGAACGCACCCAGGAGGAAGCCAACCGTTGTCGCCTGTTGCAGGAGCAAATAGACAAAATGACCGCCATCAATACTGATCTAGAGCAGAAGTTGGTTGAGGCCGATATAGCACATCAAATGATATCTTCCGCCTATTCGGAACGTTCGAATGAGCTGGCAAAGTTATCCACTGAGCTTCAGGAGGCTCAAAAGCGCATTGAGGTTGAGGGGCAATCTAATTCGACGTTGAAGACGAATGTCGATATGCTCCTAGCAGAAAAAACGCAACTGTCCACAGCGATCATTCAATTGGAGAACCGCATGGCGGAACTGGAGGCACAAAAGCAGGAACAACTTGCGCTAATGGAACGATCAGCTAATTCTAGATTGTTAAAAGCGGAGCAACAGAAGGATACCAAGTTAAACGAATTGGAGAATGCGTGGAAAGGCAAATACGAAGAAGAGATGAAGAAGGTCGACGCAAAGATCAATGCTTTGAGGACAGAAAATGAGGACTCCAACAAACAGAATGCTATTTTGTACGCAAATATTGCGAAAATGCGAGAAGAACTTCAAGCTCTGAACAAACAATTGGAGCAAGAGAAAGAACAAGAAAAACAAATGGCTAATAAGATTGGTAATGTTGAAAGTATGTTGGAGGATCGGAACAACGAAATCTGCTTGTTGAACGCCAAACTTGCAAATGAACAAAAACGTTTGGAAGCTCGAAACCAAGAATTTGATCAGAAACTTAAGAACGCCCAAACAGAAGCAGACAAGAAAGCGAAAGATCTCGAAACTCAGCTGCAATGTGCACAGGAAGAAGCTAATAAGTACAAAGCTAGAAATGAAAAACTCGCACAGGACTTAGCTAATCACGCATCAAAGATAAGTACTTTCGAATCAACCATTCTGGAAAAAGAAAAACAGCAAGTAGCTTTGCAAGAGAAGCTAGTCAGAATCGAAAAAACCTTGGAATCAACCATTCGAGAAAAAGACAAAGAGCAACTGGCTTTGCAAGAGAAGATAGCAAAACCCGAAAAGGCCCATGCGTCTTCGGAAGCACCCATCAAAGCAACAAAGAAAGAAAGTAACCGCTTCAATACTGAAAATATAAACAAACAATCTTCCGTCACCCAGATCACATCGACACCGCTTCGACCATCTAACTTGATCGACAGTCTGGACATTCCGTCATCGAAAAAAACACGAATAACCGAGCCCGATTTGCTCAGCGTCCATTCCAGCATTTCCAACTACGACAGCTTCCAGGGTAACGTCGATCGCAAGCGTGACATGAGCCGGTTCTTTATGCGCAAATCACCAACTCAAGCAAATTCAAAAACGGCATCAACAAGTTTCTTCGGAAAGGCCTCCCGAAACAACTCGGTAGACGATTTGATGAGTTTGAATGTAAGTTGTGGGAAATGTGTTTTTTCTTTCTCCATTTTGTAAGGTTCCGTTCTGCTTTCAGAGTACCGTTAACTTGGACGAGGAACCGTTGGAAACACTGAACATCACCAGCAACAGTTCCCCGGTTACATTGGTGAAGCCATTCTTCCGAAGACAAGCGGAGAAAAAATAATTTTTGAGTCTGTTCAATCTGTTGCTATTTATTGTTTCCCCTACATTCCACACTATGTCGTACATTCACTGTAAGTTATTGATTTTATTTTAAAAATTTAGAGATATCTGTCTTCTCTAGATGTAAGACAATTTTCTTCAAGCCGGCAACACCATTGAAGGTGTACTAAGTGCCGGGTGTTATTACCACTTATTTACTACCATTCATCAGAGCTATGGTAACTTTGAAGATGTAGGTACTGCCTTAATAAATGAACTAAATATGTATGCTTTCTTTTTTTTACTAGTTCATTTATTTGGGAGGCTTAATCCCGTTAGCTTTACAGAGCCGATTCTTGGTTTTTTTTATAACATGAATGACTCAATACTACGTTAAGTAGGACTTGACACGTTTACTTGTGGTTTGCGGAGTTTTTGGGGTTGGGCAAGCTAAAGGAATGTTGTGCTTTATCATCTATATGCTATATGTTTGTGTTCCGCCGGTTGCGGTGACAATTGTACGACGATGTTACGACTCCTGAAGATGTCGGAACACAACAAACACTAACAAGGTGGCCACTGATTCGGGAAATGCGGGAAAAAAGCGGGAATCCAAAATCATCGGGAAATATGCGGGGAAAAGTCGGGAATGTCAAAAGCCATCGGGATTTTTTGTCATATAGAAGGAACTAACTCACACCTTTTTCAAATGATTTGAGTAGCGTTTTTGTCGTTTACTCGGCACAACGATCTCATTAACGAAATGAAACAGTATTTTTCTGCATATCCACCATTGTTAAAGAAGGTAGCTCATTGCTATATGGATGGCCGGTTGTCAACTAGAAGGCGTTCAAAGAATTGACTGGGGAAACCAGCGATCTGCGAGCCAGCCCTTGGTTTGAAGTCCTCAACATCGTTAGCTGCGGCATGCACGTCGTACACAATCCTTCAAGGAAGGGTTAAGACAAACAGATTTGCCTGAGGATCATTTTCTGCTGGTTTTGCTCAGCCTGTTAAAAACGTACCGCTTAGGGCATCTTCAGTGGTGGTCTATTTTTCAAACCAATTTATACTTGATTTGCATCAGCAAACTTGAATAGAACCAGCTAAAACAGACCAGCTTTGCGTTCTCCGCACCGGTGTTGTATTTCTGATTATTAAACCCACCAACACCTATCATCCTGTCAATCATTCAACATCCAGAGATCATTAGTTTTGTTTCTTCAGAGACCGCAGATTTTTCGCAAACTTGTTGCCATGAATTGGTTTGACCAAATAATTTTTACTGCCAGTAGTGCGTCGTTAGCAGACGACGAGAATACTTGCTCTTTCGTTTAGCTGAAGATGAGTGTGTAGATGCGTGAATCGCATTCAAACGATACTAGATAATGCTGATTTGTAATTTGGCAGCGGAAAAACATGAGTCTAAACCGAGAGGGTCACGCCCTGAAATACGCCCCAATGTCAACCGTTTTTCGTTTCGGTCATCAGAAGCTGTTCCAGGACAACTTTAGCGACACGCCAACCCATAACTAGAAGCACTTTCTGCATCGTTTAAACATGCCAAGGGAGATGTTCCTGGACATTATGCGACAACTAGAGTCAACTGATGACTTTTTCCAGCTGTTGCGCTGCAGCTGGAAATGTTGACCTAAGTCCGTTACGAAGGTACACTGCAGCCTAACGGATGTTGGCGTAATGTTTTTCAGCTAGTTCGTTCGACGAAAACTTGAGAGTTTGTGAACTTGAGGATTTTTTGCAAATCTACCCTGAAGACATACGGCCCGTTATATTTGCGCCCCCCAACACTGGAAGAGGTGAAGAAACTGATAAACGAAAATGCTTCTCAAAAATTCAAAAAAAAATCGGATAAACTCAGTAAACTTCCTTGAAACTCAGGGAACTTATAAGAAGCTCGGTATACTTCTTAGAGATTCAGGAAACCTCACCAAGGAGGGAACATCCCAAAAAAATAAAGGAACTTCCCAGAAAATCAGGGAACTTCCTAGAAGTTAAGGGTTATTCAGTTTGTTTCCTAGAAATTCAGAAAATTTCTCCTAAAGCTTTCATAAGCTTCACATGAGTTCAGGAAACTTCTCAAAAGTAAAGGGTTCTTCACACGAGTTCAGGCAACTATCCAAAAATTCAGAGAGGTTCCCAGAAGTTCAGAAAATTTATCAGACTTGTTTGGGTATTTCTCGAAAGTTCCTAGCACTACTCAAGATGTTTAGGGAACTTTTCAGAATTTCAGAGATCTTCCCAAAAGTTCAAGGAACTTTCCAGAAAAGTAGAGAACTTCCCATAAAGTCAGAGAACTGTCCAGAAATTCATGAAGCTTTTCAAAAGTTTGCGGATCTTTCTAGAGTTTCAGAGAACTTCTCAGAATTTCATGAAACTTGCTAGAAGTATACAGAACATCTTAGAAGCTCAAGGAACTTGTAGGAGTTCGAGGAAGCAAGATGCTAGAAGAGCACTACAAATGCTATTTGAGAAGATTTGTGAACGAGGTTAGAAACCAGAAAGAAAGATACCTGAATGAAAGTCATCTGAATTTATTCGGTGTTCCGAACAAAAATGCTTGCTGTTGCGGTTGATGCGGTACACGATAAGATGCTGGGAGCAAAGCTGATTTTTATCTTCACGTCTGCAGCAACGATCGAGTCGTTTCCCAGATCGAATCTCCTATGACTTCGTTTCTTTTTGACGATTTGACGGGATTTGTTAGAACCGCTATGGAGACAATTGTAAGGGCTCGAGCGTCTGACAGTCAAAGCTTACTTGTTAATTGGAATAGAATCTCTACTAGCCCTTAATGTGGAAATTGGTTTTTTCTCTAAACCGGCAATCAAGAAAGCGACAAAAATTGCTTAAATTTCCGACAAAGGCGTTTTGGCCTTTATCGCGTTACGTCATCCGCATTAATCTTGTTGTTATAAATCACTTCACGGACATAGCTAAAAAGAGTCGGGGTCTGTGTCTGGAAACGTTCGTAGTTAAAGAATATCTGAGCGCTTCAGTTTCTCACAAAGTAAATGCAGAATTTGGGCAGCTGTGCTCAATTCCGTCTGACGTTGCTTGCCGGATTCCAGAGAAAAGAACACCGTTTGGACAAATATTGGCTAGAAATGATTGGTCATTCCAAGAAGATGCTCATCTTGTCGCACAAAAATGCGGATTTTCATTAAATGGAAAGTGTCTGGTGGTGAACCAAACTGTAAAAAGTTTGGGAGCTCAGAGATTTGTTTACAAACTGTCAACAACGTTGAGAACACGAAGTCCTTGATACAATATGCACGCAACGTACGTTGTTCTCGAAAACCTCGATCGCTTTACTGTTTTTCTTCGATGTTTGTGCTTTTAGAAACTTGAAAGATCAATGACTTACATAAAGCTAAGTGTTCGCGATAGCAATCTGAGGGACCAAAGCAGATTATGCAATACGCAAGAAACCCGCGGTTACTTTTTGAAAAAAAAAAACTTCATAAACTTCAAAAATATCTATAAATCCAATATACATTACCTAATCTTCTATTCGGGAAAATAATGCAAAAATGCGTGTAAATTCGGGAAAAATGCGGGAATTTTTAAATTAAGATTGTGTGGCCTGCACTAACAAATGAATAAAAAAGAAAAAAAATCAAACAGATTAAACTCTTACACTAGGAATTTGGAGGAACACATGTTTAACGTGCATTTTTTTCCGATGTTACAAGAAAAAATACTATCGGAGTCATTCAAGTTTGACCCTTTACTGGAACTGTATCTAGAGCAATGCCATTTCGGTAATGGAACATCGGTGTTTGTAGGATCCGAGTATCCAGAGAGATTTTCCCGAGTCCTGGAGCTATGCCGAAAGCTATGGAATTTGGTAGGCAGGTACAAGCCGGTTGAGCCAAGAATGGTTACGGTGGAGGAAGTTTTGATCGATCAGAGAAGGTGGATATTCTGAAGAATAGAAAAGGGTAGCGACGATGTTGATGGGTTGGAGGCAGTGCTGTGCATTTTCATGATGGTTATGAGACTATGACCATCATCTTCTCATAATCATTAGAACTCGCGAATGATGGTCAAATACGGTGTCACTCACAAACAGGTTGATCTCATTTGACCGTTTGTGATAAAAGTCTACCCGAGACTCTATTAAAACACGCTGCAGTCCTTCGATCGCGCCGTTAATCCTATAATTGTTTCGGCGAATTGGCATCCTCAGAATTCAACTATTGCGCAATGCCCTTGGTTGAACGTTAATATTAATCTGCTCCAGCATGGCGCTGCAATCGATTCGGCCTTGTAAAATGTATGCAACAAAGAGAGCCCTGGTTGTGTCACGACGAAACCGAAGCGGTGCAAGATCGATCACTCGCTACCTTCTCAAAGCGAGCATAAAACCTGCGTTGAACAGATTCGACTCTATTCCCGCCATTAATATAGCTCGGATTCCAAACGGCAGAGCAATACTCAAGAGTCGTTCGCACCAGGGAGCAATAAAATGATTTCAAGCAGTAAATATCGGAGAAGTCTTTAGCCATCCGAAAAATAAAGTCTAGAGCTCTTGACGCCTTGTCCACGTCGTACGAGATGTGGATGTGAAACTTGTACGTCAACTGGGAATTCAGAATAACTCCTAGATCTTTTACGTGAATCGTGCGTGTGATTACCGTACTTCGAAGCTTATAGTCGAAGAGAATCGGCTCCTTTTTTCAAGAGAAAGTGATCACCGAACACTTCTCCGGATTACAATCGTTGATAGACTGGATTCGTAACAGGATCTTCAGGTCATCAACATACGAAAGACTGGGGCCTACGGGGGGCAAGTTTCACATAATTGAAGTACAGCAAGAAGATCAGCGGCCCTAAAAGACTCCCTTGAGGAATTCCTGAAGTGGCTGGAAAAACGTCGAACATGCAATCCCAACAGCAACTGTCAGCAGACGATTAGTGAGGTAGGAGCGAAACCATTGTAATAGACTTCCATTTACTCGAAGCTTATGTAGTTTTGCGATAGCGATGTCGTGGTTGAGCTTGTCAAAAGCTGCTGAAAAGTCTGTATAGATGACGTCCGTTTGCTCCCTTTCGGCCATATTTTCCGTAATAAACGAAGTAAGACTCAACAGATTAGTGGTAGTGGAACGGCCGACCATGAACCCGTGTTGATCTTCACTTCAGTATTTCTTGCAATGGGAGAGTAGAGGGTCTATTATAACGAGCTCATATTGTTTCAATACCGCGCTCAAAGACGAAATGCCTCGGTAACTATCAACATCTCGTTTGGTTCCCTTCTTGTGAACTTCCAACACGAGGTAAATATGCCACTTGATGTGGAAATCTGGAACAGACGATGCAAGGGGGCCAGCAGAATGGAAATGTGTTTCATTAGAAATACTGACGGCAGAACTCCACCCGGGCCAGGATTGAAGGATGACTTGAGCTGCGATGTGGCGTTGGAGATCACCTCAATACTGAGATCGATTGCACCAAATGAGTGACCATGAAGAGACACGTTGTTCGTAGCCGCAGTGTCTGATCGTCAGTGAATATGCTGGCAAACTTGATCGAAAACAAGCGGTAGATATCCTGATGAATGGAAGCGCTTTCACCGTTCAAGACAATGGACGATGATAGTCCAGACTCCCTGCGCTGCTGATTAACATATATCCAAAAAGATTTCGGACATGATTTCAGCTTTCTTTGGACCTTTTTTTGGTGTCGAGAGTAGCATAGCCGACTAACCCGCTTGAACTCGTTATTGAGCCTCACGTAGAAATGTTTCAAGGGAAGCGTGTGATATTTAGTGTATCTTCGAGGTGCTGATCTTTTGGTCGATTTAACCTTTTTTGGTAGCTTCGTCTGCCATGGATGAAGAGTCTTTCTGGCGAATAGTTTTCGGCACATGCCTGTCAATGACGTATGCCAAGACATGAGAAAATGTGATAGTGGCATTGTTAACGTCGTCAGCGTCCAGAATTGAATCCCAGTTTATGTTGAC
The DNA here is from genome assembly GCA_034211315.2 of Aedes japonicus. Taxonomy (NCBI): domain Eukaryota; kingdom Metazoa; phylum Arthropoda; class Insecta; order Diptera; family Culicidae; genus Aedes; species Aedes japonicus. The sequence continues at coordinate 202,125 of JASCZW010000138.1, forward strand.
CAGCACCTCGGCTATGCTACGATGGTTGTCTTTCCGGAAATCATACGACACAGGCGCTGGAAAGTCAGCATTGTCGTTGTCCAGGCTTTCAAACCGCTTAACCAAAGGGCGGGGGCCATAGAGATGAACGGAGCGGTGTCTCGAGAACTTACAAAACAGAGGTCCAAGATGCGGTGATTTTCGTTCACTACGTGCTTAATTTGGGAGAGTGTTGCCACGCTATAGCAATCGAAAAGATGTAAAGCTTCTGAATGAATTGCAGTCAGACTGATCCATGAACTCATCCGCTGAAGCCGAGTTTTCAACTATAGAGAAATCGGAGCGCCTCAATGAATTCGGTATCACGTGTCCGATCAGGTGGAATATACACAACACACAGAAACAATGTTCTATCCAATAGTCTAACAGTGAGCCAGATCAGCTCTAAACACTCCCATTCGCTATTTTCGATAGGTTTCGCCTTCAATCCGCAACGAACCGCTATTAGAACACCACCTCCAGTAGATTTCCTGCTGTTGTTGGGATTTCTATCGCATCGGAAAACCTCATAAAGGGTGTCCACGATGAAATTGCCACACACAAAATTGATTCGCAAAATTCGAGTTTTCATCCGATTGCCATCAAATTTTCAGGGATTGAGAAATAACTATTAAACTTCATTTTACCATTTTACTCGTATTTTATTTGCAGTCCATACGCAAATGCCCGCACCTTGGCCTTAACCCCGGCCATAAGATTCTGCACAACCTGTGAATCAACCGTTTTTTGTATGTAAACCCATACTTTCTTCAGTTCCTCGACTGTCTTCACTACCTTAGGTCGTTTAAGAAGGTGCTGCTTCATAATCGCCCAGTACTTCTCGATGGGGCGGAGCTCCGGAGTGTTGGGAGGGTTGAACATTTTCGGCACGAAATTGACCTTATTGTCCGCATACCACTTCAGCACGTCCTTGGAGTAGTGGCATGAGGCCAAATCCGGCCAGAAGATTGTTGGGACGTTGTGGGCCTTCATGAGAGGAAGCAACCGCTTCTAGAGGCACTCTTTTATATACACCTGTCCGTTCATCGTGTCCTGGGTCACGAAAGGTGCACTCCGCTTCCCGCACGTGCAGATGGCTTGCCAAACCAGGAATTTCTTCGCAAATTTGGACATCTTCTGAGTGCGGACATGCTCCGGAACGCTGAACTTATCCTTGGCCGTGAAGAACAGGTTGCCGGGGATCTGTTTGAAGTCGGCCTTCACATATGTTTCGTCGTCCATGATGCAGCATTCAACTTTCGTCAGCATGTTGAGGTACAACTTCCTGGCACGGGTTTTGGCGGACTTGTTCTGCTTCTCGTCGCGATTAGGGGCCTTTTGTACCTTGAACGTTCGAAGTCCAGCCTTAGTTTTGGCCTTCTGAACAAAACTTCGGCTTAGGTGCAGCTTCTTAGCCACATCCCGAACGGAGGCGTTCGGATTTCGGATGAAGGCCCCAACTACGCGGTTGTGATTTTTGGTGTTGTACGGAATACTTTTTCCTTCACTTCTGGGCTTCCGATCGGTGGTCAACCTCGAACCGCTTAATCACTCGCGACACCGTGGAATTCGCGATTCCCCATTTTTTAGCGATGGAACGATGCGAGAGATCCTTGTTCTCGTGATGAATGCGCAAAATTTTATCACGCACGAGCTGTTCTTTCGACTCCATTTCCGCGAGTTTTGATCACAGGACTTTAAAACTTGCAGGATGTAAATAATGCACTATGAACTAAATCCACCCAAATTTTCATTAAATTCTACCCAACGGTTAAAAAGTTAGAGCAATTTCATAGTGTGGCAATTTCATCGTGGACACCCTTTAATCGGGTCCGAATACTTGGTTGGAAAGGGTCCGTCCATCGAACCAAATCTCGATCAGCATGATAACATCATAGCAGCGAGCAGCGGTAGCCAAGGATATTAGAATTAATTCCGCCGACGTTCTGGTAGAAAATTATGAGGTCCTGTGTACGGCAGACGGACGAGTTGGGCTGAACGGATTTCCTTCTACCTAACTTCTGGAGCGAGGCAGCTTCAACACAATCAGTGATGGCAGACGGCGGAACTATAGTTGCGTATTAGGTAGCAGGTGAGTACGAGGAATTGGGAACAACATCAGGCTGCGAAAATTCACGTTTATGTTTGAACATGCCTGACGTAGCAAGTTGGGAGACACCCAGTCCACATCTAAGCTCAGGGCCAGAACGACTCAGAAGAACGCTGGCTGTAACAGGCTCGACTGAGTTAAAGGAACTGGGGACTCCCATATTGCTTTCTACGGTGCGTCCTGGATGTCCATAAAGTGCATCGTCCGATTTTGAAGCGAGCCATGTTGTCTGATGTGCGGTCGGTGATGGCAAAAGCTCTTGTTGTGAATGGACGGCCTTTATGGATATTATCGGCAATTTCCGTTTGGTTTTATCTGGTTCCCGGAATTCTGGGTTGTTGAGGCTGTTGCCCGGTACTGAGAAACTATTTAGTAATTTCAATTGCATTTCCCGGATCTTTGGAATTATTTTTACAAGCTTTTTCTATTCCATTGTGGGTCATATGCCGACTTGTTCCTTGAACGGCCATTCGGTAACAGATTCCCGTGGGGTCTCGAATGGCCATGAACATATTTAGAAGGAATCGTTGGCAATATGGGTATCAAAATTCGAGAAATTTCTCCAAGGGGGTATTTCTTAAAGTTGTTTGACCATCTGATGATTTGTCCCCGAACCGGTTATTTCGGATCAGGTTTCCTTGTTCACCATGTTCCATGTTCATGGCCCGAGGATAAACCATTAGAGTTGAAAAATAGCCTTCTGGAGAAATTTCTTGAACTTTAAAACCCATATTGCCACGGTTTCCTTGTAAAAATATTAATGACCTCTCGAGGCCCCATGGGAACCTGACAGGTTCAAGAACAAATCATTATAAGGCCACGAAATGTTGAAAAGTATCCTACTGGAGAAATTCAATGAATTTTGATGCCCGTATTCCCAAGGTTTTCTTCTGAAAATGTGCATGGTCACTCGAGGCACCACGGGAATCAGTTACAGACTGGCCGTTCCGGGGACAAATCGGCTTATGGCCCACAATGAAATAGACATAGTTTATAAGAATTTTTCCAAAGATTCCCGGAACTTCAATTGATATTACCAAATAGTATCTCCGTATTACATTTTTAAAACCTCTTCTAAAGAAACTGTCTTAAAAATGGTCTCTTCTTGATTCAATCATATCTTTCGATGGATAATTTATCCAATGAGGTCGGGGATATGATCGAAGCACTACAATGGAACAGTAGAAGTATTCTAAAAAATTTGGACGCTTTTAAGTTTTTAGTTCACAAATCGCATTGTGACGTATTTGCTCTCTGTGAAACATGGCTCTCTTCTGATAAAGTTTCTCTTTCCACGATTTTAACATTATTCGGCAGGATCGAGGGGACTCATATGCAGGGGTGCTTTTGGGGATTAATAAGCTCCACTCCTTTTATAGAATTGATCTCCCCTCGATGACAGGCCCTGAAGTAGTTGCATGCCAAGTGACTATTCGAGGTAAAAGTTTTAGTATATGCCGCCGAACACGGCAATATCCCGCAAGGACCTTTCGACTATTTGCCTCGCAATGCCAGAGCCACGGTTGATCCTAGGAGATTTTAATTCTCACGGTACAGCCTGGGGGTCACCGTACAACGACAACCGTTCTGCATTGATACTAGACCTCATGGACTACTTCAACTTGACTATTCTGAATACTGGCAAAGTAACACGCGTGGCTCTACCTCCAAACCCTGGAAGCAAATTAGACCTCTCAATCTGTTCGAATTCACTATCATTGGATTGCACGTGGAAAGTGATTCAAGATCCCCATGGTAGTGATCACCTGCCTATCAAAATTTCAATCACCAATGGTTCGTGTCAATCGATCGACATTGCGTACGACCCCCCGAAATGCATAGACTGAGGTAAATTCGCTGAAGCGATCATCGATGGCGAGCAATCGGTCGAAGTCCTTCCTCCGTTGGAAGAGTATCGGTTTTTATCCGGGTTAATCCTCAAATGTGCGATCGACGCACAGCGCAGACCGGTACCAGGATCAACAATTCGCCGACGTTCGCCCACTCCGCGGTGGGACGACGAATGTACTGAAGTCTACCGTGAAAGTCCGTCGCGTTTAAAGCATATCGGAAGCGCGGTTCGCGAGATAACTACGAGCGGTACATTGTTCTTGAGCGTAAGTTTAAAAGCCGAAAAACGTGGATAATGGCGTCACTTCGTCGAAGGGCTATCGCGTGAGACGTCGATGAGAACTCTTTGGACCGTCGGGAGAAGAATGCGAAATGCGTCGTCGGTGAATGAAGACGAGGAAAGCTCTTCCCGGCGGGTCTACGCGTTCGCCAAGAAAGTTTGCCCAGATTCGGTTCCGGTCCGGTGCAACAAATTGCTCGCGATACTCAAACCAATCGTAACGAATTGGATGCGCCCTTTTCTATGCTCGAATTCTCACTTGCTCTTCTTTCATGCAACAATTCTGCGCCAGGAATGGATAAAATCAAGTTTAACTTGTTGAAAAACCTCCCAGACGTCGTAAAGAGACGCTTGCTGAACTTATTTAATCAGTTACGGGAAAGTATTATTGTTCCGGATGAATGGGGGCAGGTTAGAGTTATAGCTTTACGGGAAATCCGCGTCGGATTACAACTCTTATCGTCCAATTGCGATGTTGTCGTGTATACGGAAGCTGCTAGAGAAGATTATTCTCAATCGGCTCGACAAATGGATTGAATCTAAAGGCTTTAACAGAAATTCAGCTGGCCTATGCCCAAAACGAGCAAATGGGTTCAGTGTTCATGGACATTAAGGGGGCTTTTGATTCACTTTGTGTAGACGTCCTTTCAGACAAATTCCACGAGTGTGGCCTTTCACCATTGCTAAACAACTATTTGTATAATTTGTTGTCTGAGAAACATATGAGCTTTTCTCATGGGTCTTCGACAACTTCACGAATTAGCTACAAGGGTCTCCCCCAGGGCTCTTGTTTAAGCCACCTTTTTTATACTTTTTATCAGTGGCGTCTCGTCCATATGTGCACATCGTGCACTGCACAGTCTAAAATTGTATATTTCATGTATAATCAAATTCATCGATTTAATACTCCGTTAATGCTCGCAGACTGGGCATTTCAAATGGTGCACCAGATCCTGTATATACTGTACACGTGGATCGTTTGTAGATGTTTTTTTCCTATAACTTGATTGCCGATGAGTTAGTGTCTGTTTTGTGCACTGTTTTGTGGTCTGCACAGAGTAGTTTTACTCACTAGCTAGTTGCAATTTTATTCTGTTGTTTCGGGATATTGATAAGGTACTTTTTGTGGCATATCACAAGAGACTCTGCAAAGGAGGAACTATGGAGCAAGATATTGTTGTCAAAATTGACGTCCGGGTTCGAAAGAAAGTGCACAAACGGTTAATTTTCTCACGAGACGCCACTGCTTTTTATGTCAGCGACATCGATTGCTGCCTCATGGAAAATTGCACGCTAAGACAGCTTGCGGATGACGCCGTTGTTTCAATTGTAGGACCAGGGGCGAACAATCTGCAAGGACCGTTGCAGGATACCCTAGACAATTTGTCTACCTGGGCTGTAAAGCTGGGTATCGGAATCTCTCCGGAGAAAACTGAGTTAGTTGTTTTTTCTAGGAAGCGTGAACCAGCACAAATACCGCTTCAACTCATGGATAAAACAATAACTCAAAGTTTGTCTTATAAATACCTAGGGGTCTGGTTCGCTTCTAAATGCACCTGGGGAAAGTACATTAAGTATCTGATTCAGAAATGCCAGCAGCGAACAAACTTCATGCGTACTATCACCGGAACATGGTGGGGATACCACCCGGAAGATCTGATAAAGCTGTATCGTACAACGATTCTGTCGGTTCTCGAGTACGGTAGTTTCTGTTTTCAATCCGCCGCGAAAACTCGTATTCTGTAGCTGCAGCGAATCCAGTACCGTTGTCTTCGTATCGCGTTAGGCTGCATGAACTCAACTCATACTATGAGTTTGGAGGTATTAGCAGGAGTTCTTCCTTTATCAGATCGTTTTGTGGAGCTATCGTTCCGGTTCCTCATCCGCTGTGAGGTGCTAAATCCATTGGTAATTGAAAATTTTGAAAAGCTAATCGAACGAAATCCTCAAACTAAGTTCATGACACTGTACTATTGGTACATGACTCTGGAGGTGAGCCCTTCTTCGAATGTTCCTAATCGTGATTACTCCCAAGACTTCTCTAGTTCTACTGTAGTTTTTGATCTCACCATGAAGCAAGAAGCTCGTGGAATACCAGATCCACTCCGTTCGGAGTACATTCCATCAATTTTTGCAAGTAAGTTTAGCCATATCAGATGTGACAGGAAGTTTTACACCGACGGGTCAAAAACAAATGATTCCACTGGATTTGGTGTTTTTAACGACATTCATAGCGCCTCCTTCAAACTACAAAATCCTTGCTCCGTATACGTCGCAGAGCTGGCGGCTATACACTATGCATTAGAGCGAATTGCCTCTCTTCCCTCTGATCAATTTGTCATTTTTACGGATAGTCTCAGCTCACTTCAGGCTTTTCGTTCGATGAGGCCAGCAAAGCACTCACCATATTTCGTTGGCGAAATACGATCTCTTTTGAGTGCTCTATCAAACAATTCCTACACCATCACCTTGGTTTGGGTCCCTTCTCATTGCTCCATTCCGGGTTTATGAGAAAGCGGACTCACTTGCCAAGGTGGGCGCTGTGGCAGGCGATATTTATGATCGACAAATCGCCTTCAACGATTTTTTTGCTATTTTCCGTCAACAGGCCTTGATCAGCTGCCAACAAAAATGGGATGCAGGGGATTTGGGCAGATGGTTACATTCTATTCTCCCACAGGTATCGAAAAAACGTGGTTCAGAGGGTTATCGGGATTTTATCAAGGATATGTGTCGTCTAATGTCCAATCACTACTCGCTAGGCTCGCATTTCTATCGAATAGGGCTCTCAGATACCAATCAATGCGGCTGTGGTGCAGGTTATCAGGACATCAACCATGTTGTCTGGTATTGCCTCGATTTCGAAATTGCCAGATCTGATCTTTGCGCATCCCTACGGGCCCGAGGGAAACCAGAGAAGGAAGATATCAGAGATGTGCTGGGTAAGCTGGACTTGGACTATATGGGGCTAATTTACAAGTTCTTGAAACAAATAGATGTTTTCGTTTGATCCTCTCTTAGCTGTTGTTTAACATGTCCACCTCGCCCCCTCCCCCGTAATACCGCTTCTGTTGTATCGTTACAGCTTAACGCAACGCAACATCTGCGCCAGACCAACAGCAACAATATCGCATCTCCAATCTGCTGTTGAAAGCCAACGTTAAGATTCCTATTTCCCCATTCCTACCCGAATTATTGTAATCCCTAACCTCGACCAAGCCGCGAGTTTTTCGGCTTTCCAAAATTAACATAGTTAGTAAGTTATTGTCATTATAAAAATGAAAAAGAACTCGGCTCCGTTATGCCTATGGCACTTGAACCTCACAAATAAACAAGTAAGTTAAAAAAAAAGTCGTATTTTTGCTAACCAGTTGGATCAGGCTGGTATACATTTAGGAACTTTCTTTCATCTACATCGAATCACCACGTGTTTCGTTACGTCGGTTTCAACCACTAGATTTATTCCAATAAATTATTTCTCACTTGTATTCGTTTTGTTGCGTGCTACCGAAAACCATTAAAATAATACATTTTTAATGACATCAACTTATGCGAACCTCTGGTATTGCTTCCACATAGAACCGAGAAAACAAAACAACTTTTCCAGCGCAACAACCACATTTTCAATGTACGGTGTGCATGGCAAACTGAAAAAAAACTTAAGCGTTTAAAGATACAATATCAAATTCAGCACGATTAGAACAGGACAAGATAACGCTCGGTGTCCATTCCAAACAATAGACTCTATTAATTAGTAGCACAGTACTGTCAGTACGGCGTAAACGCGTGTCGTCCAATTTGGTTTGCATCACTAACACCACTCAAAGGGGTTTCTCATTAAGTACGCTACTTACGAGTATCTACTAATATGTGTCTCTTTCTAAACTTATTGAATTCTTCTTTTATTTTGCATTTTCGCTTTTACTACTAACTAGTTTATTATCATTGGTTTGTTTAAGGTTTGTTATAATGCCCATCAGTGGATTTATTGTTTCTAAGCTTCAATTGAAAGCTTCATGTGTAGGTATGTGTGGGTGTGTTTGTCGAGCTAGTCGAAGAACGAAGGGGACACAGCAAACGAACCTTGTAATTTGATGATGCGCTCTAAAGATAAGGAAATTGTTGCACAAACACTCAAATGCGATCCTTGATGGCTTTTGGCGAGTGATGAGAAAAGACAGTAAGTGTATGGGCTTTGCGAGGGAAACGATGTTAGAGCAGGTAAAGACTCACTACAGGTTATGGTAAGATTCGAATCCGAGCGAGATGATTATGAGGTAGTACTTTTAACTACATTAGTTACGCACATGCTTTGTATGGCTGTTGTTTCCGCGATGTTTTTTTTTTTCTTTTTAACAAACGCAAGAGATTGGTTGTTGTCTTGATTTTTATTACTTTATCCTTTTTTTGCCGTAGTAGTTTGAAGGTTCACTTATTATCATTTAAATTAGTCAACTTTAAATAGACAATAAATAAAAGAATTTATTTTTTCAGCTTTTTTTTCCTAAGAAAAGGCCCCCACTCTGCCTTTGTTTTTCTTGGTTCAAGTTAACAGTGTTTTACACAGACGGGGAGGGGAGCCCTTTTTCGCGCTGGATGCCTGCAAGTATTAGCAAAGCTTACCACTTCATCGCTTGAATTCCTAACACTAATTAAGTTACTAATGCTCTTAACATCTTAATTAAAATCATACAGTTATTACAAATGTATAGGTTGTGAAAGCGTTGGCTTCGGTCTTCCCGATTCTTCACAAGTTGAGGAAAACCTGGAGCTAAGGACGAGGCGCAAGTAAAAAAATTGTTGAAGGAAACAGAAGTTGAAGATTTGGTTTAAGTTCAATGCTTTTTTATCTCTGCCAGCGGCGCATGGGACATTCTCTTGAACGAGATGCCAAGCACTGTCTTTATTCTGCCTGTTTTGCATTCTCTTTGAGCGGTTCGCTGGTTCGTATCGTACTTGGTTCTTCGAAGAAAACGGGGGTGGTTGGTTGTTTTTGGTTGAATGGTCGAGGGGTGCTGATTTACTTGGCTCCGACAGACTTCATCAGTCCATCGGTAGACATGGATTTCGGGCGTTCGATAGGCAGACCCAGAGCGCGATCCCAAACAAGCGAGGCCAACACACCGAGGGCACGGGAAACGCCGAAAAGAACGGTGTAGTAGTTCATCTCCTTCAGTCCGTAGTACTGCAGCAGAACACCGGAGTGGGCATCTACGTTGGGCCATGGGTTCTTGACCTTGCCGAGTTCGGTCAGGATTGGAGGTACAACCTTGTAGATGTTGGAAACCAGCTGGAACAGGGGATCGTTTGGCAGGTGCTTCAAGGCGAACTCACGCTGGCAAGTGTAGCGAGGATCGGTCTTGCGCAGGACGGCGTGACCGTAGCCAGGAACAACCTAAAATATTGAAAATAAAGTTAGTTGAATACCAAGGAAATAATATTATAATAATTCTCACCTGGCCGGATTTGAGCGTCTTCCAGATGAACTCCTTGACCTTATCTTCGCTGGCGTTGTCGCCGAGTTCTTTGCGCAGCTTTTGCAGCCACACTAATACTTCCTGGTTAGCAAGACCGTGGAGTGGACCAGCCAATCCATTCATGCCGGCAGCGAACGATAGGTAGGGATCGCTCAAAGCGGAGCCAACCAGATGCACGGTGTGAGCCGAGACGTTGCCACCCTCGTGGTCACTGTGGATGGTCAAGTACAGACGCATCAATTCGGTGAACTTTTCGTCCTCGTAACCCAACATCTTGGTGAAGTTGGCAGACCAATCCTTCTTAGGATCGATGGCACCAATGCCCTTGCCATCGCGGTACGTGTTACGGTAGATTGTGGCAGCAACGACTGGCAGTTTAGCAATCAGATCCATGCTGTCCTCGTACACGTACTCCCAGTACTTGCTCTTGTGCACACCCTCGGCGTAGGCCTTGGCGTACTTGCTCGTGGTTGAGGGCAGTGACGGCACAGCTGAGCTGCGACATCGGGTGCAACGAGGCTGGCATGTTGTTCAGCATGGTTACAACGTGCGACGGCAGAGCGGCACGGTTGGCCCATTCGCGGGACAGGGCATCGACCTGAGCCTTGCTTGGGACGTCTCCGGTGATCAGCAGCCAGAACAGACCCTCGGGCAGTGGTTCAGCGCCACCTGTAAAAGGTAGAAGACGGAAGGTTGGTTGTGAAAACGGTTGGCTTTCGTTTTGTGAATTGCTTTTTGTTGATTGTTATTAGAGTAATTGCACATTCGGTAAAGCATTGATGATAATATTGGGAGAATTATTTCCTATCTAGGGATTGTGTCTGAATGACCTACATGGGGCAGTTTGCACTACAATAGCATAATTATATGTTTTATATTTCCTCAAGAACCATGATAATGAACCAAAGAAAATTGAAGATATAGTATCCAGTTAATCGTTTTCGAGAATATTAACTCGCGTTTTCATTACCGTTTTGCATACTTATCACTGTTCTATGATGTTGACGGTAAATTAAATACAGTAAACCAATTTATACGAACTAAAGGCTTTGTATTCTAGCGATTTGTACTCAACTTCTGACTTAATGATGACTGCTTTCAAAATAATTGAAAGATGAGTAATAAAGATAAGACACAGATTCACGAAAGAAACGTTCAGGGTTGTTATGATAATGCGGATTTTGTGAATTTTACAGATTTGCATTACAACTTTGGCCTGGCGCGAATTTGGTGCGCTTTTCATACACTTGAAATCCAATTTAGGCTTTGTATAAATTTAGACGATTTCATCAGATCATTAAAAAGCGCAGTGACTTTCCATTCGATTTACTCACTTTAATAGTGACAAAAATCATTAAGACTTTCAAAGTACCCTACAGTCAGTTTCAAAATTGAGCGTACACCCACGACGTAAAGAACTTTCACGAATTATTTAGGGGAATAATGCTTTACAAAAATATTGTTTCTGTTGTAGTTCAGTTCTATAATTGCTCAACTTACGAAGCATGAACTTCAATTATTAAAAAGGATTTCTACAAAATAAAATTCCATCGATGAAGCATTTTTGATGTTACAAAATTGAGCGTACACCTTTACTTTTTTTAAACTAATTCGTTTTATAAACATAATATTGGCAATTTGAAGTGAATTTTTCTTGCAGTGCATACTGTCAACAACAGGGTGGCCACAGACTCGGGAAAATCGGGAAATGCGGGAAAAATGCGGGAATCCAAAGTCATCGGGAAATATGCGGGAAAAAGTCGGGAATTTGAAAATCTATCGGGAAATTTTCTCATATGGCAGGAACCATACTCACACCTTCTTCAAATTGATGATTTGGACAACATCTATTAACTTTTGGTAACAATTGCGCGATCGCCAACTTATTTTACAAGATACGAAGAGCAGTATCCATGGTCTAGCGCAGATCCTAAGGATTCCGGCTCATTGTATTGAAAGTGGTGCAAACGTAGTTTCAAAATTAATTCTATGGGCTGAGTTGCCTTCAGACACCAATCAACGATGGTAAATTTAGCCATAAAATCAAGTGTGATTCAACAGGTGTGCCTGTAACGCTGCATTAACCCATTCTTACCCATGGTGTGTAGCACCAACATTTTTTTTAAATTCAAGCACAAAACAATTTAGATAATATTGTAATGCATTCGCACAAAATTCGGACAGAGAAGGTTTGGCATTTCCAAAATTTGGCTGCCAAATTCGACAACATTTGTTAAAAAGGTCGCAATATATGATACGTATCTGGTGGTGAACCAAACTCAAATGGGTTTGGTTGCGCAGATAATTGTCTAGGAAGTCATAACAGAAAGAACAGCAAGGAGCTTGCAGCAAAGACTATAAGGCTTTTGGCCAATGCCCAGAGGGATACAGCGTGCATAGACGAGCAAAAAAATGCTTCAAAATTGAGAGTAGGTACCTGCGGCTTTTGAAGTACGTATAAGTATTTGTGATTGAACTTGACTTATTTAAGATTTTGATAAAAATTGATCAAGAATAAAAATGTATTTACATAGGTGGCAGACGGTGTTTATTATAGTTCCATCTCTCTCTTTGTTGTAAGCGATGTTCCTCTTTTTCTCCTGCCTGTTAAGGAATTTTTGAGTGCTTCCACAAAAAACAATCAAAGAATACACCATACCGGCCGCCGTCCTCTGAATATGATTGATTCAATTTTTCTTGTTCCATTTCCACTAAATAAACTGTCCATATAGGGTGTCTCAGAAAGTTTATGCACGATTTTGATGCGCCACTGTTGCCTCCACATGACGTTTAAATAGCTGATCATTATTGTGTATCATTGTTCACATTTCAATCTATAACTCTGCGACTCTCGAGTGCCGGCGCATTTACTTTTCATGAAAATGCGAAGAAAACAGATCGTGAGCATTGGAGCTGTTCGTTACTCGATTTGGAAGTATGGTGGACAAGGAGGACAAGAAAAAATCTGGACGTAAACCAGTTTCTATGGACCAAAACCTAGGGTACTTCCGTTCAAGATGTGACCAAAAAGCTGGGAACTTCGGAGAGTAATATCGACCGAACAAAGCCACGAAGTGTACTAAGGACCTTCAACAAGCAGAAGTAGCCCAAAAGGAAGTGAAAAACAAGCAGCGTCTGTCCAACCAAGGGACGTAAATTATACGATAAACTGAATCCTAAGTGAAATTTGATTATAAGACCAGGTGACCAGGTGTAGTTCTACACGGTCAGTGCTGGTCAAACTATTGACGATGCGGGTATGTCAATTTTTACTGAAAAATTCGGTAAAAAGCAATCATTTGGCAAGCAATTTGTGGAAGTGTGAGTGTGGAATACTTTCGAATCCATTTGTAAAAACTGATACCATGACTGTTGATGTTTACGTTTGGGAATGTTTGGTGCGGCGCCAGCTTCCCATGATCCGGAAACATAATAATCCACCATTTCTTTGGCATCAGTGCATTACGCGTAGGACACGGTAGCCTTGTACACACTCAATTTACTTCGGCAAAATTTCCAACAGCCGATCAACTCGGCAGTCACTTTTGCTGATTCTGTCAAATTTACGTTTGTTAGCTGATTTTCGGCAAAGTTTCCAGCTGAATCTCGGTAATTTATTCGACGAGTCTTAGTAAACTGAAATGCCCAAACAATCGCCTGTTGGATTCTCGTCGAAAAAAAACTAAGTTTGTACAAAGCCAACGGAGTCAAATTCGTACCCAAGGAGATGATTTTTCCAAACTGTCCCCAGGCAAGACAATTTAAACTTTTTGAGCTCTGACGAAGGCATATTTGCGCAAACATGTTAAGGCATCGGATTCCATCAAAACTTTTGAATAAAGTTTAAAAATGAAAAAAAGGGAAAAAAGGATAACAAATTATTGGCAAACAGTCTGTGTAACAAGCAGTGTTAGATCAAAACTTTGCTCTTTGGCGTACGATTAAATGGATCTTGGAAATGTCACGATGAAGAAAAATATTGTAGAGAACATAAAACTGCAGTAAAATTCCAATATACTTAAAAACCGAGCTCATATTGTTATTTACTAATCGAGCTTAGACTTACTGGACAACCTATAAAAGTCTGCCGTGTTTTAATTGCTTAACCATCAATTCGATCGTAAACTTGGTGGAGCTCGTCATTGTAGATGCCTCAACCGAAAGTTTTGCACCCTGTGTCTGCGTCATGATTTTAATTTCACTCCGAGTATCGTCCGCATCATTTTGTACACGAAAACCGCAGAAGATTTACTATTTTTGGTTCGATGTTTATGCTTCTAGAAACTTGAAGGATAAATGACTTATACATAGCGATTTTTGTTCTCGTTTGCAAAATGCGAGACAGGTGTCGCAATACGTAAGAAGCCCAATTTGTAGCTGCTATCCGGGAGATGCGGGAGAAATGCGGGAAAAATGCGGGAATTTTTAAATTAAGATTGTGTGGCCACCCTGCAACAACTCTCAGCTGCATTGGCAGCGATCTTAGTTATTGCTGCCTGGAAGTTTATTGTGTTTGGATCGAAATGGCGACCACCAGGAAAGAAACCGATATTGCCACGCTCACTCAAGTGATCAGTAAATCGTTGCGGGAAATAGCTGGCTGCCATTGTAAGAACATATTCCACAATGCAGAAAATCGTTAACAAGTGGAAATTCGAGGGAAATTTGAAGAACCGCACTGGCAGCGGCCGCAAACGGATCTTGACCGCTGCTGACGAACGAAGAATCGTACGAACAGTAAGAAAATAACCTAAGACAAGTATTCCGAAATTGGCCGCTGACAATTACCGACGAGAAGAAAATTAATCTATTTGGATCCGATGGAAGACAGATAGTTTGGAAAACCGAATTCGTCGTTTGGAATTCAAGCATTTAAGCCCTACTATCAAACACGGAGGAGGCAGCGTCATGCTGTGTAGGGTTCAATAGCGGCGGCCAGAGGTGTGGGGGTTATCGACTTTGTGGACAAAATGACTTATTTGAACAGACTGAAGCGTAATCTGCAACCTTCAGTGCAAAAATTGGAACTACCGCGTGATTATTACTTTCAGCAGGACAATGATTTAAAACACAAGTCGCCCGTTTTACGAGAGTGGTTGCTTTACAATGTTCCTAAGCCACTGAGAACCCCTCCGCAGTCACCGGATTTGAACTTAATTGAGCCCTTGTGGTGGGAGGTTAAGAATCGATTGAATAACACCAATAAATCAGAAGCAACAAACAACAACGAGCTCAAACTGGCGATTCAGGAGATTTGGAATAGTATTTCAGCAACGGTGATCAGGAAGCTGGTGGAATCGATGCCGCGACGCTTGAAGGCTGTTCTGGATGTGAACGGTGGTCATACGAAATACTAAAAAACGAATTTCAATGATTTCCGACATTGTTTAAACTCATTTTATATGATAATCATGTACTGTCATCCGTATGAGAGATTTTTACTTTGATTAGTCAATTACAAATGAATTTGTTGTTTTTTTTTATTTCTTGCAAGCATTAAATACAAGAGAAAAAGATTGTTTCTACCGTGTATACAAGTTGTTTGCTGTTATTCACTTATAACCCCGAAAATCTTGGAGATTTCTTGATGAATCAAGCACATGTACACTCAATTTTGAGACTGACTGCATGTCTTCATGCTTGTTGTGTCGTCTCTACTGTAAACCACTCAAATTGTCATAGCTCTCCTACAAATATCACTTCGTTTGGTAGAAATGATCGTCTCTTTTAGAACAAAAATCAAATTAGTAACTCAATGTGATATTTGAAATACACATTTTGAACTGGGTGTTTTTGCTAACTGTCGTCTTGTGGGGTGAGAAAGAAGCTGTCAGGATGAATTATTCGAGAGCTACAGACTTCTATTTTGAACTAAACAAATGAAACAAAGAGTTTTATCATGTCAAGCAGTGCACAGTATATCCCGAAAAGGTTTTTTATTTGAAGAAATAAACAAGTCTTCTATTCTGCTGGGCGTTACGACTCTCTTTTTCTCACTCAAATCCATCCAATTGTGTGTTGATCTGTGAATTCCGTGTTTGGAAATTATTGATCGCATGGTTATTAAGTCAGTCGATAAGGCAAACAACCTTTATTCAAGATATTTTTTTTCGAAGTTCTCTTCCTTAAATGCACAACAAGCAAATATAAATTTCTGGGAAGTGTTGGACATTTGAGCAACTGAAACCAGCAGTTCTTTACCGAGTATTATGGAGAAATGTCGTAGCGCAGGTGTAGTCCTAGACGGCTTTATAATTGCGCTGTAATCAATGAAGGAGAGCGAGAACGTCCATTAATTATGTCACGCAAAAAGTGACTTTTTATAACATTTTGGTAAACTAGTGGTACTGAAATGCTTAGAAAATACTTGGCACCATAATAGAACTGGGGCCGTATTTTAGATTTCAGAACGAACGACTTTTTGTACGAACGCTTGTGAGAAAAAGTTCTTCGTTTCGAGATCCAAAATACGGCCCCAGGTTTGAGATATTTTGTGGTACTACTTCGCCACCTTCATGTTACCTATATCGTCATCTTCAGCTTTTAGTGAATTTATCGATCATTGTAAGTCTCCCTAGCGTTTTAATCAGTAACATTAGAATGTTAGACTGGACATATGGCATATGCACGAGTAACACTGTCTCCACGTCAAGCCTTTTCTAGTAGCAACAACTAAAAGCACGCCCACTCAATCACACAAGTGGTGCAATAAACCCACAACACAAATGCATTACAACAGACTGCACGTACCGTGTTCGTCTAACAATTATTGAAACATTCGTATCGGTGCTAAGGACGTCGCCTTTGCTATCAACATCAATCGAATCACAAACAGCAGTCTACCAGTGGCACTGAATGTACATTTCAAAGTCATTAGGACGGCTACTCGTAGTTTCTAGTGCAATCGCTGCTGCATTCACGGCCGTGCATGTCCCCTTAGATCTGTTTGTCTCTCTCAAGTACCCAGTTGGCAAAGAAAAGTCAAATACCGTAATCTATTACTGTCGATACTGAGCCTTTGCTAACGAGTGAATATCCTTGCTGGATATAAATAGTAACTTTTAGCACGTTCCTCCTATTGTCAATGATCAATCAACCGACAAACGTTATACTAAGTAGGGAACGAAACTTACCTGGGGCTTTTGGAAGCACCTTCTGGCACTCGGGAATGGACAGTCCACGGAATCGGATACCCTCATCTGGGTCGAGAACCGAGGTTTCACACACCAGACCCTTGATTCCGCGCATGCCACCGTACATCTGAAAGTGAACAAGGAATAGGTAATCATTTGATTCTAACGGTTTTGTGAGGAATCGGTCATCACTTCGATTTTTGGCAGTGGAATTTAGATTTCGAAATGCATATTATGTAACCACTTGATCATGTGAGTTACATTGGAAAAAAAAACCAAGGTGATCCGGATGATTCGATTTTGTGCTGTTGAGTTGCATGCGGATTCGTCGAAGTTTCATGCAAATAAAAATCATCATTACCGCACAGTCATAGTGGTTCGTGACGACATGACATTGTGTCGGCCGTCGTCATTGAACTTGACTTTGTCGATTATTTACTCGCCTGTGCGCTCTATGCACTGAAGTAGGAACGACGTACGCAGCCCGACGATAATTGCAATTCTGAGTAATGATTCAGTTATCGTTCGACGAATGCGGGCTGGTGGAGGATGGAGGTAAATCCAACTCTGAGAATCATCACGCTTCGGTCGAGAGGGAGAGTGAGATTTGACCCGGTTGGCAAGGTCTTTCAAGATAGTCTATGTTGCCTGGTCAGTCGGTGAATTCGTTATTTCCAGGCGGTCGTTCGTTGGCACACAGAGTCGAGAACAGGTTTTATCTGGGCCTCGCTTCGATTTAAGGGGATTGACCGGAAAAGCCAGCACAGGAATGTGAAGCAAATAAGTTACATATGGATATTTGATGAGATAAAAAGCGCATTTGTATACATGTTTTTCAGAAAAGGATTGATAAGAGACATTTAATCTACAGATCAGCTGATGATGACGTTATACGAAGTTTACCCTCCTTATATTTTAATCGGTAAGGAAATTGATACGGGAGAAATTGTCACATGGTTAAACACATATTTAGGCACAGGTAGAGTTTGTCTTCAAATAGCTCGATTGATGAAAGTATCATTTAGCCGGCTTAATTCCCTTTTAAGTCAAATAAATCAAGTCAAAAGGGGAAACCGCTTCATTTAACTACTAAGTGAAACGTGATTACCGGAAAGCTTGACATGTGATATCGATCAAGCGGAAAGTTGTCGTCGTGATTCGTTTACCCATCCAGAGGGGACACTACGCAGCTATTGCAATTAAGGCTCGGATGGGGTATGCTCACATGTCACTCGTGCAATAAATGCAATTGAATTACACCCATTATAGGCCGTATTGTTGTCAGTTGATTCTTGATACAGGCAGATAGCAAATACAACGACGACGTGGGTGTTTCACTGGCATTTGTATTGATTGGAGACTAGTGTTTCAATTGATAACTCCCATCGTTAATCGTGACGATATCTTATGGGAGTCTTCGTTCTCACACGAACCCACCTCAGGTCATCGTTCCCGACTATCGAAATTTCGATCGCATAAAAAGCCAATTTAAATTCATTCATTCACTCCATTTCAAGTCGCACCACAGCTCGACGAATCGAACGTTCTAAGGTTTCAATCAAACGAAAGAAGTTAAAGGTTATCAGTTTAGGTGCGATGTCGGCTCAGCCCGTCACATAATGTGAATTGCATTGTAGTAGGGCACGGTTCGACCTATTCGTGCAGCGGTGAATTTGCAAGTGACTTTCAGCTTCATTTTGCTCGAATGGATGGAGTAATGCAGCATCTCTGCCATGTTCTTTATTTTTCCACTATCAGTAAACTACGTTTGCTGACGTGAACTCAAACGCTCTGTTATTACAGTTATCGATTTGCGTGTAATCAATCTAACACCCATTGACCGGCAATGGTATTATGAACGAAATCTGTTTGCAAGAATCCTTTAAGGGCTTACGCTGATGCATTCTCGACGGCAGCCATTACCCCAAAATTTAGAATTGATATAACCCAGAATCTGTACTAAATATGGAATATTTCATTATGTCACTTTGTATGCTAACTTTCTGCGAGCAATTTGATGGAGTACGATTCGATGTTCGTTCACTATCAATAACTCTATACAGATATTTGATTCCTAGATTCAAAAGAAAACTCAGGGTGAATCTGGTTACGAATCGTTCTTTTGAACGATCATACACTTCCAGCCACTGAAAGAAGTGTCTAGTTTTGATCAACCATGTACTCCCTAAAGCGCTTCATAATTATTCAGAGGCAAATTGTTCATGGATACGGTACATTTTTCTGGTAGCTCGAAATCCTAAGATGAAGAAAATATACAGTCAAACGTTTATTCTAGGTCATCCTGAAGCTGTGGTTGGTAAAGATATTGAAATCTACAACCGTAATGAAATGAACTAGTTAATGGATAAGATGCATATTTTTCGAGGACAGCAAATAGTCAACGCTTCAAAATGTAGGGTTGACCCACGGAAACACCGAGACAACACAGAGCAATAAGTATGTAAAGAACGGTATAAACCCTAACCATCTTTACTTTCAGCCAAATTTTCTAACACAAGGTAAGCAATCAAATGACCACTACAAAATATACTAAATATCCACGACTTAATATATAACGGGAAAGGGAGGGACCATCAGGACCCCCAAGTGAAATGATTTGGATAGGAAGCACGGGATTGCCTCCTCCCTATTGTTAACATTTCGCGGAACGAGAGCGGGCTCGATTCTAATGCTGTGAATGTGAACTTGGTTTTGGAAGGAGTGAATGTGAACTTGGTTTTGGAAGAACTTCTCTATATTCGCGGGTTTCGCGTAAGTCGACAAAGATTTTCATTAGGCCTAACTGACAAACGTAAACAATGACTTTTTCTGCGAATTTCTCGTCATTGAAACCTCGCCTAATCAATCCACCACGGTCATTTCGAAGAGGAAGAGTTCACCTATCCGATAGAATTGGAGGCTTACATGGGTAGCTTTTGTGCCACGAGAAATTTACGGAAGAAGCCATTGTTTACGTTTGTCAGTTAGGCCCTAATGAAAAATTTGTGTCGAAGTGTACCTGCTTACTGGCCCGCCCAAACGTTATTGGCCTTTCATACAGGAGCTTGATGATCACAAACAACAATAGAATCCTGATCAAATCGTTTTTAGATTACTCCACTGCCATGGCAAGTTACCTTGCTACAATAGATGGTAGTATCTCATCATCATCATCATCATCATCATCAAATATTCATATTTTTCGAGATTTGATAAACGGAGAATGTCTCGAATGTTCAGATTTATACAAAAAAATCTCGGCAGTACGAAGCCCTCTGTCTACAGGTCGAACAATTAGTGATACGGTAGATAATATTGGACTTGCAAAAATCTTTGTTGAAGAATAATGAGATTCACAAATATTTTGGATCTTTATGTTTGTTCCATGTAGATTATAAAATAAAAGACCTAAAACCAACAAGTGTGAGAGCTATTCTGTAGATAGTTTATGAGAACTTCATAACAACTGCTGCTGTCGCTTGTAGACCTCCAGAATTGTACTTGAAATATTTCAAACTGGATCTTTTCTACTTCTTCGGAATTGGTTCGTAGAAAATTTACTTCGTAATAATCATGTTTTGCCGCCAGCTTCATCCGCCTGAAGCACTTTCCATTTACGTGAATTAAGACGTTCGCGTAACAGTTGTGAACAGAAATTACGACGTCAGCGAACGCCTAGCAATAAAAGAAGTTATCAACAAGCCAGCAATGCGTACCGATTTTCGAATGCCATGCTCTATAACGTTTTGAGTGTGCAAATGAGTCTGAGAATAAATCTATGGTAGCTTTTGGAACTTTGTTAATTTGATACGAAAATGTGCAACGATGTCAACGATCGTTTGAATTAACGACACTTTCTTTGCTGAGCATTTTGCGTCCGTATTTGCAGTCCCGCTTTAATATTGGAAATCTTAGAAGCCACAAGAGAAGTATCATTATTGGTTCAGCTTAGAGTTTTTGATGTAAATTTAGAAATGGTCTCAATGGCTGCACTAAGCTGAAACTTTCCAGGCCCTGATGGTTTGCCTGCAGTTGTACTATGTCGGTTTATTGCCGTTTTAGCACAACCATTGTGCGGTACTTTCAATCGCTCACTCCAACAGTTTCCTCGCACCTGGAAGCAATCGTTCATGACAGCTGGTTTTGAGCATGGGGATTGTCACAATGTTATTAACTATCGAGGTCTAACGAGTTTGTCAACCGTCTCGGAGTTGTTTAAGATAATAGTTTGTGTAATTGTACGTGATGCCACAAAAAGCTACATATCTATCGATCCACACGGATTTATGCCTGGACGATTGGTTACCACCAACTTGTTGAGTTTTACGTCGAAATTCATTGCGAGTATGGAGGATAAGGCGCAAGTAGAAGTAGTTTACAGTGACCTGAAAGTAGCATTTGATAAAATTGACCATGTACTATTGCTGCACAAGTTTTCACGCCTTGGCGTTTCTACGCAATTGGTATCTTGGTTAGAATCTGGTCTTCAAATAGTGAGTTAAAAATTCAAAGGAGGGTGCGACAGACCTCAAGGCCTCAAAAGATCCTACTTCTCGCCTCCGCGAGTCGTTTGATCACAAAAAACTGCCAGCTGAAACATGGAGACGCTGGTTGGCGTAGCCTGGCCAATGTTGTTATTTTGCCAATAGCGAAGTGAGGGGTAAATCAATTTCTATACCCATACCTGTTAATCATATCATATTATTTTCCATTCTCATTTAATTAATAAGGCTGTCGAAGAATTTGTTGACTGGACAAGGGTTCGTAGAGTCGCCAGTCTCTTGTCATGTGAAATCACGCGGCCATCCGGCCGTAGTCTTCCGAAGGTACTCACTGAGATCGACTGGCCCTGCTACAACAAGCCATCACGTAGGCTATTCTCCCGGGACAACATGTGAGAACAGTCCTGCAGACATAGGTAATCGTTGCATATCACATCACAATTGGTATCTTGGTTAGAATCCCTTCCATACGGACTATGAGCTGCGGTTGAAGATAGAGTGGCTGTTTTTTAACAAATCCGCTGTTCCACAAGGTAGCAATCTCTGACCGCTATTATTTATCTTGTTTTCCAATGATGCCGTTTTGAGTTTGGACGAAGGTTTCAAAGTGGTCTATGCAGATTATTTAAAGCTGTACATCGTGGTGCGAATGAAGATAGCTTATTTTTGAAAAACCCGTTGAATTCATTTTATGAGTTTTATCAGGGGAACAAACTAATACTAAGCGTGGATAAATGTTCACCGTATGAAGAATCCAATTCTTCTTCACTACTAAATTGATGGCAATAGTCTTAGCAGAGTTCCCAATGTGACTGATCTGGGTGTTCAACTAGATTCAAAAATGACTTTTGAACTACGTGATATCGATCAGTTGATCATTTGATCATTTGAAAAGCAACTCGACAGTTGGGGTTTATTTTTAAGGTCGCGGAGGGTTTTTCGGACCCACACTGCTGGAAGTCATTGTACTGTGCACTTGTCCGTCCAATTCCGGAAAACGCGTCTGTGATATGGCATCCTTACCAGGTCACGTGGTGCCCCAGAATCGAACGAGTTCAAAAGCGACTACTAGGTTTGGACATGCTGGAACGGCGTCGAAAAATACATCCGTCGTTGCTTGTTGCTGAACATCTGAATGGAGAACCTGATGCTCCCGAACTACTTTCTATGTTAAACTTTCGTGTACCGAAGAGAACGTTGCTGCAATCAAGTTTTTACCCAACAGTGTTTGGAAACAATGAATCGGTTTCAGCATGTATGCGTGCGTTTTCTGCAGTCAGTCGAAGAGCTATTTGAGCTTAATGAACCATCTGAACGTTTCGCGAATCGGATAAGGATCGATGTTGAACTAGTTTTAATACGTGTTTAATGATTTTATTTTTATTCATTAAGACTACCTAACTACAAATACAAATACACATTAGGGTTAGAGCTTTCTAGCTTCACTATGTGAGCATCAAACAGTTATCACACATATCGAAGTCCCTGTCGATTCTTTTCCATTGGCGAATAAAAATTTAGCTTCACAGATGGCAGTAGATAAAAATGAGCACATCCCGAAGATGAAAAAAAAATCTCCTAATATTTGAGGATCACTGTAATCTAAAATGTGGCTGATTCAGTTCTTGAAAGTACCAGTTCGACGCTCCATTTTATAGCTGCTATTGCAAGCATGTATGTTCTCCCCTTAACAGTCAACAAAAATAAAATGTTCCGATCGCTCTACACCAATTTTAAACTCTAAGTTAATCCATCGGTAAATATTATTATCTGTATGGTAAACAAAGCAGACGACAGAAAAAAAAATCGAAGAAAATCGCATATCATGTGATTGCGCTAACAAGCAGTTTTCGCGTCGAGTGCTAAAAAAGTAAGCATCGTGATACGAATTTATCGCTTCCTTGAGTGTGATAAAAACAACCAAAACTCGTGTTCGGAGCAAACCCACCTTCAATACAATGAACCGAGCACTTATTAAGGTTGATTGCGAAAATCACCGTTTGACATTGAGTGGCGTTGTTTTTATTTTTGTTGAAGAATTATTCAGACTTTTCGATGATTATTCAACATTTCAAATTGGGAAAAATAATCACACAATCCAAATGCTACCGTTATATCAACATTAGTGAACCCGTGTCGATTTTCTCTGTCAATGATCGTCGTCACGATAGTTCGAGCTTATCGCTAAATATTAACTCACGTTTGACCATGTGATCCGCGGACGATAAAAAAAATTGTACCCCCTCTTGGCAGGTGCATATTTGCATAGCCGACAACCTGCGAGGTGTATCCGCAAATAACGATTGTCAATGTCGCAAATAACACAGAGATGAATGTTGCTTCCGATTCTCTGCAGGCAGAAAAACTTGCCGGAATAATTTGCTTCATTAATTCCATAATGTAACGTTTGACCTAGTCACCGACCAGTTGCCACAATTAGTCAAACATTCTCAATATCAGTTACGGGCTTTATCGAAACCGGGACTGCTTGCTGTTTCAATTGACATCGGATGTTGTTGCAACACTAAATTAAGTTGTTTGGTTTAATTAGTTTCTCAAACTCGGAACAATGCAGGAAAACAATTCTATGTAATCTCTTTTTCTCGAGATTCTGGCAAAAATGATGCAGTAAGAGATAACGACCGTAACCTTGAATGTGTATGGAGAAAAGCAATTCGCATTAAGTTTATTGCCTAGCTTCCTGTAGGGGGTGCAAAATCGGTATCTACGAACGATTCTTCGCATAATTTGCAAAATTTTGCATATTTAATTTTTGTTGAGTTCGACGCTTTTCGAACCGTAGTAGGTTGAATCATTCCCATAAATCAAGGTGCAAACTTTTCGAATCAGCATCCTGATCAAACCGTTCAGAAATGGATGAGTTTACAAATGATGCCGGAAGCCTGGCCGCCAGCCGGTAATTGCATGAGACGACGGGCGCGCGCCAATCGTTTTAAGAAAATGTTCCAATTGAACGTGCCTCAAGTTATCGCTAAAGTGCTGTTGTCATGCCACAACTATATGCACACGTCGTCGTTGGTCGGAGAGCTACGATCAAAACGATGCCCTCCATTACTTAATTCAATTGAAGCGAGCCGCGGCCTCTGACAATTGAATCGACACTAAACGTTCGCTTCGCGCCAACATCGGACGAGAGGTGATGTCACATGATGGCGTGCGAACTCCAAATGGACCGGTTCTATAAATATGCTGAATTAATCGTTTCAATTATGTCCAAATTTCCTGGTCATCTGTAGCATAGTGCACGGCAGCACGGCTAGTCGATTGTCTGGGTCATGAACTTGAAATGCTAGCAAGTTGATCTAATGGGACCAATTAGGACAAATTAGGCCGGCGGTTTCGTGACATTTATGTTTCCCGTGCAATTTAAAAATAAACTATCTCCTGGATCCACTGCCTAAAATATACCGTTCGGGGGATTTAGGAAATGAAACTTGGTTGGTTATAACTTACCATATCGACGGTGACTTCGCCCACTTTGGTGGCACCATGCTGCTTGCGGAAGTTCTTGACTCGTTCCTGTTCCTTGGGGATCTTTTCGGTGAGGACAGCCTTCAGGTCGGTGCTGTCGGATGCATTGCGCACGTAGGTGGTGATCACCGGGAGAAGATTCTGTTGGGAGAGAGAGAGGGTGAAACGATTATTAATCAGCGTGCAATTTGAAATGAACAATTTATTCGGTGCAATCGCGAGTCTGGTGCATTGAATAATTCTACGCTACTCAATGTCACAAATCACTCGAAACAGTAGGTACTCGATCAACCTTAATGCATCTTGAAAGTGTCTAAACGTAAGCAGTATCTTATCGCTCGTTCCAGGTTCAACCTTCTCCTTGCTACGGATTTATACGGCAGGACTGCGCTGTCAGTCACGCTACTGTTCTTGTAGTAGATAAGGCCTTATCGCTCTAGCATGCGGTAATATGCGCGATTACCATTCCTTCGTCGTCAGATCATGCGGGAACCCATGACGGGCCGTCGATCAGGTGATCGCATGGATCAGCGCAGAACTCCATGATTGAGAAAGAGAGAGTACAGTCCCTCGTAATCGAAAATCGTCATCGTTTCAAGAGAAGAAAAGTTCCTTTTAATCAGTCATATGACCGATACCGTTAAGTTAAACACGAGGTGCCAGAAATTGTTCAACGATTAAAAGTTCAATCTAAATGTAGAGCCAATTTCGGTGTCGTTCACCTAGTTGTCGACAGCACCAGGAAATCCCTGTTGTTAGCTTGATCGATCTGGTTTTGTTACCGATAGACATGAGAGGTGAACCCTTAAAATAGTCATATGAACCCTTGACTGATGGAAACCTATTGGGAAAAAAGTTCAACAGCCGAATGTGTCTCGTACATTGCCATTCGGAGAATGTCAATGATCGATTGCTATTCCGGCTTGGCCGCACAGCACACGTCACTGGGTTATTTTTGGAAACTTTGCAGCGTTCGGTGAGAAGCTGTTCTCGTGACAGTTGCATACTTGTTGGGTTGTTTGTTGTTTGTTTTAGAACGTTAGATAACATACTAGTCTTGCATAAGACTTAGGATAATGTGCTGCTTTCGGCGCAAGCTCCGTTTTCTGTTATTGAACGTCTGTTTGACCGTTCATTTTAAGGAATATTTTACCGGAATTTACTACGAAAGCCATCATCTCGATTCTTTGAGGATGAAAGTCTGAATTTTTACACATTTTTAACAATATCTCAATTCTTGAAATTGATTGTGTCAATTACATCATGTAATGAGCTAAAATGCTTATAGGAACAAACGAAGCTTTACTAGGAAATGTGACTAATTATCCAATTCCTATATGCAACAGTAGCTCTTTAAATTCTCTAGGCTCACCCACTTAGATATGCAACTATGAGTACATCACAAACTCCCTGCATGCGTCATCGACCCGTACTCGAGTCACGATTCCGCACTATAATGGAAGCCAAACTTTGTCCGCAATCCTCCTTTGAGCGAAACTGCGAAATAAAAGAACCAGCAAAGACCCAATAACTAGGAAGCGCCATGCCACCAACATAAGCATATTAAAAGTTCAACACAACAAGTGTCACGCTTTAAGTTTATTTTGTAAGCACCGTCTCGCAAAGGGAAGATAAAAATATGCTGTCAGCTGACGTTTAAGGAAGGGTTGCAATCGATAAACCGCTGTCGACTGGCAACTAGCCAACTGACAAAGTAAAAAGGTAGGCAACGAACCGGGAATGGGCGGGTGTGGGTGAAGTGGTGTCGGAGACTACGAACAAAACTTGGAGGCACGACCACGTTGCTAAGGAACCGATATCAATCGACCTACATCAGGTCGTAATATTAATCTCTCGAACAACCATTCACAGCTATCTACAATATGAAGTACTAGATTACGGAGGTTGCTCTTTGTGCCTTCCGTAATTATGCTTTATGCTTACATACTTTATCAAATTGTACATATGTTCATGCTGCGACCTCAACAGTCAAGTTCATTCTCTTACGTACGCACCCCAATTTAGCTGGAACCGGTTTTTCGGTCGCTCTCTGAGTGCGCGCCTCCAGTAGCTTCAGAGAAAACCGTTCGTCTACAAAAAAAAATTAACCGAACCTAGTGGGTGATTTGGCATAAATGCCTTCCCAGCACGAAAAAACACGTGCTGATGACGTACGTGAGTGCCAATAATGCCGGAACTTTTTTTTGCTGGCTTGGCATTGCGACAATGCGTATGACGACAATCTTTTGTTGCAAAAAGATTAGATGAGCCATTGGCGGCGCTGGTGGTACAGTGGTAGGCATGACTGCTTCCACCCGAGATTAACTGGGTTCGATTCAAGCCAGAAGTGGGCGGCAATTTACAGAGCCATAATTTAAACTCTAGGCCGCGTGGCGTTATATTTTAAGAAAAATTCCCATATTCCCATTTGTATGCGGTAGATTGCGCGAAGCTGAGATTACAGGGTTTTTGGCACGGTTTCGGCGATTGACGCCCAATAAAGTGTGATTCATAATGTTTCATTGTTACAGCAATCGTATTGTGACCAATCGATAAGTATTCGTACTATTGAGACACTGGGGTAAAAACAACAGCAGAAAGACAGTCGTTAAATGATGTTGGTAATTACATTTCTAAATGCTTACCCCAACCATCTATAGTGAAGCACGTATGAGAGAATCAGTGGGGATTCGTCCATATGTGCATGGTTGCTCCACGCTTACTGAGATATGCAGTAAAAAGCATTTATTTCGTGTCATCCTTTTAGTTGTCAATGGATGTACGAAATCTCGCATGATTCGTGAAAAGGGTCTATCCTTCTAGTTCGACTTCTTTTTCTGTGACTAACGTGTCTGCAGAAGATTTTTTCCTATAATCATCTGTTAAAAGTGCAAGCCACTAACTTCTGCGTAGTTTGGTAAGTTAAATTATTTGATTTATAAAATATTATCTTTCAAGTGCTAAACAATGTATTTTTATTTCTTTTTGGTGAGGTTCATAACGATACATCTTTAACTCAAAATCTGAAAGCATTCCAATTTGAAAGGGAATTGAAGATAATGATGGTTTATGCCTCCCGTCATATTTCCAAAATTATGTATTTTCCGAGTAAGATAATCTTGATAGATTTAATTCAGAATACTGAGAAAGATGCGTAACAAAGAAAATCCCTGTTAGAAATTGTCAAAAAGTGTTGGTTTGAGAAACAATATGATCCTGCGGTTTGAACCCGAACATTTGTTACAATACTGGAATTATAAATGATTGTGAAGAGAGTCTTCAAAAAGACTGGTCAAACAGTATGGAATATGCAGGAGCTAAAAAAAATAGCTATAGCGTTTGAAAATTATAATAAAACACTTATTCGAAACTTTATAAAAACAGTTTCATCAAAACTTAGAAAATTCGTCGAAAGAATAATATTAATTTCATTCGGTCTTTACAATATACACTTTTAATCTCGTACAAAGAAGTTTCAATCGTTTGTTTGAATAAATTTAAGAATCATTTTCATATGACTTGGGGGAAAAATATGTAGATAACTTGTTTTTAATGCAGTCCTTATGTGTTTGGAAATGTTGCAAGGTAAGGTTAAGTCCTATGATTTCCATTTGATTAAACGTCAATAATTTTGTTTTAAGACAAAATCACCAATAAAGTATGAAGAAATTTACATGATTCAGGTAGAGCTTCTGAAACAATGCTACTATCTTAAAAAACAGTTCCCACTTTTTTCATATGTATTTTCTCAAGCTCCTGAGTCTACGAGCATCCATACATTTTTCTTCATTTTATGATGTACTTCGAATATCAGCCTTATTAGATTAACAAACTAATATAAACAAAATAATATCAGTAGCAATAAAGTTTCATGTTTTGAATTAATTTAAAATATACATCTATAAATGTTTACAAGGACTGTTTCCACATGTCATTTCCTAAGCTTCTACTAAATTTCTTTAAAGTTCAATCCAGTTGACAGTTCCTTGAATAGCAACGATAAAGATTCCTGAAATCTGTTGATGTTTAACAGGGACTGGTTGGCCATTGATTTTCCATTGAGCATTCGACACTGAAGAAGTCTGTAAGTCACAGACGAAATAGGTCTATCTGTCAAAGGATAATTTTTTTTCTAGGGTAATTTAAAGGAATTCGCTCGCGTTTACTAATGGTAGTTTGAAAAAGAGTTTAAGTTTTTCTATTATTTTTTTGATCACTAAAAAAAGTGAAAGTGTGTTGATAAGTGAAGTGTTAATTTAAATTTATCTAGTTTTCAAAGTTTTTTTTTTGGCTCAGATACCAGTGCATCGGTTTTCTTTGAAATTCGTTTCAGAAAGGGGTATGGGCGCGTGCTGTAGACTTGGTCGCGGCAGATTTCATGTATGAATAGGCTGAGATATCAACCGTCAAAAGTGCCTGAACCAAATGGACAGCTTGTGAGGATCACTTGAAGATGCGATGGATCATTGCTTTGATATTCCAAAATATAGCACGTAGTAAAATGTTTCTTGTCTTCTACTGAGAAATTCAAGTAAAGCTAAAATGAGGTTTAACATTGTAGTATCTAAAACTGAAATAGATAACTTTCTAGCTATTTTTCAAACTGTATGGAATTGGTCATTATCGTCATTAACGTTGATTTTCTTATCTTTTTATCGCCAATAACTTTGCTTAGACAGCTTGAAAAACCATTTTTAACGAGCGCCATCTACGACGTTTAATTTTACTTCTGCATTACCTGGATTCCTCCATAAATAAACGTGGTGAAATTAAGTAAATGAGTGGTAAATAACATGTGGTGAAATTAAGTAAACGAGTGGTAAATAACATATAATGGGGAAAGAGAGAGACCATCAGGGCACCCAAGTGAAACAATTTGGATATGGAGCATGGGACTGCCTCCTCCCTATTGTTAACATTTCCCGGAACGAGGGCGGGTTCTTCTACCCCCTCTTTATACAGAAACGTAATGATCACAAACAACAATAGAATCCTGATGAAATCGTTTTTCAGATTATTCCACTGTTATCTTGCATTCCACTGGAAAGTTATCTAGCTGCAATAGATGGTAGTGTTAGATCATCATCATCATCAGGAAGTCCCAGCGCATCAATCCCAAACTAAATGAATCACCCTTAAAAAATAAAGCGAATTAAAAGAAAAAGATTCTAGTACCAAAATTTGGAAGAGTGGTGCACTTGGGACACCAATGGGGTTCTAGAGCAGTGAGCCAATTTTCATTTGCTAGTTTCAAATTGATTGTTTGTTGAACACAACGATGTTAAATAAAACGTTCAAAAGTTTCCAAAATGTTGCCTGCAATTCTTAAAAGACTTAGTTTTATGAATCACAAATAATACTCTGAAAGAGATTTGCTTCAAATACTGATACGCTTGAAATCCTCAGATACTCCTCGATATCAAAAACACAAATAATTAGGCGTGCTTTGATTGTAGTAAAACGGTTCGGGCGGAGCGTTCAGCGTAAAAAGTCGTCAGAAAGTAGTTACCGATGAACACTAAGTGTCCTGAGTAAAATTTGATAAAATGGTTGGAAAAGACTCAAATGTATTTCTGAGACAAATTATCTTATAACCCTAAGCAAGATCCCCAAAAAATATCAGTAATGTACTCAGAAAAAAAACGAGTAGTATTAGCTCAGAACCATAGGAAAGATTCTGATTCGGATAAAATCAGAATCCGGAACGGGATCGCACATTTCTTTAAGAAAAGCTTTGATCATAATCCCAAGAAAGGTTCGTTCAGAATGCTTAGTAAGATCAACAATCCATAAGAAACTGAGTAATTTGAAATTTGCTCATTTCTTTTGAATCCCATTCGTCCCCATTATTTCGCTTTACACGGTAAAAAAAAAACTTTATCTAACTCATTTTCACCCAACTCACAGCTCCCGTATGGAAAACCAAAATTTGGTTAAAAGAGAACTCTATTTTGCGTACTTGCGATGATCAAGAATGCATTAGATCAATCAACTATTAATTGTCTAGTATGTAACATGATTATTGGCAGCAGTTTAAACTAGTACTTTCGAATTTCGCTTTCGAATTGATTGAAGCATATTGATTGAAC
The DNA here is from genome assembly GCA_034211315.2 of Aedes japonicus. Taxonomy (NCBI): domain Eukaryota; kingdom Metazoa; phylum Arthropoda; class Insecta; order Diptera; family Culicidae; genus Aedes; species Aedes japonicus. The sequence goes on from JASCZW010000138.1 coordinate 233,077, forward strand.
AGGGTTCATTGTGTACAAACATATATCAAACAAACGTAAGACTTTATTTAAATTATGTAGAACATTAAATTAACTTTAAATTCAGTTCCTCCTTTATTACCTTCGTATTCAGTGACTTCGACCAAATAGTATTTTTGTACCGCAATTAATAAAACCCAAACGTTGAATACATTCAAACTCAATTTTTGGTACATTGGGTACAAGAATCTGTTTATTAAATATGATTATGGATTTAATTTTTCTATGCAATGTTATTTTGACAGAATATTTGAGAATATTTTGTCAAGAGTGATCAGTTGAGGGGTGATCATTTACCTTGGGAAGGAAGTGCTGGTATTGCCTGACCAAACAAAAAAAACTATTTTCTTCTTGACAATCTACCCCTCCTGGTAAGATTCACTAATGTGTTGGCCTGATTTAATTGAAGTTTCAAGTAGGATTTCATCAGACCGCTGAAAAAACGCCATCTTCAGTAAGAATTCTTAGAACGCCGGAGTAGGAATTGATTCAAATGAAACACCCAAGCATACTCAAACTTAAACAAAGTGGTGAACAAATCTGTACAATATACACTCAGTTTCCTTACAAACAATATCAATCAAAAATCAAAATCGCACTGTGAGAAGGTGAGTCTTATAAAAGATCGGTTCAGAATGTTCAGCAGGTTTAAAGTCCTGAGCAAATTTAGGTGAAATTTAATTTTAATATGTACTCGGATTTTCAAGCAAGATTTGCTTCGAATTCTACACAAAATCCGGTCAGAATTTGGTCCAGTGCATATTTAAGCACGACTCTCTTTCGCAAACCAGGACATAATAGCAAAATATGAGCATTTTCAACCTGTTAGATGTGACTCAAGCCAATAAACTATTAAACTTGGGAACCCCAAACGTTAAAGTTTGCGGTTAAACAGGTGCGGGTCCACATTTTTAACGAGGATCCTTTGGTTAGGCATTTCAACCCTGTTCATTTGGATGAACCTGATATTTTTATTTTCAAGAGAACATAAGTTTAATGTAAAAGTCTAACACAGAATTTATATTGAGAAACAACTTGATCTCTTTTAGGATAGTCAATGACGAACTAGATCCCTTTTCACCTTGATGTGCAATTGGGTTAATAAATTTCATTAAATTGATAGAATCTTATTACAATTATCTTATTTAAACAGCATTCAAGAAGTCCATGATACGCTAAAACATACAATCACGTTATGGTTATTGCAACGGCAATGGTCTAGCGAAGTTTCAAACATTTTTCATTTCTTAAGCTAATTCATATATGCATAATGGACGACGCATGACTTTGCATGCTTGCATTCATCTTATATAACTGAAAATCTGGAGAAGTTTTCCGACTCAGGTTTCTAACAATATTGATCACTTGTTTGGCCATAACACAATCAGTAGCCAAAACATTATCTCGAATAAGATATCATTTCAATTTGGTTCTCCAAATCATCCAAATCCGTGTCATGAACAACCTTGAAATCGTACAACTACTGCAAATAGACCGAGCACCCGGATTATGTAATCTGTCAATGGGAACCGGTCGTAAGAGAGGATTGAAAGTATATTTTGATGCTATCAGAACGCACTCAAAGGTCTTCCTCTGCCAACCCTTTTCATTTTCTGGGTATGCGTTATCTAACAAATCCCCTTATCCAACAACTTGCGTGTATCACCCAAGGCAATGATGGTACGTGCCCCTCTTGGAAAAGACCTATCTTACGGCAATTTCATTCACACTAGGCTTTCAATACATATCTACAACGAAAATCTACAAATAGTACCCCCATATCAACGCACACTGGATGCACTTAAACCCATACTAAGAGAGCGTGGTACACAATTGAGTAACTTTTCTTCACTCATTATTTCTTGGCTATTTGTGTTTCATCGCCCATCAGTTTAGTAAGCATTTACCCACTCTACATATGCGAGCACCCCTATCACAGGGCAAAAAGGCGAATAAAATTTAGTGTGTGATGCGTGCTCATCTTTATTACTAAGGTATTGAAATAAAAAACGAAACAATAGCCCCTCACGTGAAGTCCATGGAGCAAATGTTATCAAACGAAATCACTGCTCCACCACGCCTGTGTGGCTCTACCCTTGAAATCTTCATACGAAAAATAGCGCTCACGGGGGGAGGAAAACCCATGCATTACGTAATATCGCTTGATGGCAGAGCAAACTTTCTTCCACTGCCTCCGAACCTTTAGAATTTGAACTCCAGACAAGGATTGCACGAATGACATCCACTAAAAAAGAATCCAGAAATAACTGGTAAATTTCCACTCACCTTGTTGGCACTGGCCAATTTCGACGAGTAAATACGGCTAAGAGCCATTTTTATAGAAAGAAATCCGCAACCGAGCTTCTTTTTCACTCACTTAAACTGACTACCAAGCCTAGAAGAGAAGAAAATGGGAAAATTGAAGGAAAACTCTCGTCCTATCTGTCATCCAGTGGGCACACGGGTTCAGTTCCGGTCCAAAGCACACGCGTTCACTTCTCTCATCAGCGGTCAAAGGAAACGAAAATCTCACAAGCACACTGCTATATTTTCCGACTAATTAAGATTAACTGACCAAATTTGCCAAAATAAAATCGGGAAAAATCATTCAGAAGTGGAGATTTTCCTTTCAGCTCAAACACTCGCACCGTGGTTTTATTCCTATTTTCCGCCACGGAGAACACACCACACACTCTGCTTCTTCTCTAGTTGAGGGAGTTTGCTCAAATTTCCCACACACCACACGAGACGACGACGATAATCGAGGAAGAGGTTCTACCTAACTGTTCTTCGCTGCTCGCTGCCACCAAACCAACTGACCAAAAGCGGAGAGAAAACTGCTCACTAAAACGTCCCGCGCTGGCGGCGTGGCTTGCGGTCGTCCATCGATGCCGTCACAAACTGACACGACCGCTTTTACTCACATCAGTAAAGCAATTTTGTTTCTAACTAATTTCCTTGAAAATTCATCACAAATGTTGTTACCTGCTAGTAAACCAATCATAAGATTGACGTAACTAACGGATTACCCCTGCGCGGTGGAAAGTATATGTGTGCATTTTCGCGGAGGTCGTTCACCAACACATTAGTCGATTTGCGATTTTAACCGGCGTTTACTAGCTACATTGCACTACCACGTTACGGTACACTCGCGAAGTGTGGTGGTTTCGGGAAGCTTTGATTATCGCACGGTGCTCTCTGCTGAGAGAAAAGAGAGAGAACCTTGCGGCGAGAGTTGAGAATGACAGCATTACGTCATTAACACGCGACTTTTGAAAGCTCTGACGAAGGAGCACAGATAAAAGACGGCACAGACTAAGTTTTGAGGGTTGTTTTCTAATAAGTTTCAGCGTTTCGTTTCGACGAACTCGATGATGTTAGTATCGTTCGTCATGCATTCCAGCTCCATATCTATATCTAGGAAGTATTGTAGGTGAATTCTAACACATAGTGACTGACTTGCTTACCTGCGCTGTAAAAAGTACAACCTGCAGGCAGAATCCTAAATTGAGTGGGTGTGTCGGACTTTTTCGAACGAAACAATAGGTTCGACCTTACAAGAAAAAAAATTACCTATCCTAGACAAGAATATAATTGTAAAGCGCTGCCTCGTTTTTTTATTCTCATGCCATGATTGATATACTGCCGTTCTACGCATAATTGTCCCATATTGCTTTTTGAAGATTTTCATTTTTCTTAATAAAACGGTCTATTTTCACGTATATTTACAGCAAACACAAACAAAATATATTAGTTATTCGAAAACTTCTCCAAAAAATACCAAGTCTGTTTGTCCCATTGTGAAATTCTACGCATAATTGTCCCACTAGCGAAGTATCCAAAAGCAATGTATTTTACTTCAATTTTCACAAGCGTATTGTTCAGAATTATATAAAACTAGATGCTAAGGAATAAAAATCGATGTGAGTGGAAAGCGGGAGGGGGCAGAGCGTCTCCATTCAAAAACGTAATGATGAGATTTCTAACAGTGGGTTCACAAATATAGGTCACTTTAATTTGCACACAATTATGGGCACTTCCATTTTATTTGCACAGTGAACGGATTGACCAACAATGGTTACTAACTGACATGGTTACTACCTATTGTGAGGTTAAAAAATACCGAAGTTTTTCAAAAAACAAAAAGAAATTTTATTTAATTCCAAATACATAAACATAGCTCATAGAAAAAAAAACATGGTTATTGCTCAGTTCCTTTCATTGTAGGCAGGTTCTCAATGAATTTGATTTTTTGTTCTGGAACATCTTTATGCTGCTTTGACAGCAACGCCTTCTTTACCGTCGATCTCTCAAGGAGAATTCTACCATGAGACGTGTTGATTCATCGTGAAAATCTTATTTGCAATTAGGGTAACGGGATGTAATGTTAGCCTAGCTCCTTGATTCGGCCTATGTACCAAATATGTCATTATTTCGGCGATTATCAACAAAATCACGTTGTTATCAGAATGACCGATCTATTTCAAAGTAATTGAGACATAATTAATGAATTTATAATTGTTCACTTTCGCATAATTTTCGATTTCCTTAACTTTTCAGACCCCATAACTTTACTGGTTAAGCTGAACAAAATATCTACACGCTCTTCGAATGATCTAAATTTTCCGAAATTGAACCTATAAACCGAATAATGCAGCCAAGATGTACAGAAAATAGTCATACGTTATAAACTAACAGGTCTCATAGGTAAAATAACAAAGATTTCACATGAAAACCATAGACCCAATGTTAGGGACATGTTATTTTCTTGGTTCCCAATTATGGCCTGTCTTATGGAAAGCGTAGTAAAAATGTTGTTATTGGTAACATTTACAATACAAATGTCTGAGTTTCAGTTGAATGTTTTTAGTATGGCTCATCAAAACACAAACTAAAGTAACAAAATCTTTATAGAGCGAATTATAATGTTTTGATTGCCGAATGACCGCTAAATCATATGTTAAAATCACTTAAGTGTTTCTTAGCAGTTTAAGTTTAGTTTGATTGTTAGTCAAATTGTTTGTTGGGTAGAGCGAATACACCTGGGAACGCCTTGAATCAGAAAATCGGCAAAAAGCGTACATAGCCAACATTCAATAACAAATCCATCGAATGGGACGAATTTGCATTAACAAATAGACCCAATTTGATGCCTACACACCGACATTACATCCATATCCCTCGAAAGTTTCTGACTTTATAAAATGAGTTGAGTAACTGTTCGTGATACATACTACCAGATGGCTTATTAAACACATCTTAGCAAGTGTATAGCTAGTTAAATTTTGCTTCCAGCTGAAGCACTGCATGAGTTATGATAAAAAATGTAATCAATTGTTGCATACTAGGCTGAGTCAAGGGACACATACCCTATTTTTAGTTGCTTCTTTTAGAAGTTGTTGAATAAATCATGTGTTGACGTCTACGGAATTAGTGTATTTTATGTAGTTACGCCAGTATTCGATTTGGATGTTCCAGATACTTTCAATGTACGGTCGCGAGTGAATCTAGTTCAGTGTGTATTGACTAACTGTTAATTTCGTCCGTGTTCATAATGATGCCATTCGCCGCTTTTCGTTTCTTGGCAAAATTCTCCTCCTGGATTTCTCATTTTGTTTTATTTCTTGGGTTTCGTAAAATCTTCCATCAGAATCGTCACTTATTTCTAAAGATTTCGCTGGGAAGCTTTTCGCATTCGGTGCTCGGCACTTACTCGAGTTGCTGAATCGCTCTCCCGATCCGTCAATGAGATCGAACCCGTAAAAATCGCCATAACTATCATCACTTTTGTATGCAACACGGCAAACGCATCCATTTTCGATTTCGAGTAAAACTTTCAAAATTCTCTGTGGGACTCTTATGCGTAGAATTGTTCAATTTATTCCATATTTCTCGGCATAACAGTCCCACGGATCAATTTTCGTTAAAAGTAACATAAATTGAATCTACAAACGAAAAAAAAAATGATAGGATTCATTGGATATGATGGTTAACAACGTTATTTTGGAAATAAAAGCATTATTTATTACGCCAATGCTTTCCCGATAACAAAAATATGTTTTAACTATAATTGCATTTTACTCAGTTGTCTATTTTTCATAATGGGACAATTATGTGTAGAACGGCAGTATAGTCAGTGCTATAAATAGTTATTCGAGTCATTTGGATATTTCTAGGGTTTTTTTTTATTACGGCGAATCTACAATTGAGAGATTCTCTCCGGGCTCGCTCTCTTTCATTCATTACAGCGCCATTATAACACTTTCGAGGGATTCTTTAGTACAGATCGAAACACAACAGTGCTGGCTAGCATACTCTACAAATAGTATAATGAAAAACGTAAAGGTGATTGGTTTATGAATGAAAGAGAGCGAGCCCAGAGAGAATCTCTCAATTGTAGATTCGCCCTAATGAAAAAAAACCCTAGATTTTTTTTCAGATAACTTATTCCATATGCTGACTATGGTGCATGATTACGTTGTATAGTATTGATATAGGAAGTGTAACTTGCCAGTGCGGTGTGGCATCCAGCAATCACAAGACCCCCGTCATTAAGCCTCAGGACCAGCACACGTTTGTGGCAAACCGCAGACCTAGATAGGTAGCACTTACGCGTTCGCTACAGATAAAACTCCCAGTTTAATACGGATCTGTGCACTTTTACTTCACTTTTCAATGACAGTCTACGACCGGACGAACACCCCCTTTCTTATCTTCTACTCCTTCCCCCTAGCGTATGTCATTCTACTATCTTCGAGGCCCTTTCACCTGTCTCCACCGGTTGCTCCTGTCCTTCCGATATTCCTGTTATTCTTCCTTGGTTCAGGGTTATAGATCTCTGCACGCAACTTGGGTCCGCTACGATTTAGCTGCAGCTTCGAATGACCTTCACACTGTCCCGTGCGCCCTTAGAGTGTGTTGACAAATCTAATTCGGTTTACCTGGATCGATAACGCACGTTTGGCGTGGTCGTAAAATCAGACTCCTTTCGCAAATTTTGCGGTAAAAACGCGCGATGGAGAATTAGAGATGGTGGTTAGATGTCTTTATTTAGCTTCGCAATGGAAATGTTTGGATCGGGATTATCTTCTGATGAAGTTTATTACCAGGATGGTTGTAAACTGATGGTACTATATGTGTTAGACTCAAGCTTCTCCGAACTACCGTAACGTTTGCATTTACTTGATTTGTGTATTCGTTGGTACGACCGTAGTCTTTCAAGATCATAACCATTACGCCACCCCAATGGCCGCCCCGAACATAACGTTTTTTTCTTTTCCTTCTTGTCACTGTGATTTTTTTGTGGTTCTGACGTAAATAAGCATGCTTTTACGAACACAGATTATTTATCTTACTTAAGAGATATTTTTCCGTCATTAATTTCATTGAAACTCGATGTTTTGCATCTTCGTCACGTCGATATTGTTGGCTTAAGTTAATGTTTTATCGCCCTTGTGAGCCTTCTTTCTTAGTGTTTCAAGCTTATTGCTTTCGCAATTAGCTTATTGCTTGCTCTCAACTTAGTGTTCTAAATGCACTTCCACAGATATTACTTCAGAGCTTTCGATGCCAGTCACCAATTTTTCATTAGTATGATTGTGTTGCAAGTACAACCATACCCTATGACCAGGGTTGTCACATTTTTCGATCCCATCTTTAATTTTTGCCAAAACAAATCTTGTTTATATGTTCAACTGCGTAATTCTTGGCAAGAATGTTTGCTTCAAACATTGGTTGCAAAAGTAAAATGGAAACTTTTCAGGTGCCTATATTTTGAAATAAAACTTATTTGCTTTCACGATGCGACGATTTCGATTTGATAGTTCTACAATTCGTTTTGAAAGTTTCAACTTTTAAATGTACCAAGCAGGAAAATTTTGATTTGACCGTTTGAACGTTTTTGTTGTAAAAGCAAACCACTTTCTACGAAAAAGATACGTTGGTTCTTTTCAATTTTAGAAATGTTTCTTTAAATTCTATCAATCATTATTCTTTGTGTGTAAATGCTATGCACTTCTTCTTTATAATTGCAATTGGATTAAATGCAAAATAGAACAGATATACTTATCAGAACACAATTACTTTGATTATCCGGTACAAAACGGTTCTTTAAATAGGGTTTAAGTGTATTTATCGGTTTCCCTACATCAAACTATAGCAAAACGGATATTCTTTCTTAAGGAAATTAGTGGTACAGGAATTAGTATAAAGCCCGCTTCCCATCTGCTCGTTTGAAACGCAGCAGTTCTCTCCAACAAGTCTCCAAGTCATCCGATTCTTCTTCCTTGATGTCCTTACAGATGATTGCCCTCCATAGCTCACGATACTCATGTCAGATGGCATGTTTCTCATCGCTTTCAAAGAAGATCGGATATAGTTTAATAATCAAGTAGAAGTCCTTCAAAGTGTGTGCGTTCTTGGGGTTGACGCTTGATGCAGTAGTCAGAACTATCATTCAGATCAAAGCGCTCAATGATTTGTTCAATCAACCCTGTATAGAAAGCACAGCAGATTAAGAAGATAGCCTCCTTCCTGGTATCATAGATAGATGATAGATCCAAGCATTTCTCCTGCTGCTGCTCCGGCGTCTTAGGTAGTCACCCTCACAAATATTTGCAAGGAGAACCATTAGCAGGGTCTTCAGCTGATTGCATAAACTTGAGAATTCCGGAGCCTCTTACTGGAAGATTCGATTCGCTTTTTTATAAAGGGTAATACGTAGATCAAGAAGTGGAAACGTGGATGCGTCTTCAGGTCATTCAGATGACAGAGGATGCACTGTACGGTTTGAGTGTTATCGTTCCAAATTCGTTTTCACAACCGATTCCAACGACATCAATCTGATGGCAAATACGTTGTATCATCTAGGACTCCTTAGATCGTATCGGATTGGAGCAACTTGCAAGGTACATGACAGCTTTCTGCATACGTAGCTTGCACAAAGAGCCAGTACATTTGATAATTATAAAATGAGAAAAGTTCGGTTTCAGCAGCTCCTGGACGGATTGGTCAGAACCTATCATTACCGATGCTCCATGTGATCCGAAAGCTCACAAGCCTTTTTTTTGTTATCGGTGTCATCGATCTAAAGCTTGTACTACACTGTTTGTGCAATAGCCAAATATTTGTCATAGGCAGATAGGCATCTGACAAACATCTATGATATCTGTCAGCTGTCTAGCTGCCTACGCCAAATATTTGGCTATTGGACAAACAGTGTACTACAAGCAACCTTCTCGTCGGTAGTGGATATAGATGTTAACAACCTGGCATTTCCAGGAAATTTACGTTTTGAGTCATTGTTTACAATTGTTACTTTCGACATTTTGACGATTTTGTCTAGAATTGCGCAAAATATAGGGTAAGGGGATGTAATGTTAGCCTAGCTCCTTCATTCGTCCTGTGTACCAAATGTGTCATTAATTTAGCTATAATCAACATATTCATGTTGCTATTACACTGAAAAAATCTTTCACTTAGCTACTAATGGAATCACAAGTAGATATTATCCAATAAAATAAGTGATTTTTACATGATTTTCACATGGAAAAAGAAATTCTACTTGACTAATCATATACATTTCACTGGACACATATGATTCACTTGAATTTGCAAAGCATTTTCCACTTCCTGAATCACATGAAAGTTAAGTGAATTTCTAGTGGATATTTTCCACTGATTATGTGAAATTTATTTTGGGTGTAGGATAACCGATGTAATCCAAAGCAATTGAGACAAAATTAATCAACTTTTAGTTGTTCACTTTCGCGTAATTTTCGATTTCTTGAACTTTTGGAGCGTCATGATTTCACTGGTTAAGCTGAACAGATGATTACACGATCTTCAAGTGACCTAAATTAAGCTAAATTAAATCGAAAAAGCAAGTAATGCAGTCTGGGTGTATAGAAAATAGTTACACGCTACAAACTAACGGTTCACATAGCTTAAATTACATTGAGTTACTAGAAAATTGTAGACCCAATGTTGGGGACATATTTTTTTGTATGTTCCCAACTATGGCCTGTTGTATCAATAACGTAGTAAAAAGTTTGTTATTAGTAAATTTTCAAGTGGGAATGCATGAGTTTGCGGTTGTTCATATTCAAGTAGCTCATCTAAACACAAACCGAAGCAACAAAATCATTGTATAGTGAATTATAATGTTTTCATTATTGAATGGCTGATAAAACATATATGAACATCATTTAAGTGTTTCGGAGTAGTTTTACATTAGTTTGGTTTGTGAAAATATGTGTTAAATAAAGCGAATACAGCTGGAGAACTACATGTTAGAATTCCTGCAGACATCGCACACAAAATTTTAAAAAATAATTCTACATAACCCGTTGGATAATTTAAAAATTATCGAATTCTCGCAATATGCAACATATTAGAATTACTGCAGGATTTGTGTAGTTCTTTCAGGTGTTCTCCAGAGATTTATTCAGAATCACAAAACTTTACAAGTTCAGGGATTCCTCAAAATAAAAACATCACAAGAATGTTTTGAAAAACTGCCGATGAGATGCTGGAAGAGGCTCCTGTTAGAATCCTTGGAGGAATGCCACAAACTCCTGAAGATTAGCAATAGAAACTCAAGAAGTAATATCTCAAGGAAGCTCTGAGAATTTTTCATACAATCATTGAGAAATTCTATAAAATTTTCATAGAAGATTATCTCAAATTATGGACAAACCGTTTTGGGCTCACACACAAACTGAATTTCAAACTGTCATCTGTCACTGCTAGCAGGGGCTGGATAGTGAAGAACGATGTGAATACATATAGTTTTTGACTCAGGAAGTACTAGCACATCGGTCTCACGCTCCGTCACAAGTCTCAAGAATCGCTCCTTAGAATTTAATTTTCATCAATGAATCTTCCATAAATTCTGTCAAATTAACAAAGCGAAACAAAACAGAAAAGAAGATTCTTGTACAGAAAAGCCGAAGAATGTATTGCCAGGTGCACTTGGAACCAAGGGGTTTTAAAACAGCGGGCCAATTTTAAATCGCTAGTTCATATTGATTGTTGGTGTCAGTATCAATTTTTTGCTTAATGGTTCCAAAACAGCACAGTGAAAGTAGAATTGGCAAAAAGATACACACATTTTAAATTTGAGGTTTGTTAGTGGACAAGCAATTGTTATAAGTCTTGTTTTTCTCAAAAATCTGTAACCTTTAAATACAGATATCTGTATGAAAAAAAAATCTGTGTCAATCTAGATAAATCTGTGCATGTGGCAACCCTGCCTATGACCAGGGAGTCGAGAAATTTACCTTTACGAAAAATGCCTAGATCGGGAATCGAACCCAACCACCTCCAGCATAGTGTTGCTTTGTAGCCGCGCCTTCGACTGAGCTAAGGGAGGACCCTCGTGAGCCTATCATGTCCTATTTCGCATGATTCTATTCGCACTGGATGTTAATGAGCCGACTCATCGTACAACTCAAAATTATTTAAAAACTAACAATGAGAGCTATATTAGAAGCCCAGGAATTCTTTCAATAATCCAACATTGCCGCTCTTTTCGCCAACCGGATTACATTTATTTCGCTCATCCATTACAAATACAAATCAAAATCGATCCTGGCGGCCGAGTAGAAGCGCGTATCTTCCGCGTCCACCTTCCTAGCAAATGCACCACTGCTGAAACGACCCTCGTCTGCGTATTTTTGCATCTGTTCAGTAGTGAATGGGCCGTGGATCTTTTCCGCCTCCTGCTGGTCCTTATATTCCCACATCAGAACCTTTGAACCTTCCTCCTCCTGGCTGGTCGACGAGCTGGGCTTTTCTTCACTGGATGGTCCTTTTGGATCATCATCTTTGAGCTTGCTTTTTTCTCTGTTGTCGAAGTCATCAGCATACATATCCAGCTCAACTGCCGGTGCAGATTTGGAGTCATTGATCTTTTTCTGAATCATCTCGTAAGTCTCATCATAAACGTCCATATTCCCTTCCCGAGTGAGAATCTCATTGGCCAGTTCGGTCAATTGGGTAACCTTTTCACTGGAATCATCCAATGTGCCAGCCTTTTTCATTTTCCAACGTTGAGCTGTTGTCAACTTAGCGGTCTTTTTGCCGATCCTCTGCAGAGCTTTCTTGATCGTCTCTTTTGGTTCCATCATGTCCAGAATTTTCTGATAACTCTTTGACGAATCAAATCCTTTCAAATTTTCATCTTCTTCGTCATCCGAATCAGAATCTGCCAATCCCTTAAGCTCAGCTTCCTTTTTCTCCTTGTAGTTCGGATCGTTTTTTATTTTGACCCAGTCAATGTTATCCAGCCAGTTGTCTCGAATCTCGGCTCCCTTTTTCCACAGATAGTGCCCATCTGCGTCGAAGTGCCCCTCCTCCATTTCTTCCTTCATATTAAACGGGGTAAACTTCATTTCATCGTCAACGCGAGCAATTCCTTCCTCTTCACCTTCGATTTCAGTTGCATCCAACACGTTGTATCTAGGGTTTGCAATGAAAAAATCAGTATTAGAAGAACATTCTTGGAAATAGATACTGCTAATCAGAAATCATACTCACTGAGTCTCGTCTTCACCGCTGTCCTCTTCGTCAGAATCTAGGGTATGCTTACTGGTTGATGGCCGATTGCTCTGCTTGTCCCGGACCAGATCGTCCAGATAGTTATCTTCTTCGGCAACATCTGCAGCTGTTCGTTTGGACATTTTCACTGCTTTTTCATGAATTTTTTTTTTCAACTTTAAAAATTTGTAAAATTTGCGGCACGCACTAGCTGCGAAAAATAAAATGCAAAAACAAAACAACGCGAACGCCAAACGTGATTCGAGGGGTGAGCCATGAATTATCAAATGAAAACAACACGCGTAAATCTCATAGGGGTGTGCAGTCCTTGGTATTTCCGGGACTTAAGGAAAAGTTTGTAAACAATTTTATTATTAGAAACAAGATTATTTTGAATTATACTACACACCAAATAATCTTAGCTGATTCCAGCAATAGTTTCTGCTGGAAACACGCAGCAAAACACTTGTCGCTGATATACCACCATTTTTCTAACAAATAACTGAAAAGCAGCATCGATATTTACTGAATATCCTTCAGCCTTCACATTTATGCTGTTAACCAGCATTCTTTTTCACGTTTTATGGAATTCAGTATTTGTTACCAAAAATCAGCAAATATTTGCTTACTGATTGTAAATCAGTAACCTATATTTACTGACGATCAGTAAACTATTTTACCTGTCAATTTGATGGATTGCTGATAAAAACGAATGAAGCTTTTGTTTCTTTTTGTTTTACAAATTGAGTTCTAAATTTCAGATCCATCTTGATTTTACCGAAATCAGCTAAACAGGTCAATAACGATGTTTACACATCTACATCTAACAAAACATATCCGTAAGTAAAGTAACAAAATGTAAATTGATGTTTTATTTCGTTCTCCTGCAGATCAAAGCTTTTTACATAATATTAAAAGGGCACTATTTTTTTTACTTTAAATTAGATCCGTCTCTTGCCAATTGTTTTTTGTGATTGTGATAAAAATTTATATACCATCGACCACTGTTAACCCATGGGTTTCTTTTACAACTAAAATAAATATAAACCTTAGTTTAATAAATGATAAATGAGCCGAAAATGTGTTTTTATTTATAAAAAAAATAAGAAAACAAAACATTTAATCTGCTTTACTTTCAGCAATACTGTAAATTGCCGTAAAAACAGCAACATTATTTGTTTTGATCTGCTGCTGGTTTATCCAGCAAATTTTCAAGCACTTTGCTGAAGTCTCAGTAAAAAAGTTGTCACTTTTTTGAATATCAGTTTTGCTGGTTGATCAGTAATTTTGGTTTTGCTGTATACATTGCTGAAATTATAGCACAAAAAAAAAATCAGCAAAACTTTGCTGTTTTCCAGCAATACAAATTTGGTGTGTATAATTAAGTATAATGCAGATTGATTTTAATTATTTGAAACAAGTTCATTTGCAAATATCTTAGTAATGGATAATTTGGCGACGTGGACGTGAAAAACAAAAACATTGAAAAGTGCCCTTTTGAATACTGCTTCCCTTTTGCATGGTTGTAAACAGTGTACAAAAGAAACAAGCTTATAGTAAAATAGTAAAAATTTGTTTTGAAATTGAAATTATCCATATTTCCAACTGATTAAGTCTATTTGTCTTATGAATATCGGAAGTTTATTTCACTGAGTGTAGGATAGCTTAGCAATTGCTTTTATAACTAAAATTTAATTCAATAACAACCCGCATAACGAAAAACGATTTGCCATATAGTCAAAACTATATTTCGAATGTAAGATATAATATCATATTTTATGTTATTGTTATCGAATAGTTTAATCTCATACTCACCATACAACCTCTACATTAACACATATTGTTAATGTATACCATATTGTCATTGAAAGGTTTTTTAGTGTCTGCAGTCGGTCTGGATTATATACTAACTTTTTGGCATAGAGTACGGCACAAATTTTGTTCGTGCAAATTGCCATTTTTTTATGGTAACCTAACTTAACCGCCTATTCAGCATATTGTTATTTGGCCTTTTACCATCTGAGATATTGTTAAAACTATATAGGAGTGTGTTAGTTTATACTTATATCAACTATAAGGGTAAATGTCGTAACATTAACGGAAACGGTCGTCAACAATAAGGGATAAGGTCCATGAATAGTTTGTGATTATGCGGGAAATTACACAAATCCGAAATGATATGAAGGATATGAATTATATTTTGAAATGCTGATTGTCATTTATCGCAGAACCTTCTTCAGGCTAAAGCTGTTCTTTCGAAATAATATGCTTTAAAAATAACCAATATTCTTCTGTTTCAATTATTTTGGAATTTATATATCGCATTTTGGTATTTATATTTCGCTCGTTTTGTTGGTACTATTTTTTAACCAGATTATTCAATTAAGCGTGGTGTGATGGGCAGGTGGTCGGGATTATGATCAATTGTGATCCACACTAAATACTCGCCATACCACCATATATTGGAACAAATAAACCATCCTTACAGTTGGTATATATCGATCCGAATTTGCTCTCAAATGTTAACACAAAAATAATCTTGTTTCCTAAGGAAAAACCACTATGACCTTACTATTGGTTTGAATCAATCCAAAGTGACTTTCCAGCATTATTAAAAATATCCTTGTTTTTACAATGAAAAACCACCCGGATAAAAATAACAATACAACTACAATAAAATAATACAAAATCAAAGGTAAGTCGCTTAGAACAGTGTGCCATCTACGATGTCTGACACACTAGACGAATATGTTTCATAACTGCGACACTTCGATTTTCAATCCACACCATGCACAACTGTGGCACACTGAGGAACATTTTTGATAGATGAGCTTGCTTGGTCGGAAACCAGCAACCTTGCCAATATGCATTGCCTGGTTGCCAGGCTCAGCAGAAAATAACAATTTGGGCTGTCAACGCATCGGCACCTTCGTCACATTACAAGAACTTCCAAAACATTACAAAGCTTGTAGATAAACTAAAAAAAAAAGCACATGAGAAAAGTGTGCTGAGTAATCCACTCTTTGTTTCAAGTAATATTAAAATCTATTTCCGACCATGAATCTTATAGTTCATGAATCAGAAACGATACAATTAATAGTTATTGACTCAAACTTGTTCGGAAAACAACGGTTTTTTCTATGGTAGTTTGTAGCATTTTCTGTTGGTGTTCTGTGTAATAACAGCTACTCATGCTCATGTCTTGGCGTATGTCATTGATCGACATGTACCTTAATTATTTTAACAGAAAAACTAGATGGCAGACTCGGGAACTAGGAAACTAAAATCAATCAAGAGCTGCTTTGAGAAAATATAGGGTAGGGGACGGCTTAAGCACCCCAAGACCCTATTTCAAGCACGGGGTAAACGTTAACCTACAACGCTCATTTTTTGCAGTATGGTGCTCCATGTAGTGAAGCACCATACTGCAAAAAAGGAGCGTTGTAGGTTAACGTTTACCCCGTGCTTGGAATAGGGTCTTAGAGTGCTAAGCCGTTCCCGAGGGACACGCAGAGCATTCTACTGAGTGTGTCGTATTGAAAATACGTCCGGATTTAACTCGATTTACAGAGTATTTACAAACACTTTAGAATATTTAAAGTAATCAAAAGTATTTTAAAGGACTCAAAGAACCCAAAAGTATTTGAAAAATATTTTAGCTACTCAAAGAGTATTTGAATTGTATTTGAAGTTCTGAAAAGTATTTTATGAGTATTTTGAGTACCTGAAAATATTTAATGAGATTTAAAAGGACTCAAATATATTTAAAATACTTGAGAGTGTTTTAGGAGTTCTACATCTCATTCGAGTTCTACTCAATAATTGAGTGGATTGTATTCCTTCTCTTTTACTCACATGTAAATGTTTTTTAATGCTCTCATCTAATTTTCCGTTAGAAAAAAAAAGGACAATACAAATGAAAGAGAAGGTGTTTTTAGCGTGTTCTTAATCAATGTTAAACACGGTAAGCTTCCTTTACCCATTAATGGGTACGATTTATTAGTATTGTTATTCCTCCTGTGGCTTTTTTACGCATTTTACTGAAAAACGGTGCCTACCCATTTAAATGGGTAGACGCCGTTTTACGGTATAATTTATTTATTTATTTATTTATTATATATATTCCATCTGACCTAAGGTGGTCTTAATGAATTTGTTTATGACGGGGAAAATCCGTTTTAATTTGGCGTAAAAACCCCGTATCTTTTGCAAAACAATACAATAAAAAACAATACAATACAATACAAAACATTGCTTAGTTGCACATTCGTAAACATAATTAAAATAAACAGGATTGCAAACGTAGAGTATAGTCAAAGTATAAAATAAGAAACATCCATAGTTCGGAGCAGTCCTCGTCGTCAATCAATTATCCTCATCAAATATCCTTCTCGTAGTATGCCATTCTGTTAGTCTGCGCTTGAATGTTGCCAAAGTACAGTTAAAGTCGAATAAAAAATACACAACGTTGAACCTAGCTGACATGAAGCGGATAGGGTCATGAAGTCCATATAATGAATTACGGGGTTCAAGCAGCAAGAAGTCCCGCTGGCGAAGCATTCGTTCAGGAGCGTAGAGGTTGAGCTGACTTAATAGCTCCGGTGAGTCAATTCCACCTGTTAGTGTATTGGCAACGAAAACAGCTTGCGCAATATTTCGCCTATGGTCCAATGTCTGTAGTCCCAGCAATCTGCATCTGTCTTCGTATCGTGGAAGGTTCAACGGGTCACGCCACGGTAGGCGACGCAGGGCATATCTCACGAATCTTCGTTGAATTGCTTCGATCCTAGCTGTCCATGTTGCCTGATATGGGCACCAAACAACAGAGTTGGATTCCAAAATCGACCGCACCAGAGCACAGTACAAAGACCGAAGGCAGAGAGGGTCTTTAAATTCACTAGATATTTTAAAAATGAAACCCAGCTGTCGATTCGCTTTGCTGGTAATATCGTCGTAATGCAATCGATACGTTAGTGCCGAATCCAGAGTGACACCAAGATCACGTACTTGATGAACACGTTCGAGAGGCTGGCCGTTCATTGCATAATTGTGCGTGATCAGATTGAGCTTGCGATGAAATGAAATGATGTTGCATTTGTGGATGCTTAACGTCAGCATGTTTCGGGTGCACCAACTAGCGAACCGATCTAACAACAGTTGCAGCATAGACTAACTCTAAGACCAGTAGGTCCCATACAAAAACGGTTTTTTTCTTGGCTCAGTCAGTACTAGAACATCGTCCCAAGCTCGGTCCCAAGCTCAATAATGCACCCCTTATAATGAACTCACATGAACACACTCTCAAATACTCTGTCAAAATAACACAGCAAATCAAAACAAAGGCGCAAATATGTGTAACAAGGTGCTGGCTTCAAGGTGTAATTCGGACCAAGGGGTTCTACAACAGTGAACCAATTTCAAATCGCTAGTTGCATATTGGTTGTTGGTTGCAGTGCATGGCAGTCCTGGATGGTTTTGATGACCATGAAGATTTTGACGTCATCAGCGTAAAACACACGGCAACCAGATGGTAGTACGGTAGAAAGCTCGTTAATGAAGAGTGAGAATAACAAAGGGCCAAGATTGCTTCCTTGTGGTACGCCGGATGAATTTGAGAATGCTTCCGAAGATTCAGCTCCTATTTTAACGGTGAGCCTACGTTTTTTAAGGTATGATTCAAACCAGCTGACCAGGTCCGCAGAGATACCAATTCTTCGTAGGCGTTCAAGTAGTATCCCATGGTCAACTCGATCAAAAGCAGATTTGAAATCAGTGTAAGCAGTGTCGATCTGTGCGCCAGCATCAATGTGGCGTATGCAAAACGAGGCAAACTGTATGAGATTTGTCGAGGTTGATCTCTTGGGAAAGAAACCATGCTGATCCGTAGAGATGTAATTCTTACACGAGTTGAAAAGTACCTCGTTCATTATGATCTCGAAAACCTTTGAACAAGCACACAACGAAGTTATGCCTCTGAAATTCTCGATGTTCCGTCGATCTCCTGTTTTAAACACAGGGAACATGACTGACGTCTTCCAACTTCCAGGAAATACATGCTGCCGTAATGAAATGTTGAACAGTTTCACGAGAGGGAGATTAACTCTTCGCTGCATTTTTAAGGATACATGACGGTATGCCATCAGGACTGGATGCAGAGTCTTTCAATTTATTTATTGCAGCGTTTACTTGATGGGTCGTGATCTCAAAGCTATTTAGGAAGCACACGTCCCTAGGTGTGTCTCTACAAGCGTCTGCAATTTGATGTATAGACGAAGGAGAATCAGAAAAAGCACGTCTGAAGTGAGTTGCAAATAAATTGCACTTTTCCGATGCGGATGTGGCGACTTCGTTACCCAGAAACATCTCAACGGGCAATCCATTCTCCTTCCGTTTAGTGTTAACAAACTTCCAAAATTGTCGTGGCTGTCGGCGAAGATTTTCCTGAGTGCGTATACAGTAGCGCTTATAAAGGAAACGGTTATACGTGCGATAATTAGTACTTGCACGTGCTAAATGATGCTTGGCGAAAGGGCAACGAGACTGACAGTAGGTTCGTAGTGCTCTCGATCTTAGGCGTTTGAGACGTCGTAAATGTGCATTCCCCCAAGGTGGCTTAGGAGACGGCCTACGCATTGGCACAAAATCAACCAAGTAGGTCTTCAACACGTTAGTGAAGTATTCCACAGCAACATCAATGTCTTCCGTGGTTTCCAGGATGTGCCAGTCAGTTTCACGAAGCGCTTCTTTCAATCCCTCAAAATCGGCACGACGGAAATCAAGCCCTCGGTCATCCGGAATGCTTGCAAATGCATAAAAATTTCCATAGGAGGAATAACAATAATAATAAATCGTACCCATTAATGGGTAAAGGAAGCTTATCGTGAAAGAGTTCTACCTACACGCTATTATTAGGACTACTCATATTGAGTTGAAATGTTATTGGGTCAAAACCGAGGTCAACAGAGAAACCTTATAAGATGTGGTAAATTTAATATTGGACACAACCATCTTGAGTCCTGTCAATGCAGTACATTTTTCAAGTTATAAATTTTAAATGACTAAATTCTCGCTAAACTAGACCAATTTGGAATAGGAATCAAAATAGAAAACTGAGTGGTTTTATGTACAAATGAGTGGTCTTAAAATAGTGTGTTGTGTGTTTGATATTTTGAGTAATTAAAATGTGCTCACTTGTACTCGTGGAATTTAAACTGTAATCCAATATATTTATTTGTTATTACGGATGTAAATTGTAGTCAAAATATATTTAAGGAGATTTTAAATACTTCACATGTACTAAATGGTACACGAGGTATTGATTTGGATTTCTTAGGTATTTAAAATTATTGAAAAGTGTTTAAAATATATTTTATGGTACTCAAAGCATGTCTTTGTAATAATAATGTATTTTGAGTATCGAAATCTGCAGTTGTTATCAAAATAATCGATCAGTACTTAAAAGTTATTAAATTAATCTAAAGTGTTCAAAATGTATTTAACTGTACTTTTAGTATTGAAATTGTAATAGAAATGTATTTCATAGCACTCAAGGTATACAATTGTAATAAAGGTGTATTTAAAGTCTCAAGTGGGTATTCTGATGTACTCAAAGTATAATTAGCCGTATTAAACGCGTATTTTTAATACTTTCAAAAAGTGTGTGCTGTACTCAAATGTTCTTGCGCGCCCCTCGGCCGTTCCCTACTCTACTAAATATCGCTTCTGACAATTATGAGTTCAAGTAATTAAGTAGACAATGCTATTCACAATACCAAGAAATCCGAAATCTGATGAAAATAATCCTAGGCAAACGACAAAAACATTCAATCTACTTACATGAATAACTAAACATTGAAGAACTCTGGAGCCTCGTTGAGTCTAAACAAGAGGTTTTTCGTGGTTAGTGAAACACATTTTTCTCGCCTTTGGCTCCGCATTGTGACCACTATAGCTCACTAACATTGGAAACAACGATATTCCCGGAACCGAAACCAAACATTTTACGCATTATAATGACTCCACTGTAAAGCGAGGTCAGTCATCATCCATCATCGCCATCATGTCATCATTCGATTTCGCGTACACTGAAGCTGTCGGCAGGCTAACGGTGACAACATATTTGCAGTTCGTGTTCAGATAAAATATATTTTTCCTGAATTTCGGCCAGCTAATTACATTTTAACGATTGCATGATTATCATCATCAAAGGGCAAGTGTGCAGAAAGCAAAAAGTTTCCATTTTCATGTTAATTCACGGTTCTTAAAAGGTAAAACAGCAATTCTAGGATAGTGAAAACAAGCACCTTCCGAAATTCAAGAGGGGAAAGCAGGCTGCAGGTTCCGGAGTGTGCGGATAACGAAGAGAACGGCAAAAGGCGAATGTCCTCTGCTTTTGCTGCGGATTAAAAACTCGTCATCACAGACAAAATTCTTTGTTTTCGAACTGAAATATTTGTTGCCATTTGAGATTTCTAGTGATCGTCGGTCAAGATTGACGGTAGAAAGAAATTGTTCATAGATCCTATAAGTTCTCGAAAAGTCTTTGACGGCTAAAGATTGCTGGCGTGCTGTGAGTGACATACATTTCTGCAGGCGAACTACTCTGTTGGTGCGTTGTGTTTGTGTTGTGGTTTGGAATTCGGTTTGAGGTTCAGTGAAAACTGGTAAGCTCAAATAATGCGAGTCACTGTGACGACGCCGGCGGATTATACCTTTCCGCTGGAGGTTTCCGACGACATGGAACTGGAAAATTTCAAGGCCTTATGCGAAATTGAAAGCGGTTTTCCGGCGACGGAGATTATCATCTCGAAAAATGGACAACCACTGCTGGACGATAAGAAGACGCTGACTCAGCTGGGAATCAAAGAAGGAGACGTAGTCATGTTGCAGCACATCATGCAGGCCGCCCAGCAGGCATCGCAAGTTACTCGTACTAGACAACAACCGGCAGGTAATTGACAATACGTTGCAATTGGGAACAAAAGGCAATGGTGGAGGAGAGTTCGTTGCACCTTTCTGTGACTGTGTTCAAAGTACGTGGGTTTTGTTTATTTCAAAGTACAGAAATGTGCATCGATCATTCCAAATTCGTGCGTAAGTGGGAGTAATCTGCTTTGCCCGAATTCTTCAACAGACTGGAGTTTTCGTACAACCGTTTCGCGTTGCTAAAAATAGTCATTAACGCCGGTTAGAGTTCGGATGAAATGCACAAATTCCAATTTGTTTGAAAATCGCAATCTTGTTTATGCTAAAATAATTTTCTTTTTTGCAGAACCATCACGCTTGGCCAGTTTAGATTTCGGTTCAATTCAAATTCCTACGGCTATTGCTTCCAGCAGCAGCGGTAATGGTGGTAACGGTGGAAACGGTAATTCTGGACTACTCAATAATAATCGTCCTTCGCCGACCGTAGCTCCGGAAGATGATCCGTCAGTCGTTCGTGAAATGTTCCTTTCCAATCCTGACCAGTTGGCATTGCTCAAGCAGAACAATCCACGGCTGGCGGAAGCCTTACTTTCAGGAAATTTAGAAACTTTCGCCTCGGTTCTTCGAAAGCAGATCCAAGAGCGGATGGAGAAGCAACAGCAGAGGTTGAGAATCTTGCAGGCCAGCCCCTTTGATGCCGAAGCTCAGCGTCTTATTGCGGAAGAAATCAAACAGAAGAACATCGAAGCAAATATGGAAGCAGCAATGGAGTATAATCCGGAAACATTCGGAACGGTTGTAATGTTGTACATCAACTGTCGCGTCAACGGTCATCCGGTGAAGGCGTTCATCGATTCCGGTGCCCAGGCGACCATTATGAGCGCAGCCGCAGCAGAACGGTGCAACATTATGCGCCTGGTCGACACGAGATGGGCTGGCATCGCGAAGGGCGTTGGTGTTCAAAAGATCATCGGCCGTATCCACATGGTCCAGATTCAGATAGAGAATGATTTTCTTACCTCGAGTTTTTCAGTACTGGAAGAACAACCGATGGATATGCTTCTGGGGCTTGACATGCTGAAACGACATCAGGTAATGGCTTAGCTTGTTGAGTGAGAGTGTGCGATAGACGAATAAACATTTGTTCCATTGTTACAGTGCAACATCGATCTCAAGCATAACCTACTGAAAATCGGAACGACTGGAACGGAGACGCGATTCTTGGCGGAGGGCGAACTACCGGAATGTGCCCGACTGACCGGCAGCCCCGAGGAGGAACAGAAAGCGCTGGCGGAATCCGCTCGAATAGCGGAGGAGCTTGCGCTGAAGGAAGCAGTCGCAAATAGTCAACAAGATCAAGGTTAGTTTCCGATGTTCAATCTATGGCATGCAACTGGTTTTGCTTCCGACAGTTGACCTCGGGGGGAATCGCGTGAATAAGCAATTTCTAAGTAATCTGCAAATTTGAAGTTTGGTCGATTTTTTTTCAGTACTTTTCATTATTTCAATAAACATTTGCCGATGGTCATGCCATTTGAATTTCCATAAATCTGATAGGTTTGCCTTGATAATTTTTTGTGGAAATACATATTTGGTCATCTACGATTGTAGTAGTGATTCTACTTGTAGTAGAAAGTAACTAAGTGAGATTCGGCAAGTTTTATCATATCCGGTGACAACTAGCATCTACCCGTTATAATAAAACACAGTTTAAAGTTTCCTAAGTCTCAACCAGCCCAGGTGGCTAAAAGCCTAATAGAGCAAAACAAGCAATCTCCTGTGTTGGTTTCGCTCGTATCCCACCATTTGTAATCATTCATTAATGCCGTTTTAATCTGTTTCAACTCATGGCAAAAATACCTCAAGCAAGTCCCCTGGGACAAACTTCAATGACGTAGGTATATAGTGGCCCACCGAATACCCACTACTATCGTCTGAAAGTAAATTGAAATCGTATTGCGGATTTGCTGACATATTAATTAAACCAATGAAGTGTTCAGGGATCATATTGAATTGAAGGGAAACCCCGATCTTCTTTCATGATGATAGGTATTTGAAGCACAATAATTAAACGTGATTCATGCAAGCAAACAATCACCCAGAACTCGAGAAACACACCTTGTCAATAATCTTCTATGATCTGCAGCTCAAAAAACAACGGTTCAAAGGAAAGTCCAATGGCATTACTCATGTTTGGCATTGAGAATGTATCCTTCATAGCCAGTTGATCAATCTGGGGCCTCTTTGAACCAGGAAAGTTGTTCCTAGTAGATTGACATGTACGTCCAACGTCAATTCCATTCTGAAACACGCACTGTCTCAACTCATCCGTAACATCATCACTTAATTTATCTCGAAATCTGGTCCTATTTCATTTGTCCCCTCCGGCTTGTCTGCGCACTGTTGGCCTTGTTCTTTTTCTGAAATCTATTCAATCGCCCATATCTCCGGTAGGGAAATCTACATCTGATACCTACCTCACCGACGTAAGGAGATCAACTGATTTTTCCACCGACATAGTTTGGAGATTAGCTTTCTAAATTATTTTCTATAACTCCGTTTTCAAAAACTCGTGCGTAACATTCCGATCGAATGTTTCCAAATTGACGCGGATCAATAGCAAGCCCGAGCCAAGACGAACAACCATCCGGAACGATTTCGCAGCTGAAGCGCCGTCGATCCCGTAAGTGTAATATCACGTGAACGATATTATTTTCAAATCGCATCCTGCTTGCAATGAGATACCTCCTCTTTTTGTCGATAATAAAACGTGTAATGGAATCAACTTAATCTTTCCAGCCTCGACCAGTGGCACCAGCAGTGGAAACAACAACACTGGAAACAGCAGCAATAACTCCCCGACTTCATCAGGTGGTCAACAGCAACTGCAGCAACCGCAGCAGCCACAGCAACAACCGGCCGAGGATGTCCCATTGGTTCTACTTCCAACCGATCGGTTCTCCGAAATGGACGTCGTCGAACTGGAATCCATGGGTTTCAGTCGGCAGATGGTAATCACCGAACTGAGGGCCGCCAACGGCGACAAAACTAAGGCCACATCTGGATTGTTTGCTAAACTAGGATAAGAAGGAGAGGACAAGTACTGCGAATTTAATTTCTCAACTTTCATACTAATAACCGTCGTTTGCTTTCGTTTTCGACCCTTCGAATCACATCACACCGCAAGGCGTTTGCCACTTTGCTGATGCGGTTGGTGGATGTGAATGGCTAACATTTTTTCTTCTGTTTAACGACATAAGGTGCATTTCTTTATTTTTAGCATATAAGTGAGTGAACAATCCGTTTTCTTCGTCGAAAAGAAAATTACTAATTTTAGCTCACGAAAGATTTCTCTTTTTTTCCTACGCACTTTAAAAAATGGATAGGCAATATTGGTCTATAAGTTGACATTTTTTTTATTATTAAGAATCAACGGATAATAAGTGAAGGTAAAAACATATGAAAATGAAAACAGATTATTTACAATGAAACTGAAAAGGAGCCGTTGAAGAAGGTCGTACGATATTGCACTGACATAATAAGATGGTGACTTAAGAAATAAAGGCATTACATTTGAATAAATTATAAACTGCAGCCGGATTTTTAATTCTAGAGAACAGTTCACCAACAAGCCTTGATGATATTACAATTTAACACAAAATCATGCTACCCGTTTACAATGCTGTCATGTCCACAGTTTGACCAACTATTTCCTGTTCGACCACAAACTGTATCATTGGCTGGGGTTGGTCGTCGGTAATATCACCCTGCTTCAGATGGACTTTCTGGTGGTTCTGGAATTGAAAAAGTAGTTTCAGTAATTTTTCAGCCCTTTTGAGACTAGCAATTAACCACCTTTAGGCTCTGCATGGAGGCAAACACCTTGCCACAGGAAGGGCACATATGGTAGTACCGATCGCCATGCTCACTCTTCAGATGTTCGGTCAGCTCATCGGTGGTGGAATACTTTTGCTGGCAGATTGTACAAATGTGCGTTTTGTCGTTCGAGTGTTTTCTGGTTTTGTGAATTGTAAGTGTTTCCTGGCGCGAGAACCGCTTGCTGCACAGATCACACGCGTACGGACGTTCGCCACTGTGCGAGCGAAGATGCACCGTGAGGGCGTTGGAGGCGGCGAATTGTTTCCCTGAGGTGAGAGGAGAAAGTTGTTCAACTATTCAGAAGTTTATGATAGAAAAATAGTGATATTTGGTCGTTTAATTGTACTGCACTGGCCATTTTATGTTTCTAAAAGAATTCGAGTTTACCTGTTCTACATTGACTTGAAAGATGTTATTCGAAAGGCGGTAATAGATACGAGTGATATAATTTTTAGAAAGTCAGTTCAACTTGTCGGCTTCGTCGACGATATTGATATCGTAACCCGAAACTTCGAGACGATGATGGCGGAATCGTTAATCAGACTTGAGGTCGAAGCTGTTAGCACAGACAAACAGACGTAACACTCTAATTGATGCCCATCGTCCACCTAAAAAAACTATTAATTTGAATACAAACAGTCACTCACAGCGCTCACATGGACAATTATGACATTTTCCTGTTGAGTGATTTCCTTGCACTAGCATCGCTTGCAAGTGTGTTCGGAAATATTTTGTTTCTTTTTCGTCAAAACATGGGACGCAAATGTGAATTTTTCATCTGCTCTAATCGGGAAGGTAAAAACTGCGAAAATCTTTCTCTAGTTTTCCTCGGACGTGGAAAAGTATGAAATTTATTGAGATTAATATTACTATTACATAGAATTTAATTGTGGCCTCAAGTAAATGCGCACAGTGGGTGAAATTCTGCCAGTCAAGAAGCCTGTTGTGGAGTTTGATGGAGGCGGATAAACGGCGATTGAAAAGCGGAAACTATGCTCCGACCATTTTAACTTGACAGCTTATAAAAACTGTTAAAGCCTGAGAAACGATAAGCAAAAAAGTAATTTAGATGTTATCTATTTTGAACATAGAATCTTTGTTCTGTAGGTCTAATCTGTTTGAACATCATGATTGCTGCATGAAACGCATAACGATGACGATGCACATCCGAATCATTGGTTGATTGATGATACTTCTCGTGAATACGATGCCAGCTTTGTCTCTCTTGTTCCAGAATACAAGTCCTTATTCTTCGAAGAGTAAAAAAAAACGTCTTTTAGGTTGCGTGATGAGATCAAAAGAGTGAAAAGTGAATGGCGCAAAAATGAGCGAAAAGCAGCAGTGAGCGAAAAAGAGTAGGAAAAAGGAACTAGGCTTGTTAAAAGAGATGAAACAGCTTCGAAAAAGTAAATCACTGGATACGTCGTTGGGTGAGCTTGTGCGAAAGAACCCGGAGCTGGACAACAAGTTACTGATCTCCACCAGGAAACCAAAAGGATCAAGTAGATGCTTTGAAATCGTCCATTACCGACAGTGGGTCGCGCTGTCGGAGTCGTGTTCTACGAAGGTATGCCCTCAGCTCCGTTACCGCCTCGAGAAGGTCATTGATAATAACGGTGAAGTGTACCGAAGTACCCTGTAAAAAATGCGAAAACTTTCATATAATTTCTTTCACATTTTCATAGAATAAAAGTTTTTTTTATACAAGTATGTTTATTTAACAAATTCAAATAGGATCATTCTATTTGAACTTGTTAAATAAACATACTTGAATAAAAAAACTTTTATTCTATGAAAATGTAAAAGAAATTATATGAAAGTTTTCGCATTTTTTACAGGTCATACCTATGGTACATCACGCTAGGGGTGATTCACAGGAAAGAAAATCCAAAGTGCCACTAATAGGAAATGTTTCAGTGTACCCTAAACTCTAGAGAAACGGATATCAGATGGCATGATCCGATTCCCTTCGCCGACGCTTTTCTGCCGTTCGCCAAGATGGCCTCCTGATTTCGCTCTTATCGAAATCAAATCGAATCGAATAGATCCAACTAAAAAATGAGAATAAAGATTAGAATTTTTAATTGAATTCCAAATACCTGTATTGCTTAAGGGTCACCCTTACAATAGATACGTTTGCGTTCAGTTGACGTTAATTTGACAGAAAAACTATGGGAAAACTATCAAATTCACGCAAACGCTTCTGCAACATATTTCGTCTACAAGGTGCAGACTTCTTAAGAGACGTGCACAAATACTCGACTACACGACACTGAAGAAGTCTGCACATTGTAGACGAAACGTATCTGTCAAGATAAGCAATAAAGGTAGTTGGAATTAAATGGAAAATACTTCTCATTTTCTAGTTATAGGCATTCCACTAAAAAGCTCACACTTTCCAGGAATAGGTCTAGTTTTCACTCCGATTAACTCCGGGTTTTTTCACGAGCCACTTTCACCCTTAGAGCACTTTGCTTTTCATCCTTAGCACGATTCACGAGCACTTAGCTCTGACTTCCAGACACGGATAAGGTGCGACTCAAATCTCTTTAAGTGCAGCACGCGCTGCTACTTGGGGGTGCGACACATCTGAATCCAGATTCAAGATATGTGTGTATGTGTTTGTATATACAATCCAACGCCCACCGTCCGGCAGTGATTTTATGGAAGAATTTTTTTTGCAGTTAAACGTAAACTGTTGTCGACTCGACAAATATTTTTAGCCCGAGAGTTGGAAGGTGATAGCTCTGTTGGGTTCCAGTGACCCATTTCAGAATGCCTGGTTACTCACGTCCATTCCGAGGTCACTTTCACTTACAACAAGCCCCGCATAAACACATGTGTACTGCAGTACAAACATCAAATGGATATAGGTACTGTGCATACACATCCATCATCAAATCTTATTGTTTTGAGGACGTTTGTTTTGGCACGTATTTAGCAGTATCGTTCAAATTCAGATAGATCTCACCGGATATTGTTGCTGATGTTCAGTCTTCATTTGGACGGCTTCTCTGTGATGCTAAAGGATACATTTATGTCTCTACAGAAAGAGCACTCTGCTATTCGGCAAATATTTTCACATCATCCTCTTCGATTAGAATAGCCCGAATACAATTAGTACTTCGCGCATAAATGAAATACAATGAAAATTACAGGTAAAAAATACTTCCGAGAAGAAATTTAACTTGAAAAATCACACTCATTGTGCAACGAAAGAAAACAAAACTGCACAGCTCTCCATCTGTAAACCACGTACCGTGAACGTACCATAATTGACGCAGTTAAAGCATGTTCGATTTTAAGCATCAATTAAAAAAATTAAACACGACCAATTAGTTCAATATCTTACACAGCAATAGATACACTACCGTTGTATATGAGAAAAATAAGAAAACATTAAATATTTGTTAATTCATTATTTTTGTATCTAGTTTCAAAAAGGCACCCATGTTCCTAATGTGACGCATGAATTTTTCGATGTTCCTTATTTGGCGCAGTGTGTTCCTTATTTGACGCACTTAGAAAAATGGCTTAAAATCAACAGAAAACGACAATGTATTTCACAGTTTATGTAATTACACTCAAATAATCAGTTAAGCCCGTTTCGGAACAGTTTTGGATTTAGCTGTGAGACGATTCGCAGGATTAGGTCGGTCGGACAAACGGAGGAAGTAACCCGGATAAAAATAACCATACAATTACGATACAGTAATATAAAACCACATTAAAATCTATTTCTGACCATGAATCTTATTGTTCATGCATCAGATAAATGAAAAATGCATATTGTTATTGCAGTCGATCTACAATTCACTGAGGCCTTTGTTGCTCGAGATTTCGTTGGCGTTCTTGGATACAATTGGGATTTCAAACGCTCCATCTTATCCAGCGTCCGCTTCCCGTAATGTACCAAGACGAAATTTTCTTCTACCAAAGTAACACCAAAAGTGGCAGGCTTCAAGAACTTTCAAGCTTTCTTCAGTCCTCTGGTCGCAATAGGTTTTTTTTTTATTCAAACTTTACCCCAGTATAGAAAACAGAGACGAAGTCCTACGTCAAAAATCTATGATCACGTTTTCTTTTGGAAGCGAAGGTCCCGTCTCAGGTGTTGGAGAGTGCGATATGTAGGAGCTGCCTCCCTCTGGTGGTGACTTAGCCTAACGCTGAAAGCCACCTCAATACAGAATAAGAAGTCAAATATTACGTCTATTGTATGAGATTTGCATTTCATCTAGGTTAACCGTCGAACCGTGACGCTTCTAAAAAAAAGTAAGACGCCCAGGGTGCCTCTAACTCTGCAATTCTGCTCGTTCCCTTTTTGAATTTCTGTTGATCCACTTGATTTCCACTTACCACATTCTTCGCAGTTGTACGGTTTTTCCTGGCTGTGAATCCGCTGGTGAATAACCAGATAACCACTTTGTGCAAAGCTTTTATGGCACACATTACACTGGAAGGGCTTTTCGCCTGAAACAAGAAAACACATCCAATTAAGCACCCGTCAAAAACAACCGACCTTGGCCACCAACCGGTATGTACTCGCTCGTGCTTCTCCAGGTTGCACTTCTGAGTAAACCCTTTGTTGCAGTAGCTGCACGTGAAAGGTTTTTTGCCGTCGTGCGAGAAGATATGAATATCCAGCGAGCGTTGCTCTACGTAGTACTTATCGCAAGTTGGATAGGGGCAGATGAACAGTTTTCTCTTCGTGTGATGCTTCATATGTTTCGACAGGGAGGTGGCCCACTTGAAACGTTTGCCGCAAACCGAACAGAGGTTTGGTTTACCAACTACATTTCGTAGCTCGCCTGTGTGCTTCCGGTTGTGCTTGGTGAGGTTGGAACTTTCCGCGAAAGACATACCACAAACTTTGCAGACGTGCGGTTTATCGACCAGATGAGTACGAGAATGGCGCTGTAGAATTTGAAAAAAAATTAAACTCAAAATAAAAACCTTAATTTGAGAGCTCCAATTTCTTTTACCCTTAGTTTACTGGAATCTGCAAATCGTTTGCTGCAAACCGTACATTCAAATCGGAGCGAAATGGTAGTATCATACGAGGGCGGCGCAATTTCCAAGCCACTCGATGTTGTAACTTCCTCGGAAATATTTGATAGCTTTGTATCCTGCATGCCGTTCTTGAGAGCTAAACAAAAGAAACTATTTTTCTGAAACGAGAAATAAGGAATTCATTCTCTGTAATGCCTGAAAAAAAATTACTAAGTACCTTCAGCTCAACATTGGGTTTGAATTCTTTCTGATAATCCTCACACTTGAACACATTTGTTGCAAACATAGGAGTTTCATCGACATCCTCAAAGGCATTTTCTTCTTCATCCTCATCCTTTGACTCAGTCGCGTCTGAAATGCAAATCGATTAGTTTTAAAATTTATCATAACAAGAAACCTTGTGCTGCCTACCAATATGGTCGTCTTCAGCAATTTTCTCATTTAGAGCAATGCGTTCACATTCGAGTATGTTCTGTTGTAGCTTGAAGGATGTGATCAACTTGATTTTCCCACTCTCTTCGATCACTTGACTAACAGGTTCGTGAATTTGCTGACTATTTTGATAAACTTCTGAGTTGATGGTCTCAGTAATGTTAGATTTTGGTACTATTGAACCAAAAGAAGACATAAGCAGTCCTGGCGGTCTGCTCCCTAACTTACTTACTAGTTGCTCCTCTTCGCCAC
Source organism: Aedes japonicus (assembly GCA_034211315.2). Taxonomy (NCBI): domain Eukaryota; kingdom Metazoa; phylum Arthropoda; class Insecta; order Diptera; family Culicidae; genus Aedes; species Aedes japonicus. The sequence continues at coordinate 264,130 of JASCZW010000138.1, forward strand.
CGGTGGCACTCAATATCAAAACACATTCATTTGAGTCGCATCCATCGAACCTATACTCGATAGGCTGATCTTGCGAATCCAGAGAAATAAACTGTATCTCTTCTTCGCGATTATCGGCTTCTTCGAATTCGATCACCTCCTTGTGTTGTTGCTGATGATGCAGCAGCAGTGTCTGGGTCAGGTAATCCTTCAGCGTAGCATCGGTTTTCTCGCACTGTTGCTTGAAGGTAAAGGCACGGCTCACCTGCAGCACGCACTGCACACACATCTGAGCCGGATAACCGTCATCTTGCGATACCTGCATATCGGATGCAGTTTGTGATGTTATGCAACGAACTTCGCGATATTCAAACCCACTTACCGTAACATTTGCCACGGTCATCAACATGGCATCCAGGCTGGATCCAAACAGCGGTCGCATGCGATCCTTTTTGGTCATACAGCTGCGGCAGATTTCTTCAAAGTTTAAATGTTCCGGAGATGGATTCATTATGATGCATCAAGGCATGCATGAATTTACTGTTCAGTCTATGCAATTATTTTTACTGATAAGAGAAAAAGACGTTTGCAGAATGCTGCTGTGCAAAATCAATGTTGGTAAACACATAAATTTCAAAACAACATTGGTACACACTAAAAAAAATTATCAAGAAACATTTGAAAACGGTCTAAGAGCAAAAAGGAAATGAAATTTGTTACACGGTGAATCTGAAGTACGCAATTATGACTTAAAAGTAGGCACGTACTCTGAGAAAAATTCTATCGTTATACCGACAATTATGTCATGGTCAGGATGACTATTGCATATAATGGTTACAATAACCATGCAAAAGGTGGAATTCACCACATTCATGGCATTTTTGACTATGGTCATGGTAACAAGGACTATTCCAACATTATGGCAAATGTTGGATCAACTATTTTTAATGATCGTTTTGACCATGATCATAGTCGGTTTAAAATCACTATACTGCAATAGTCATCCTAACCCCCAGTAATGATAAAATTGACAATCAAATTCGTCTCTGTGTGAAAGACTGGAATTAAGCATAAAATGCCAAAACGGTTTTATGCAAAAATGCCTACGTCAAAATGTGACTAAATTTAAGGCATTATGTAGCATGTGAAAGAGATTAGAAGCTATGCATTTTTAGAATGGGGTTGTATCAGGGAGCTGGCGAGAAGTCATTTTGCTTTAGCCAACATCTCTAACATCCAAACGTCAAAAGATTCATTGTTTGTAAACAATGCTGGGGCTCGTACCCGTAGAAACAAACGTCAGACGGGCCTTATTCAAATAAGGCCCGCGATATGTTGCATACTGTCAAACGTTAGTAAAAAGGATAGGGTTGCCAGGCCCCTGGGTTGTATGTATAGAAACTAGTCACTTCTAGACAAAATATTCAATAGGTCGAAAGTAACATTTGTAAACAATGACCTCTTGCGTATTTTTCTGGGATCTGCATGCCCCCACAACCAAAATAGCACCAGAAACAGATAGAAGGAGTTATTGCCTTCCCATCGGTAGTAGATATAGATGTAAGCAACCTGGAATTTCCAGGAAATTTACGTTTTAAGTCATTGTTTACAATTGTTCCTTTCGACCTTTTGACGATTTTGTCTAGACTTAATCAAATGAAGATGAGATAAGAAACTCAGCGCCAATATTTCAAAAGGGCGGATCTACTCTTTTGTGATCAACGACATTTCCATTCAATTTATCTCAAAAACCAACACATGCAAATCAAATACACCATAAGGTAGGAACACGTGTCTTCTTGTAGTTGGGATTGTTGACTTGTAGGATAAAGTTGTGATTTCCAAGAGAACAATGGTTATAGTAATGGTTTACAGCAGATCTGTCCTTTTAAAATGTTGGCACTAAACTAGTATTAAAAAACGACTCTATAGATATAGATGTGAGTTTATTCAAAACATTAAAAATACATTTCATCCACTATAAGTTTGTGCTTATTTTTTTATGTGAAGTTGCACATAACCATGACTTTTTTTTTATCCAGTTTGTTTATTTGTACGGTTTAATCGTGTTAGCTTTATGGAGCCATAAACAATGTTTGTGGGTTTCACAAAAAAAAACTATTTTTAGGCAAGGTTCTTCTTCTTTCATGGGGGCGATTTTATATCTGCATCTTCTTGTTATTTTTTACAATTTTAACTGACTTTTTATTTTCTTATTCCCCTTGATATGAATGCGTCGAACTGTAACAATGCGCAATCGCGAGTTTCTAGCTCCTTTGGTTCATTATTATTTATTTCGGTGTCCACCGGCATGATGACAGATTCCTCCGTTTTATCTTCCAGCAGCTCTAGCGTTTCCAATTCTCCCTCACCTTCAGCTTCTGATGCTTCTTTTGACCGCACTGCTCGTTCTCTTGACGACGCCATTTCGGCTGACTCCGATCTTTCCGCTTGGGACAGGAAGTCATCAGGTGTCCGTCTTCCTTGCAGATAAAGCATTTGTCTCTGTTGCCTTGGTAATAAATGTTCCCCTTCCGGCTGACAAAGTGCAGCGATGACGGGGTTTCCTGATTCACATTCATGTACGCACCGCGCACATCAGTGTAGGCGGGTATGCCCAGCTCCGGCGGAAACTTCTTCTGCACGATGAGTTTCACATGTCCATATTTTGACAACACCGTAACGATTATCTGGTCAGGAACCTCTGGCGGGAGATACTATATTTGCACATGACAGATGTGATCCTGGTCATCGGATGTGCACTTTAATCTTTTTTCCATTCTATTTTGTTTCATTATAAGTTCATCCGAGTTGATGGTCAACGCGTGTAACATCGACTGCTCAGACTTTAACTTGACGAGAAGGGTCTTTTCATCTGCTATCCTATATGCAGCTTCAATTTCATCAAGCTACACATCCAAACCTTTGAGAAAATTTGCCACTTCGACTAAGGCTGGTTAATCCGCTCCATTGCCGAAGGTTAAATCGCACAGTATTTTTCAATTCGCACATTGCTGCTATAACAAAAGCGACCGGGTTGATGAAAAAAGAACAATGCAAATTTATTACAATGCCGTAGAGAAGAAGGAAAAAAAAACAAAATTCCAAGGGGTGAGTCGCTTAGAACAGTGTGCCAGGCACGCCGTAGTAGAAAATCATGCCCCATACCGGAACATGTGCGGCACTCTCTGGCACACTTTTGACATTTGTACTTTTCGAAGTGATAACCTAGCAGCCATGGAAAATTGACGTTGTATGTTGTTTTGATTTGTTTGTTTTGTCGCGCAACAGACATGAGCTTTGGAAATAAGTGCTCAACTTTTAGTGAACTTTTGTGAACATTCACATTCACAGCCTCTCCAGGTATAGTAGTTATGTTCATTTTCGAATGCCAGAATGTTCATCAGAGAATGACGTCAAGCATACTCGGACACAAGGACAAAATCATCGACATTAAATGTAATTTGTCACTCTCCCGCTGCGGTGCAGTTTGTGCAGGCGTTAAAAACTACTACTAGAAACTCACACAACGACTCAGACATCATGGTCCAGAGAATTCTATGTCGAATGATTTGAGCATATTCGACACCATGCAAGGAGAAAGGATTTAAGAAGGTTTAATGGTATATTTCATGCATACCATTACGCATTACATTAAACGGTTACAATTAAGAACATAATATAATTATAGGGGAATCTCGCATGCAAGATAAGGTTTGATACATTTTGTCATAACGCCCGGTGAATCTGCAATCAAAGGGTAAAGTTGGGTCTCGTTCATTGCTTTCGCAGGCGTACGTGAACTGTTGAGAAAGAGGGTAAACTAGTCATAAATATATAACAGTTCTAGCGCCTAGAATCTTGAACTTTCATTTATTATCACTGAGATTGGCTGTCTCAACACATGGTTTCCACAAAAAACCTTAACCGAGCCCCAAATCAACTGGAAAAATTGTGCAAAACTAAAACCAAAACAAAACAATCGCCTGGTTGCCAGGCGTAGCCAAAATATAACGATTGAACTGTCAAATTGCCATGGCACATATGGGCACCTATTGGCACTCATCGTAACGCTTGAGGCACACTCAAAAAAATGGGCACAAGGGATATTGTGCTAAGCGACTCACCCTTGCAAAATTCTCAAATGTCCCAAACGAAAGCAGAAACAGAACTCCAAACTTAACACTTCAAATTTATTGTGTAACATTTCAAACCTTATTACGTTGGAATGATTTTGCACAGCACCCGGATAAAAATAACCAAACAATTACTATACAATAATATTAAATAACACTAAAACCCGACCATGAATCTTATTGTTCGTGAATTAGATAAATTAAAAATGCATATTGTCATTACAATAGATCAACAATTCACTCCATTTGCTAGGATTTTCAACAATTGTGAAACAATACAATTAATAGTAATTGACTCAAATTTGTTCGGAAAATAATGATTTTTTCTATGGTTTAGATTTAGATTCAACTGTGGTAACAAGAACTCCTATTGTCATCTTATCGTTGCGAACAATACTTTCAATTTTACATACTATAGATTCCATTGTATGGTTACAGTATATTCAATGGTAAATCTATGCGAATTTTTATACGGGTAGCGCTGCCTTGACAACTTATTGCTACATTAAATCTTACAGTTTGACCTAGGACAGGACCTGCCAGCTCAGAGAGAGATGACTTCTTATAAATTTATGATTGCTATGATACGGGGGTCGCTCCAGTGTTGCCATATATGTTTACACAGTAATCCCATTGCAAATAAAGTAATTAAAAACATTTCTTTTGTCGTTTGGGAAATGAACCTGCATCAAACTAAACGTTAATTGATAAGGTTTCATTGAATTTCATTGATGCTTACGCTGCAAATTCTGCTGTGGGAAGAAATCTTGAGCAAGAGAATGTCTTCCTCACGTGCGTTCCCAATGCAGGCCTTCACCCATTTTCGGCGAACGATTGGATCTCTCCACTGAGAAAAATAATTGGTAAAAGCAATCATATTCTAGTTTCATTTAACCAGAATTTCATGTTGAATTGGGCACAAACATCATATTCGTTTGATTTGGCTACCTATGGTGGTTAAAACAAACTAAAATTTTGAGTATTTGTTTCGGGAATTGTGCAGTTAAGTTCAACTGACATCCGTTTAAATTTACCATTCTGTTGGTTGTTTCATTATGACAGCACGATAACAAACAGATTCGTTGGTTGATTCTACCAACACTAATAGTTTGTTTCAAACAGATTTTAGTTTGATATAAACTTAATTGCTGTTTGAAACAAACAAACGAGGGGCAAGACACTGAGTGATCCTGAGTAACTCTGAGCAATTATGAACATCTCTTATTCACTGGATTCATATTGTGATACTGAACATACCTACCTTTTGTAAAGCTTGGTTTTGACAGTAAAATTGCTTTATCAAAACGTTGTTGTTTTAGATTAGATGAAACGTTGTTTTAGCTTGGATGCAAATTGTGTTGGTCCTCCAACCCAAGCATAGCTCATTTCCAGCCCCATCCCCTATTCACCTGAAGCCGACTTTCCCTATGAAAATCAATTAGTCGTACCTTCATCAAGTCCCTCCCTTTAAGTATGCAACTTAAAACGATATCATCTACAGATCGTTCGCTTCTGTACTCCGCATCAGTGTCCGCATACATACGCAATCTTCATCAGAACGACTCTATCCGATGTTTATTCTGTTCCCTCAAATCCAATATGCGTCACTGCATCAGTATTGCTTACCACAGTTGAAGCCAATGTCGAATGGGCTGGGTCAATCAATCCGTACAATGGGAATAAGGGGCATTTATCGACTGCCGAAAGGATCACCTCCAAAAGAAACCAAGCCAGATCGACCAATCGCAAAACTGGAGTTTTCAATATTCCACATATTGTCTGTGAAGACCACCTTAATGACCCACCAACAGATCTCATAAGCAGCAGTGCGGCAGACGGCTGGCTCTTGTATTTGCTTTGTTCTACCGATTGCTCGACTATCGACTACAGGAAATATCACCACTCTCCTTCTCGATCGGTCAATCATGACTTCATTGATACAGTCTAATCATCGGATAGTGATAAGAAGCACGGCTGTTCGGATGCTGAGCGGGTGAATGAGATGACCGTGAGTGCAGATATGAAATTTACCACAGGCAATTCGTGTGTGGAATATATATGTATATGATATTAGGTTTAGTTAGTTTTTTGTAGTACGTTATAGTGTACAGTCCTGCGTTACCGTTTAGTCATAAGAAGTGTCCCTTGTTTCTTGCTAAGGGATTGATTGTGCCATTCACAGCCCCATCCAGCCTTCAACCATCCGCAAGCTATTGTTCGCTGCGAGGAACCAGAGAACGGTCCAGATATCCAACTCATTCCATCTGTTTTTCGTCTTCCTACAAGAAAAATAATGAAACAAAATCAAAAAACCTACTTACCGGAATCGGGGCCCAATTCCTCTTTCAAATACTCCGCCTAAAATTAGAACTTCTTACGACACGATAAAACAGAATTTTCCCAGACTGTAAACATTCTGTTGTCATTGGTTGCTATGGTTGCCACCGTCGCAACCATCTCAACCGTCACATTCAAGCCAGTGCTGCCAGAATACTTCAAATCGAGTTATAAATTACACAAGTTGATGGACGCTGATGCATTCTGAGCAAACGTGAGCTTTGTGATCAAATATGAGTGACGTTGTTTTTTTCGTTATCGCACACAGTTTTTGGCATTCCCACCACTCTATATCTTGGGGGGAGAAGAAAATCATAGAGTGTGTAAATTTGATGAATTCTGAGTAAACTTGAAGAAAAAGGTTACTCACAAGAAAGCTGTCTTGCCCCTTGCAAACAAACGAAAACGGTTGAAACAACAAACATTTTCGTTCACAATCACCTGCATGTTTCCTATAATTTCCAGAATATTTATTTGAATAAAATGCTAACAAACATTGTAAAGGGCACATTTACATTTATAGACTTCTCTCAGTCTAATAGAAATATACAAATGTTAATGCGGGCCTTTCTACTATTATTAGGTTTTATGAAAGTAAAATTTTGTTTAAACCAACATTTTTAATCGCTCGTACACTTCTATTTCACATAATATTATATTACCACAATCGTTAACTCTAATCCAAGCGAGGCCCTAATCTCCAGTACACTTCCGGAAAGTCCGGAACCGCACCCGGCATTCAAAATAAAGCTCTTTTCATACTCTGCCAGGGCGAGCAAATCTATTGCTCGTTTGTACATCTGTACCAGGATGTCGATGATCTGGGTGTTGTTTGTGTTGGGAGCTTTATATTCTTTATACAACTGAAGAGAAAAAGGTGTATTATTTATGGACTTAACGGCTTTCTTACCGGAAACTTACAATTTCAGGAGGATCCAGATTCTCTGGCCTTTGAGCCATTACTTTTTATTGGATTTACATTAAAAAAAAAACAAATGAACTAAACGATTTTTTGTATCAAATTTTCACCTGCGGTGAAAGCTTCCACGAAAATACAAGTTTGGGGATTGATGAATGACACCGTCAGAGCATCCAGCATGACCGGATGACAAAAAATGAAATAACCCAAGAAAATAGTTTGTTTTAAACTAAATTTAAAGTTATTTTTACACCAAATAAAATATCAGTTTGATTTAATCGCCGCTTTGGTTGAATCAATCTAAAATTTTAATTTGTTTCCCTCAGTCAACGCAATCTGTGTTTCGGTAATAATAAACGCCTTTTCAGGTGGAAACAACAAAAATATTAGTTGAGAACAACCATAATGTTTTTAAGCACAAACAATCAACATGCCTGTTTGTTTCAAAACAAAATTGTTGGTTTAAAACAACAAAACGGATTTTTAAAACAACTAGTTTTTTAGATTGGATGTCAACAAGCAAGTTTGTTGTTTCAAACGGGACTGTTTTTTCTCCGTGTCGGGAACCGATGAAAATGGAGACCCAGATGTGACACGTCACTGTGACCAAAATATATCGCTGTGCACTTCATTTCGAACTGATTTAAAAAAAACCACTGCAAAAGTGAAGTTTTGTTCTAGTTGTCACACACGAAAAAAGTGAAAAAGCAGTGACTACTAGCAACACCGCCAAACCAACAACAAACTGCCTGCTTGTAACATAACTCGACGGAGGTGGTAGAGGTGGTTATCAAAGCGACCAATAAAAAACACTGCACTAAGAGCTGTCAGGTCCTAGAGTTTGACTGGCAACCCATTTTTCCCTTGCAAATAAAAACAAATCTGTAGCGACATCTATTAGGTTATTGCTACTTGATATCTTGAGGCAAGCCATGTTTTTATAAAAAAGCGTTGAGGTCGAACGTCTGTCTGGGTAAAAGCATTTTTCCGAAAAATGTTCATTATTTAAAAAACATCGAGAAAAAAGTACATTAATCGATAGGCAACATCAACTTAAATGTGACAAAAAATGACTGCTTGTGAGTTTGTTTTTAGCGTACACAGTTTTTACCACATGGGTTTTATCAATGATTTCACGCAAAGCTTGAAATGTCAAGATTTCAGTTTTCATGCAAAACATTCTGATGTCATCTCAGGTTGTATTTTTTGGAATAAAATTAAATTTACTTTTTGCAAACAGTTATTAAAAAAAAAAAAAACTAGTGGTTTTAAGCTCGTCATCTTAAGATGCCTCTTTTCGATTCGGTGCTTCAGGAAAAGCCGGCCATAGTGCTGGAAATGGGATATACATTCACCAAGTAAGTTTTACATTTTTCATTAGGTGTAACGATTAGAAAGTTAATAGGAAATAATTAACTTTTACCAGGTTGGGTTTTGCCGGTGAACCCCATCCCCGTAGCATCATTCCATCGGAGGTGTTGGATCACAAAGCAAAGAGTGCCAGCCAAACGACACCGAATAAGAAACTGTTCGACTATGCCAGTGAAGCGGAACTGTACGATCAGATAGTGGAGTTTCTGAAGAGCATATTTTTCAAGTATGTGCTGGTCAGTCCCAAAGAACGGAAGGTGGTGATTGTAGAATCGGTACTGTGTCCCACGTTGATACGGGAAAATTTGGCCAAGGCCCTGTTCTGTCACTTTGATGTTTCATCAATTTTCTACGTCCCGACGCATTTGGTCGTTTTGGCCACGTTAGCTGTGGATACAGCGCTGGTGGTCGATATTGGATACAAGGAGGCGGCCGTGGTACCAGTGTATAGTGGTGTTCAGGCTGTATTTGGCATGGGAAGCTCAACCGTTGGCAGCAGAAGCTGTGTGCATGAGCAGATCAAAGGGAGTTGATTCTGAATGGTGTTGAGGAGCATTTGCTGACGGACTATGTTGTTGAAGATATTAAAGTTCGAACGTGCTTCGTAACCACAAAGGAACGGGCTGCAAAGTGGCGATCAAATGACAATTTCCAAGCGTGTCCCGATGTGGAATACCCAATCAAAGGAGACGAAGTTATTAAGATATCCGGAGTCCTGAGGGAGACTGCTTTCGAAGTATTGTTTCCCGAGGACAATGATCACCTCAATTTGGCAAATATAATCCTGAATTCGATTCTGAAGTGTCCAAAGGACATGCGAAAGGCTTTAGCGGAAAATATCGTTCTAATCGGTGGCTCAACCATGGTTCTTGGATTAGCAGCACGACTTAAAGCGGAGTTGATTACTTTGCTTCAGTCCGTACAGTACAAAGATAAGCTATTTCTTAAGACATTCAAGTTCCACAAACCACCGGCAAAGGCCAATTTCACAGCGTGGCTTGGAGGGTCCATCTACGGAGCAACGGATTTAGTACTGTCGAAGTCGATCGCTCGGGAAGCATACAGCAAAAGCCAACAGCTGCCGGACTTTACCAATTACGATGAAACGCGGTCGCATGGAAGAATCTAGCAGCGACGAAGAATGCTGAGGAGATAAACGTCTCTAAATATCCATTATCAATATATAACACATAATTATTGTATTACGCACACTTGAATTAATAAATTATTGATTATCACCTACTGAGCCCGGGTTAATTTCTTTCCGGCATTACGACAAACGATTTAAACATTCCACTTAAGCGTTTTTATTTAGTTCCGCTAAATTTGGATAACCGTCAATTTGTTTTATTTCTAGCCAGTGTCTCTCTGGGTGCCTTCCTCAGCAGCAATGTCAAGCGGTAGAAATAAAATGGTACAATTAGGAACGCACACGAGGATATGGGAGAAAGCTTTCCAACTGAGAATGATTAGAAGTTGGGTGGCTGTTGGTATTTCTTCTATGAAATCTTTGTCAGCGGAATTGCCGGAATGTTTCCTTTACGTTGGATTCAAACCTTGCTGGAAGTTGAGCTGCTGTTGTTTTTTGATTTCGTCTTGCATTTCCATAGCCATTTGTTTGTACTTTTCTGCTTTCTTCTCATCCTTTGCCGTTCCATCACCTTTGGCGTACATTTGACTAAGATTGGCACAGGCATACATATTTCGCAGCTCGCATGCCTTGTAGGCAAACTCGAAAGCTTTGTGCATATCCCTTTCCACTACGTATGCTCCGTCTGGCAGCGATGATGGACTGCCCGGTGAAGTTTTTTCCTTTTTTTCAAGGTCTTCCTTGACCTTGGCAGTGTTGAACTCATCTTTCAACACACCGGAAATGTGCATACCCGACAAATAGAAACAGGCATTAGCATTATTCATTCCGCTTACGCTTTCTTCAGATACTCAAATGCTTTCTGGTGCGTCCGCTTCATGTCGCTTGGGTATTGATTTCGAAACCAGCAGCAGTCCAGAGTGTAAACAAGCATCGGGATCGTTGAGTTCGCATCCTTTTTCGTAGTATTGGAATGCCTTAACAGGGTCACCCTTGTCCGAGGCACGGCCTTTTCCCACGAAACTATAATTCCCGTACTTGAGGCAACTTTTTGCATACCCATAGTCGTCACAGTTGGACCGGTAAACTTTACCAGCTTTATCGAAATCCTTTTTAATGCCCTCGAGATAATCACCGAGAAGATGGCAAACTGAAACAAAAAGAATCAAAACAATAAGTCCGCCTGCAGTTCACTGACCGTCCATCCTTTAACAGTTACTGAACGACGAACGGGGTGTGTTGTGTAATATTATGGTTTCGGTTGTCACAAATGGTGTGATGAAATTCACGCAACCAATGTTTACTTACCATCAGCTTTTTTCTCTGAGTAGCAGCCGAACCGGTACTCTATTCCCAGTTTTTCCAGGTATTCCTTGACATCCGATTCATTCTTCAAATCGAACGACATTTCGAGGCGGTGGGCACTTTTGCAGATAATGTGAAATATTTGTATCACTCAAAGCCTTACGACACTTGCCCCGGTGATTGTTTTGCCTGATAATCAGAACGTATTTTATTCTTCTCCCTAAAAGAGAGTGACTAAACGTCAAAATAGGAACAGAGATCACCTGTCAGTTTCAACGAGAGAACAGTAACTGTTCTGTCAATGCTGCTGCACGGTAATTCTGAGGTAGTCATTTTTTGACTACATTCTATGCATTTCAATGAACATCCTCCATACGTCAAAAAATGCCTACTTTTCAATCCCAATAAATGAATACTTTTAAGTCCTCTTTTCAATCCAGTGTGACAGAAAAAATGCATTAAAACAAGGCTATTATCAAAGTGGAAACATCCATTTGTTCTAGTTGATTGATTTTGCCGAAAAAAAGTGAAAATAAATAGAATGGGTTCTTGCAAGCCATACCTGAATCCAGTACCATGGACAGGCTACGAGGCGCTTATTAGATCATTTAGATTGATCTACAACTATTGATACTATAACCGTCGTTTTTTCGGAAATGAAAACTTTCTCCTCTAAATCATCAATCCCGGCAAGAAGAAACATGTTCTTACATGGTGTATTTTATTTGCATGTGTGAGTTTTTGAGATAAATTGATACGGAATGTTTTTTTATTAGAAGAAGATAAAAGCATATCCTTACTTTTGAGACATTGGCGCTAATTTTCTTATCTCATCTTCATTTCATAAAGTGACTAGTTCCTAAACACAATCATTGAAAAAATGCATAGTTTCTAATCTCTTTCACATGCTGCAAAATGCTTAGAATTTATTCACTCTTTGACGTATAACCTTTTTAGTCATTTTTGCATAAAACCTTTTTAGGCATTTTATGCATAATTCCAGTCTTCAAGCAAAGTGCCTACTTTGAAGTCATAATTGCATACTTCAGATTAACCGTGTGGGGAGTCACTCTACTTATCACGCTCATTCGGATTTACCTAGAATTGAGTAACGTTTACCCATTTTCATTGAACAGGCTTAGGTGGACCCCATAGTGGAAGCGATTGCGACGCGACGCGACGCGATGCGACGCGATTCTAATCGAATCGATAATCGACGCGATTTGATACCCATTGTGAACGCGATTAGAAGCACTTTTCACGGAGGAAAATGAACCGAAAATCATCTCCATATCATTTCCATTCGCTTCGATAGATCCATCTTCCGCCATAATGCACACGAATTTTGAAATTTTGGACAATAGGTCGAAGCGGTTTGGTTTCGATAAAAAAAAATCTAAAAAAGAAGAAGAAGATATATGATAGCGCGACACCGAGCGACAAACCAGTGCACGTACTGTTCGATCGCAGGAAATCGCTCATCGCGTTGAGTCGCGTCGCGTCCACTATGGAAGAATCCAGGTTGAAAAAAGAAGAAGACACCGAGTGGTGATAAATCTGACAGCTCCCATGTAAAAGTATAGGACGATCATTTTAAAATGCTTCTAAAATATTCAAATGAAATTCTAATTAAAAGCGGTTTGTTGTATGATGTAAGAAAAATCCAAAACTACTCAATAAAGATATTTTCAGCAAAATAAAAAATAAAGCAAAATAATGCCCCTATTTTGCAGTTTAGGATTTTTCTCACATCATACAAAGAACCGCTTTTAATTAAAATTTCATTTGAATTTATTGGAAGCATTTCAAAACGTTCGTCTTATACTTTAACATGGGAGCTGTCAGATTTATCACCACTCGGTGTCTTCTTCTTTTTTCAACCTGGATTCTTCTATGGTGTGTTAGCTATGTTTTCGCTTTGTTTAAATGTGCGGAGGTTGGTCGCGCGACATCGCGCGATCTGTCAAACTTCGCATCGCATCGCGATCGCTTCCACCCTGGGGGCGCCCTTAGGCCCGGTGCACACATGCGTTAAGGCGGAGCTACAATGTGGAGCGCAACGGCGCGGCGCGGCAGTTTTTGACATAAAATATATGGACTTACTGTCAAAAGCTGCCGCAACGCGCCGTTGCGCTCCCGATTGTAGCTCCGCCTTTAAAAAACGCAGCGGTACCGCAGCGTTTTTCAAGCGGTTGATAACGTGTTAAGGGTCACCCACAATTGATACGTTGCGGTTGCGTTGACGTAAATTTGACAGAAAACCTATGGGAAAACTGTCAAATTCACGCAAACGCGTCCGCAACGTATCAGTTGTGGGCCAGCCATTAGTGCACACGATACGCGTTTTTTCAGCGGTAATTGCCGCGAACTGTCATTTACGCCTAGAGATTGCTCCAACGTCGGCTTATTTTTAAAAATACAACAACAAACAATGGAAGCTTATCGGAGAAAACAAAAAGTCTTCGCAACTTTAGTGTACAAAAAGTTGATAAAAAAGCTAACAGGTGATCCTGGGTTCATCCCTTCACACATTTAAGAGTAGTAAGAGGGGTTTTTGCAACAACGTTTGCAGATTTGAGGCATAATCGAGATAATATGTCACGCAAAAAGTGAATTTTTATAACCCCCCCATGTCACGTTTTTTGTATGGACCTTTAGATTTTTTTGGATGGATTGTCACGTTAACCCAAACCCCCCACTCCTTCACCCTTACTGCGTGACATATTTAATGGACCTTCGCTTAAGGTCGGTATTGTGTTCGAGAGAAATTTCTTTTTCTATCCCAAACGCATGTTCAATTCCGTTTAATGAAACCGAAAAGTAAAGAATCGATTTTCTGCAGCAGTATTTAACTGAAAAAAACTAAAATAAAAATGGAATTGGTAAGGATTCCACACAAACTAATGGAAGCTGTCACTTTTACTTTCGGAAAAATATTCCGCTCGATTATTCCGTAAGTGAAGATGACATTTCGTTCCATACAGATCAATTGTCAAAATTCCGCTTGGTAATATTGAACAAAATGTCGTAACCTCTTTACTTTTCAGGTCGATACTGGCCTTTAGCAAGGACTCAAAACAAAATTATAATGAACGGATGAAGTCGATTTCGTCTAGGTTGTGAATTGTACAATCGGCCAAGAAGATTTTAGACGATGGATATCGTCTGTACACTTTGTCTACTGGTCAATCGGTACATGCCCGTGTCCAGCTTCCATATGTGTCGGTGCAAGAATTCGCCATCGGTTCCGGAATCGGTCGAGCACACGGACAAAACCCGAGGGAAAAGTTGGTGGAATATTTAATGGGGTACTGGAACCAAGAATAATCATGGAATTACAACAAAAATTTATTCACAAACTCAAAAATTTCATTTAGTTTTTTATCCTATTTGTGATCAAATGAATCGTGAAATGTCTGGCAGGCGGTCATGAGGAACGTCGCGGCTGGTGTCCCAGATTTGCGGATGTCTTTTCACTTCTCCAATGAAGAACTCAAGATCCAATTCCTCTTCGTTTGCCTTCACAAACTTTTTATATCAATTTTTCGATCAGCGAGATGGCCTGTGAGCAACCGGACAAAAAAAAAACAAATCGGTTTGTTTGTTTTGCAGAGTTTCGGTGTTTGTTTTGCAGAAGGTATATGTGAAGAAAGAACTGTCAAATACCCGCGTGGCCGCTGCGGTTCTGTAGGGAAAGGTGGCGAGAAACGAACGCAAGAAAAACGCGCGGCAACGCAGCGTGACCGCAAATGCGTGTGCATCACCTCATTTGGACTCGGGTATTTCTGACCGCGTTGGCGTGGCCGAGGCGGTGACGCTGCGTTTTTTAACGCATGTGTGCACCGGGCCTAAGAGTCACCCACAATCAGGGATCTGGCGAACAGAGATGTTCCTGTCAACATCTCTAACAAGCAAACGTCAAAAGATCCATTGTTTGTACACAATGCTGGCGTTCCTACCCGTAGTAACAAACGTCAGATGAGCCTTATTCAAATAAGGCCCGTGATATGTTGCATACTGTCAAACGCTAGCAAATAGGAAGGGGTTGCCAGGCCCCTGCCCACAATTGATCACAGGACTGAAGCGGCTGTCATCCACGAACAAAAACCGTGAAGCCGAAAACTTGGTGCTGCGTGTGGTGCTTATTTGACAGCTCGGTTTTCTTGAAGGCAATATGCAGCAAACACAATATCCGCGGCGGAAGTTTTCGTGTTTTGTCGTTTATTTGATTTGAGAAAAAAATCTTCCGCCTCGTACTTAGTGCAGTGGTTATCACAAGGATTGTATTTTTTCATTATTTATTAGCCAGGTACTATAATTTTTCATCTAAATTACTGATACTAGTAGTTTGGTAGAAGAAATATTGTAAAGAAATATAATCCATTGTGAACCGAGCTTGACATGTGCAAATCGTCACTAGCGCCACACCAAAAGTCGCAGGCTTCAAGAACTATCGCTCTCTTCACTCCTCTGCAATTGATACGCTGCGGATGCGTTGACGTAAATTTGACAAAAAACCTACACTCAAGACAAAATTCACCTTCCATTTATGTGTGAGTCTACATGGATTTTTACAATGGGGTTTTGCACATACAAGGTATGTGTGAGACTTATGGTTGCACATTTTCTTGATGCAAAAAAAATATGTACGCCACAATGGATTTGCATAACACTGACACATACTTGATGTGTTTCGTTAATAATATCGATATAAATGAAAATATCGATATGTTTTCCAAAACAAAAGATTATTTATATTTAATAATGAATGACATGCAGAAAGTGAACAAAATATCAATTTCACATTATTGTGTAATTTGGCGAAATGTGAAAATGATATTTTGGTCAATTAGTTTCAATTGAAAATAAACAAACAGTTTTAAACTTTATTGTAACAAAACTTACACAACAAGTCACTTAATACTTGATGTCAAAAATTCCCTAGAAAATGGATTATTTTCAAGGGGTGGATCCAAGGTAAGTCGTTAGAAATGTAGCAGTCACGACGATGACACTAGACGAATATGTTTCCTTACAGCAGCAATCTGATTTTCAATCCATATCACATTTGTGGCACACTGAGGCACACTTGACAGTTGAGCTTGTAGAAATATGAAACCAGCAACCTGGGTATAGCATTGGCCAATATGCATATGCCTGGCAACAAGGCAATGCATATTGGCAAGGTTAGTATGTTTTTTTATTTTTCAAGCTCAACTGTCAAAAGTGTTCCTCAGTGTGCCTACGCATGTGATATGAATTGACAATCCAGTGCCGCAGTGATGAAACATATTCGTCTAATGTGTAAGATACGCTGCACAACTGTTCTGCATCTTCATCTGTTATTTTCTCATATTCAAAACAATGGTTGCAAATTACGACTAATTGTCATCAGCCTAACCATCTGCTTATTTTTAAGTGGTCGTCAACTAATTTATAAATCCATTGAAAGAAAATCAGTTTTCTTACGAATACACAACTTATTATGTATATTATGTGGCATCACTGGGGAACCGTCTACTTCGTTTAAATCAATCATTTTCATGTTGATAATTCCGATGTACAATGGTATTCTGAAATAATGTCAACGAGTTCACGTTGACTGGCATTAGATAATGCACCAGCGATTCCTCGTTCAAGTATTTGTTGTCCAGCTACAGTTTGCTTGAGAAGGCAATCGAGAATGTTCGGAGTGAAGGTTTTTTTTTATTATACTTGACCCTTCTACCGGGTTCAGCTGCTGCTTCTAGACTAACCTCTTCTGTATTGTCCTCGTCCTGATGCACTGGATGACGGCTTTGGTGAACCAGAGGTTCCAGATTCAGCTGTGATGCTGTCACAATCGACCAAAATAACTAAAATTTCCTCAAAAATTTCACTGGCGTCCCTTTCACAACCAATTTCTGTTCCGTCGGTGGGAAAAGTGCTGACAGCAGCAATATCGGTCTGTAATCTCGTGCCTCGTCTGGGTCCAATATGTCTGAGCTCTGTGAAATATCCTCCCAGTTTTCTTCCACTTCTACTTCCGCGAATCCAAAGATACCAATTCCCTATGAGATCAAATAACCAACAGTATTGAAAGATTTAAACATCGTGTAAACTAAGTCACTTACATACCGTTGACGCCACTTAACAATAAGCTTGAACATTCCATCGATGTTCCACAATGTTGGGTTGGAACTGTTTAAAGCAAGAACGTTTTCCAATACATCGCGGGATATTGTGGATAAGCTATCAAAATTCACTTTTGCCCCTGCTTCAAAAACCTTGTCATTTGTTATTATTATGTTATTTTGCAAATAATTAAAATAATTACCTTCAAAAATTGTGAGAATTTCCGGTGAAAGTTTTAATTCCCGCTACACCAAATCAACATAACAGTAGTCCACGGCCATCTTCGTTTTAACTATACGGACAGTTTCGAGCGTCCATGTGAAGCCGAACGGTATTAGGTGTGACACATACTTTTGATGGGGCGTAGTTAATTGGGAACAGGTATACAACATATACGATCTTCACATGGACCAAATAATTTTAATGAGAGTGAGAATTTGAGTAACGAATATGTGGAAATGTATGAATTTAATGTTCTTTTTATCTTGACTGTACAGCAGTGATTGCAAATTCGCTTTGACGCTACATAACAAAGGAAGAAATAATAATGTTTCTTCGCGCTTTCTTTTTTCGGACATTTTCTGCAACTCCGACGATGTTTTAACTTTCAATCGCACCAGCGAATCACACAAAGAGCACTGGTGCGTCCTCGCCCCAGTGAAACCGGCAGCACAGCCCGCATAACGAAAAACAATTTGCTATATAGTCGAAACTGTATTTCGAATATAATATATATTATCACATTTTATGTTATTCTTATCGAATAGTTTAATCTCATTTTCACCATACAACCTCTACATTAAGATATATTGTTAACGTTGCCATATTGTCATTGAATGGTTTTTTATTATGTGCACTCTGTCTGGATTCTATACTAACTTTTTGACATAGAGTACAGCACAAATTTTGTTCGTGAAAATTGCCATTTTCTTATGGTAAGCTAACTTAACCGCCTATTCAGCATATTGTTATTTGGCCTTGTACCATCTGACATATTGTTAAAACGATATAGGAGATTGTAAGTTTATAGTTGTCAACTATAAGGGTAAATGTCGTAACAGTAACGGAAACGGTCGTCAACAATAAGGGAAATAATCCAGGAATGGTTTGTGATTATGCGGGAAGGAACAGACATCAAGGCTCGAACATTTTTTTCTCAATTTACTGTGTAAATTTTCAAAAGCAAACCGTTGGAAAATCAGCGCCGCCTAGTCTAGGTTTCACCAAACTAAAATTGACAGCCTATCAAATCTCAAAACACGCAGGTGGTGCCATCAATATACAAATTACCAAAACTAACCGAAACAAGCTGTAATTTTAAAATGGCATTTACAGAAATTTACACACGGAGGGCACTCTAGCTTGGATGTCTGTTCTCTGTGGCGGCAGTGATCGCAGGCGAGCGCACGTGGGCGAAGCCAGATGAGAGCACGTGAGCGCGATCGTTTAAAAGAGAGGGTTCACTCCGAGGTTCACTCACTCCAGGTAAAGGCCCAGCTACAATGAGGAGCGCAACGGCGCGTTGCGGCAGCTTTTGACAGTTAGTCCATATATTTTATGTCTAAAACTGCCGCACCGCGCCGTTGCGCTCCCCACACTGAGAAAAAAGATTGGTAAAGACAAACATATTCTAGTTTCATTCAACCGGAGTTTTACGTTGAATTGAGCACAAACATCATTTTAGTTTGATATGACTTCCAACGGTGGTTAAAACAAACTAAAATATTGATTTATTGTTTCTGGAATAAAGCAGTTAAGTTCAACTGACATCCGTTTGAATTTACTATTATGTAGGTTGTTTGACAGCTACGAAAACAAACAGATTTGTTAGTTGGTTCTACCAACGCTTATGGTTTGTTTCAAACAAATTTGAGTATGATTTGAGCTGAATTGCTGTTTGAAACAAACGAACGAAATTGGTTGAGACAACAAACATTTCCATTTACAATCACCTACATTTCTTTTGTGATAATTGCAATAATATTTATTTGAATGAAATACTAACAAACATTAGAAAAGCGCACATTTACATATACAGACCACTCAGTCTAAAATAAATGTTCATATGTTAATGCGAGTCTTTCTACCATTTTCAGGTTATTTTAAGTAAAATATTAAATTTTCACCTATGATGAAAACGTACGCGAATATAGCATGTAGCGGGACCGGACGCAAAAAGTAGTCCAAAATAAAATAGTTTGTTTCAAACTAAACTTTTAGTTATTTTTTCTCCAAATAATATTTCAGTTTGATTTAACCGCCGCTTTGGTTGAATCAATCTAAAATTTTAATTCGTTTCTCTGAGTCAACGCAACCTGTGCTATGGTAATAATGAACACCCTTCAAGGTGGAAACTACAAAAATATTGGTTTGGAACAACTATAATTGGTGTTGTTTTGTGGTAACATATTTAGGTAGAAACAACTAATCTGCCTGTTTGTTTCAGAACAAAATCTTTGGTTTTAAACAACAAAACCGGGTTTCTAAACAACTAAATCTTTAGTTTGGAAGTCAACTAACAAGTTTGTTGTTTCAAACGGGACTGTTTTTTCTCCGTGCATTGTAGCCCAGCCTTAATCCTACACTCAGCGAAATAAACTTTCGATATTCATAAGATTGCGTTATGATTATTTGCTGTAAGGAATTAGTATGAATTTCATAAATTTATCTTATGAAATATAATGTTGTTGAAAAAATTAAAGCATGGAGCAACCTGGATTCGGACCTTGAACGTTGAGATTATGGGTCCAGTGACTTGCCACTAGTACATATCAACACTTGTTATTGAGGCGTACAAGAACAACTTCGTGTGGAACAAAATCCATTCATAAGTCAGCCTTATGAAATTCCAAAGCATCGATCATAAGTTGAACCTTATGAAATTCTTAAGATTATTTGGTTGAGTGTATCACAGGCACACACTTTCACCAACAATCAATATGCAACTAGCGATTTGAAATTGGTTCACTGTTGTAGAACCCCTTGGTCCGAAATACACCTTGAAGCTAGCACCTTGTTATACATATTTGCACCTTTGTTTTGATTTGCTGTGTTATTTTGACAGAAAATTTGAGAGTGTGTTCATGTGAGTTCATTATTGGGGGCGCATTATTAAGCTTGGGACCAAGCTTGGGACCGATGTTCTAGTACTGACTGAGCCAAGAAAAAAATCGTTTTTGTATGGGACCTACTGGTCTTAGAGTTAGTCTATGCTTTCACCCCGCATAATCACAAACCATTCCTGGATCATTTTCCTTATTGTTGACGACCGTTTCCGTTACTGTTACGACATTAACCCTTATAGTTGACAACTATAAACTTACAGTCTCCTATATCGTTTTAACAATATGTCAGATGGTACAAGGCCAAATAACAATATGCTGAATACACACAAATAATAATGATTGTTAAAATTAAAAAAACCATTGCCAAAATTGAAAAGTTGCATTGGTTCTTTTTCGTAGAAAGCGGTTTGCTTTCAAACCAACAACCTCCAAACCGTCAATTCAAAATGTTGCTGTTCTGTACATTTAAAAGTTGAAATTTTCAAAACAAATTGTAGAACTGTCAAATTGAAACCGTGGCATCGTTGAAAATAAAATCAAATTATGTTTAATCCTAAACGAACTTTTATCCAGAAAATGTCGTGTGATGAAAATAAAAGTATGCTGATTGGATTGAGATCAAAAATAGTTTTAACATTAAAAGTTTTCTTTTCAGATGAATTGTACAACTGTCAAATCGAAACAGTGGCATATTCGAAAATGAAAACAACTTAGTTTTATTTTAAAATGAACTTTCAACTAAAAAGTATCGTGCAATCAAAATAATGTTGTTTGGATTGAAATAAAAAATAGTTTCAACTCGGTTTCAACATAAAAGTCTTTGTTTTCAGATAAATTTCAATAATTTTCAGAGTGACGGGAGGTCGACGTCATTTAATGTTGTCTATCCCGAGAGATCCATGTTGGAACACTTTCACCATCTCCCTCAAAGTACCTCTGGCATCTGCTGCCGCTCGTAGTCACTTGTGACAGGGCTGGAAAAATAAAGTGGGATTGTTATCAGTGACATGGCTTTTTCTTTTGTTTACACGAACCGATGAACGTGCTAGACCTCAAACATATTCTGATCGATTATGTAGAGATTGAACTACTACCTCTAGTCCGAATTTTGTTTTAATGGTTCCCGGCTTCAGTTCAAGAAGTCACATTAGAATTCTGTGTTGATCACTCTGCCCAGATGGTGTTTTAGAATGTCCATTCGGAACGTAACAACCCCGAAAATTTGTGAAGTTTCCAGATACTCGATTCGTTGTGAGGATTCACCAAGACGAACTGTTCGAATATGAAGCTTTTATTTTGTCGACCGTGTCAAGAATCACGGAGTATTTTATACCAATTTGCACAACGCTTACATTAGCGGACAGAAGCAACGAACAACGCACTAAACACGGTTGCGGACAACAATAATGAAAACATTCCAAACGATGACGACAATGAGAACGACGACTTGCTTTGTGTTGGTGGATTTGACAGTTCTACAATTTTCATGGTAAAAGAACACACTTTTAAATTTACACACTGAACCGAAAAATATACTCTCAAATCAAACTTATTACTTTCGTAGAAGATGATTTCACTTTTAATTTAATAAAAAATAATCCCTTTTCAGAGGTAAAGTGCCAAACTTTTAATAAAACAATATTCCTTTTTTGTGTGTAGGCGGTTAAGTTAGCTTACCATAAGAAAATGGCAATTTTCACGAACAAAATTTGTGCTGTACTCTATGCCAAAAGGTTAGTATAGAATCCAGACCGAGTGCAGATAATAAAAAATAATTCAATGACAATATGGCAAACGTTAACAATATGTCTTAATGTAGAGGTTGTATGGTGATAATGAGATTAAACTATTCGATAACAATAACATAAAATGTGATAATATATATTATATTCGAAATACAGTTTCGACTATATAGCAAATTGTTTTTCGTTATGCGGGACTCTGTCTATTTTTTACCGAATAAAAGAGCACTTTGCTTTATCTGAGGTGAGTTATGGTTGTATCCTCTGTGAAGGTACACACACTTAGAAAATTTTACAGTATTCGGTAATTTTTTACCGAACTTTCAACAGCTGAACGTTCGGTAATCCGATTCACCGGATTTCGGCAACATTTTACAGTATTCCGGTAAAAAAATTACCGGAGCTTGTCAAATTTTACCGAAATCCGTTAACTCGGATTACCGAACTGTTCAGCTGTTGAAAGTTCGGTAAAAAATTACCGAACACGGTTAAATTTTCTAAGTGTGCACATCTTATGCACCGGCGTAAAGCTTGTAGTACACTGTTTGTCCAATAGCCAAATATTTGTCATAGGCAGATAGGCATCTGACAAACATCTATGATATCTGTCAGCTGTCTAGTTGCCTATGCCAAATATTTGGCTATTGGACAAACAGTGTACACACTTAAACTCGATTTTGCTGTTCGGTAAAAAAATTGACGAAATATTTCGGTAAACATAAAGTATTACCGATTTTTCGGTAAACATAAATAATTTGACAGTAATTGTGTAACACTTTACCGAACGATCTGTTATGTTGTATTTTATTTACAGTATTCGGTAGAAAAAAATACAATCCATACGGTAAAAACAAACAATCACTGAATACGGTAAGCACTTTACCGAACAGAACGTAAAATGAACTCTGAATTACCGGAGCCCGGTAAGGTATTATTATATGTCAAACTGTAGGCCATTTTCTATGAAGTCTCGTGGTTCCAGTGATCGGTTGTGTTTCAGAAGGTGCTTATGAAAGTTTAAATTAAAAAGTTTTCTTATCGTGCCGGAAACCCAAAATTAACGGTGATGGAGCAGGTATGCCAGCAGCTGTACGAGCAGGATCCTCGATTCATCGAGTCGAGTAATTATTTACAGGTTTCTCCGGTATTGTTATGTTTTTACAGCCGGGAACATGTCTCCGGATAGGTTTCCGGATTTGTTTCATTATTAATTATCATATTTTAGAACAAGAATAAATAAGAAAAAAAAAAAATTAACAAAACACCTAGTTTTGTTTAATAAAACAATAACATCCGAATATACACCAACATACGATAAAAACAAACAAAAATACCGAAATGTTTCGGTACCAGACTACAGAGATTACCGAACTGTACGGTAGCTTTTGACAGATCATCAAATCTCCCGTTACCGAACTGTACGGTATTTTTTGACAGCTCATCGAAAAATTCGAGTACCGAACGTTCAGTAATTGATTTAATTACCGAACAGATTACCGAATGTTCAGATGTTGAAAGTTCGGTAAAAAATTACCGAATACTGTAAAATTTTCTAAGTGTGTACTACAAGCTTAACATTAGTGCGAAATGCCATCTCTGCATCGAACAGAAAAAATCGAAAAAATCCGGTGAAGAAATCGATTTTTCGTTGTAAAAATATCGATTCTGTAGAAATCGCAACGACATCGCCCATTCCTATAGTTCTCAAAGAGTAGGAGAATGTGTGAAGTGTGAGTGTGAGAGTGAAGCGTAAAACTATTCTCGAACGGAACAGCCTGCCATTTTCTGTGATATTTTTCATAGACTTAATTCGCCTAGATTAATAATTCAACATTGCTGCTAACCATGACTAAAATCATAGTTAATTACCTTTGCCACAAAGGATTTTCCCAAACGGTTTCCATCGAGCAACGCATCCGCGAAAGCAGACAAGAAGGCAAAACGTAAAGCAATTGTGTGGTAAAGTAGGCAATTGTTGCCATTAATGGTTCGATTTGTTGCAGTGCCACGATCATCATCGACTTGATGTATTACGACCAGCTTGAGGGGTACCTAATGCGAAAGGACAACAAGGGAGACCTCTGCGGCATTTCCCGGATGCGGGTACAGAAGCTGGAGCAATTCGTAGCGAAGTTGAAGGAATGGGGAGCTCGATTGATTTTCATAACCAACGGTCCGTATTTTGACACCAGCGGACAAATAATCCCGGATGAAGATGATATGAAGGGAAGTAGCAAGGATTTCCGTTATGATATGCAGTGTGCAATCATTGATGGACTTGGAAACGAGCACTACAGTCGTGTGGCCGAAAACGCTAAATTTATTCCAATCGAACGTGTCTGGATGGAATCTATCGTGAAAATTGCCCGGAAATATGGTAAGATCTTGGGGGCGTGGGACAACACTCGCCATCAGGAGATTGTCAAAACTGCGTCAATTAACGATGCCCTTGCTATCATTACGAAGAACTATGCAGTACTACTGTACAGTGGATTGGCGTTTCCTCGGTACAGGTTATGGTCATTGGTGCACTGTTCCGTAGATTCAATGACAACACAAGAGTTCGATCCGCTAGTCATCAGGCGAACGCTGCGGCTCTCCACCAAACAGATAAGACTACTTGCGGCTCTCACGGATAGATACTACGACACTCAGACTTTCTACAACTTTGTTGATCGAATGCGGTTTGAAAATAATAAACGAATTCTATTCATGACATTGGCTACGTATGTTAAAAAGACTGCGGGTAACTTGCAGGAGCTGGACTACCTCAGGATTGCGAAGGACTTGTTTGGCGAACAGAAATACATAGAGAAGTTTGATGAGTTCAAATCGGTTTGCGAGGGTTACGATATCGATAAGATTACCTTGTCCACCGAACAGAATAACGACTCGGTCAGTATGCAGCTTAAAAGGCAGGATTCCTTCAACTACGATATCTATCACGGGATGAAGTTTACAGTTTCAATCACGTTCGTCGATTATCGTTACTGGTTCGAGCGCCACGTTGATGTCTACGATATATGTGTGTCTCTTTACCGGCGTATTTGCGGAGTAATTCTGCAGCACAAAAAGGATACCACCTTGGTGCGGTATGTGAACATTAAACGCAGTCATCAGGATGCATATGCTACTGTAGAATTGGAACCGGAGTACCCGGAAGGGCTGTATGTTCCTTCGTTGGAATTCCTCTTTTCGCTGAAGAGAGAAAATCGACAAACTGTTCCGGATTTCAATATTTGTCTTTTGGAATTTATCACAGGTATGGAACTGGATCGTCACTCATTGGAGTTCTTTTGGAAGACGGATCAACGCTCAATGCTGCAGGACAGTGTTACATTGCGGTACATGGTGCAGGTACGTTGATAGTTGGATTTGTTGTGTTCAAGTTTAATTGTTTGTTATTTATCGATCAGTTGAACATGATGGATTCCTTCGAGGCGGACATTTTCTTGCTGGGAATCCACCGCGGCCTCCGCGAGACGCCGAAGGCCTACGAATTGCCAAAACAATTGGATCTTCGTGCGTTCCATTTGTACTTTACCTACATAAAAATGCGCACCTTGGTAAAGCATAGCTTCTACACCGCTGGACTGGATGATACATTTATGGTGAGCAGTTTTGTTAGGGATTTTTCAAAGCGATTCTTTTTAAAGATTTTCCATTAATTGCAGGATGAATGTTATCTCGATGGTATCCTATTTCAGACGATGTTCCAGCAATGGGATTTGTTGGGTGAGACAGAAAAGTTCCGCAATGAAGTGACATTGTTAGAACGTTTCAAGTTGTATTGATTTCGCTTTTTAACTAATTCTTTTACATTTCTACTGATGGAAAAAGGGGCAGGAAATGAAAGCACAGTCATCTGTGGGTGATATATTTTTAGATTATTACATTTCTGCTTTCTTCATATTGTTTGTTGTCGAATCAACACTCGGAAAGGCAAGTATTTTAACGGAGCATGAGTACTTGTATTGAAGTGTTAGCACAAAGAACCTCATGGCACGATAAGTTACAGTTATTATTATTTAAGTCGTTGAATTGGGTTGATGCTGCCTTTTGCAGCGATAAGGCCCAACCTTTTTATTTCGTTTTTTAAAAATTTGAAGCACCTTCGAATTTAACTTGCCAACAATTGTTGGTTTTGTTTTCAGTGTAAAGCAAGTTCTGAATAAAGAATAAAAAATAAAATAGACAATCTAATTATTCAATGCGTCAATATTTCTTCAAGCGTATAACGAGGGATATCCATTTGGCATAATATCGTTTGGCAAAAGTTCATTTAATAATAGATTTTTTTTTTGAATTATTTGGCAGGGACACGCGAAATACCCCGAATTAGAGCGTTGGATTGAAAGTACAAGCAAAAGTATTTGATTTTATTCATAAAAATGATGAATAGTAATGAATATTCTGCTGTTGTACTAAGCGTACTTCAAAGAACTGAGAAAGTAAGAAGAAAAGTACTTTATTTTTAATTTACTACTGTAACTAATGGAATTTTAAATCATTACAGTGTAGCTAAAGTGTCTAAGGCTATATACAATTTTCATCATTCTCGTTACCTTCTTTAGCATTTCAAGCACATAAGTTTTCACAATTTTCTTATCGTTTGCTCTCAACTTGTGTTCTGAATGCACTTCCACAGTTCTTAATTGTCAGTGAAAGTTCAGACTTCGACGTGATCGGTTTGGTAGAAGTAGTGCCCCGTTTCGAGTCGAGAAGTAGTGCCCCGCTTCGACATGAACTCCAAACTCGACAGCGTTATCGCCGAACTTCGAAAGAAAGACGAGGTCATAAAACTCTCCAAGCGAAGATGGCCTCAAAAATAGCGAACTCAGCTTCTGCTTCTATCGCTTTCCCTCTCTCAAAGCATTACTAGGCACCACCACCCGAACAGAGGAGTGAAGAGAGCGATAGTTCTTGAAGCCTGCAACTTTTGGTGTGGCGCTAGTGACGATTTTAACATTTCAAGCTCGGTTCACAATGGACTATGTTTCTTTACAATATTTCTTCTACCAAACTACTAATATCAGTAATTTAGATAAAATATTATAGTACCTGGCTTAAAAATAATGAAAAATTACAATCGTTGTGATAACCACTGCACTAAGTACAACGCGGAAGATTTTTCTCTCGAATCAAATAAACGACAAAACACGACAATTTCCGCCGCGAATATTATGTTTGCTGCATATAAAGGGTGATACGGTCAAAATTTGGTCAAGGGAAAACGCGTGTAAATCGGTAAAATCGTTTTTTTTTAAAATCAAATTAAATTTCTTTTTCAAGTTCAATTAGTATAAAATTCAGGAAAAATATTCAGTTAGGCTTCCGCTTTTCCAAATCCGAATTGCCGGGCCTTACGCTTGACCCCTGCCATCAGATTTTGTACAGCCACCTTGTCCACCTTCTACGCCGCAGAAAGCCAGTTTGCCTTGAACTGCTGCTCGTCCTTAGCAGCTTTTTTGGTCTTCTTTAGGTTCCGCTTGACAATAGCCCAGTATTTCTCAATTGAGCGGAGCTCTGGCGTGTTGGGAGGGTTCTTGTCCTTGGGAACCACCTGCACGTTGTTGGCGGCGTACCACTCCATGGCCTTTTACCGTAATGGCAAGATGCCAAATCCGGCCAAAACAGTACGGAACAACCGTGTTTCTTCAGGAAAGGCAGCAGACGTTTATTCAAACACTCTTTCACGTAAATTTCTTGGTTGACAGTCCCGGAAGCTATGAAAATGCTGCTTTTCAAGCCACAGGTACAGATGGCTTGCCAAACCAGATATTTCTTTGCGAACTTTGACAGTTTCGTGTGCTTGAAAATATCTGCTACCTTTCCCTTCCTTTTGCCGTATAAAACTCCTGTCCCGGAAGCTGCTTGTAGTCGGCTTTGACGTAGGTTTCGTCGTCCATTACCACGCAGTCAAACTTCGTCAGCATCGTCGTGTACAGCCTCCGGGATCGCGCTTTGGCCGTCGTATTTTGTTTATCATCGCGATTTGGAGTCACTACCTTCTTGTAAGTCGATAGTCCGGCTCGTTTTTTGGCTCGATGCACGGTTGTAGACGATACACCCAGCTTTTTTGCGGCATCTCGGAGAGATAGGTTAGGGTTTCGCTTGAAACTACCGGCAACTCTCTTTGTCGTCTCAGCGGCTTCCGGTTTTCGATTTCCCCCCGATCCAGACTTCCTGGCTGTCGACAAACGTTCCCCAAACACTTTAATTACATTTGTAACGGTTGATTTGGCAACTTAGCGATTTTGCCAACTTTGCGTGCGAGTAGCTCGGATTTTCGCGATGCACGAGCAAAATTTTGATACGCTGCTCTTCTTGCTTGGACGGCATTTTGACAACTGAAGAGTGAATTCCAAAATCAAAATAGGAGCAACATTCTACACACACACACCTTCAAAATGAGGGGTGTTCAGGTTTTTTAAATGCAAAATTGAAAGAAATACGTCAAGTTGATATTGACCAAATTTTGACCGTATCGATCGTAAACCCGAGCTGTCAAATAAGCACCACACGCAGCACCAAGTTTTCGGCTTCACGATTGTTGTTCGTGGATGACAGCCGCTTCAGTCCTGTGCACCCGAACTGATACCATCCCAACACTTCTGCCTGCCCCACAGGCACCGTCCAGACCGAGCACGTCCTCAGGCAACTGATTTCCTGGGGGCTTTCCGGCCATATCATCTACTTCGCATCTACTTCTCATCATCAGCAACCACCGCTCCGACACTTTCACCGAGGAAACCGGCGTCCTCCAAGGGTCGGTCATTGCAGTCACCTTATTCCTCATCCAGATGAATGGGATCTTCGATCGACTATCAGTAGGTATCTACATCTTCGTGTATGCGGACGACATCGCCCTGAAGGTAATAAAGAGCACCCTCATTGCGCTACGGAAGAAACTGGCCCAAGCGATCCGTATCGTCGCAAGCTGGATCGCAGCCTCCGGCTTCCAACTATCACCGGAGAAGTGCAGTTTCACGCATGTATGCAGCAGCAATTACCGCTCCCTGGTCACTCCGATCACCCTCGATGACCACCGTATCGATCAGCGCTCATCCGTGAAATTGCTCGGCATCAGGATCCACCGCACCATCTCTCTCCGACAGCATTTCAACCAGATCAAGACCGCATGCCAGACCCGCCTCAATCTCCTGCGTACCATCGCCGGACGATACCGCCACTGCAATCGGTCATCCAGAATACGAGTCGCCTCCGCCATTATTAATAACCGACTCACATACAACATGGAGCTCACCTGCTTCGCCAGAGCCCAGTTATAGGAGAAACTAGCCTTCATCTACCACACGCCATCTGGATATAATCGGGTCTACTGTCCCCTGCGACGCTGCCTGCGCTGAGACAGGTGTCCTCCCTTTCCGTTATTTCATCGGCTCCTGCATCGGTAAGCGAACCATCGGCTCTCTGGAGCCGGTTCCAGTAAAGGAGTTCATCTCCTTGGGGAGACTAACCGACTCCTATTCGAAATATCCAATCAAGAGCTCTCCCGGTAACCAGGGTCCATTGGTGCCGAGCCAAAGTTTGGAATCAGACCCTTCCATCCATCGAACACACCCTCCAGAAAGCATTTATGGCCGGAGCCAACCCCTTTGGCAGCCCAAGCCACCTTTCGTGACCTCACCAACCGGAACTACCCAGCTCATTGCATCCGATACACTGATGGATCCGTTGGCTCTGGCAGAGGCCGGTTCTACTGGCCCCCTCCCCAGTGCAACATCTTTTCGGCCAAAGCACTTGCTGTATGGATTGCCATGACCACCCCCTCTGAGCGACCTATAGCCATCTTTACCGACTCCGCCAGCGTCGTCGCAGCCCTCGGATCGGAAACACCCTCGCACCCCTGGATCCAAGCGATCATCCTCCACGCCCCCTTCTCCCCCAGGAACCCCCATCGGCTAGATCTCCGGCCACTCTGGCATTCCGGGAAAGATATACGGTCCCCGTCCATTTTATAGAAAAATAAAAAAATAAGATAATAGTATCAAAACATCTCTTATATAATCGTAAGCCATTATCAATATTAAATATATGATATTTCATTAGGGTGGCTCAGTTATTTTCCATTAGGGTCGTTAAGAACAATAAAAAATATTTCCAGCAAATTTAAACGCTATTCGCATTACATGGGCCCGGCGCGGGGCGAGGCCCGCCCGGGTAATATTTTGAAATGATTGCTTGGGTTTTGTATGTGAGCATTCTCACTATGCTGGCACGGCACGCCCAGCACGGCACATCAGCGTAGTGAGAACAGTCACATACAAAATCCAAGCAATCATTTCAAAATATTACCCCGGCGGGTCCCGCCCCGCGTCGGGCCCGTTGTAATGCGAATAGCGCTTTAACCAGTCAATATTTTTCGTATAGGTTAAAACCATTAAGCTTTCTCACGTCTATCATCTTTCTCTTCCAAGCAGGTAGAAAGAATAGATTGTTTACATACGAAAAAAAAAACAAAAAACGTATGAAAACAATCCTATTCTTTCTACGTGCTTGAAAGAGAAAGATGATAGACGTCAGAAAGCTTAATGATTTCTCACAAAACTTTTCAATATTACCTATCTTACAATGAGAAATTCGCTTCTTTCGTTCTTTTTCATTAATTAGTGCATCAATATAATAATTTCAACCGATTTCTATCCACAGACTGTAAGATTAGCGTACGGACTACCAAAGAGAATTATTTACTAGAGACGCTCTCTTTGTGGTCCTTTTGGAAACTTTTGCGAGACTTACATTCGGAATGCGACGCTTCTTTAAGGTGAAACAGATCGGTGCCCTCGTCTAATACTAATCTTAGAGATTAAGCATTGTGCATCAGTGAGTTTCTTATTTCTGTTTTGCACCGTCGTTGCAAGCTAAGATTAAAAATTTCAGAGTTATCTATCCTACATTTACCGAATATTGTAGAGTGGGAAGTCTTCGACTGCAACCTAATTAACAATTTTGACCGAGTAAACGTTTATTCAGCTGTTTATATGAGAAAGAAGAGTTTAGTCAGCTAAAATTGTTTGTTGGACCCCTAATATGGGGAACTATCTCATTAATACGGTATTTGCAGATATAACTAACCTTTTCAATGGTTGTGACAAAAGACACGTAACGAAAGGGAGGGAACGGTATTGTGATATTTCCAAAATTCATGTTGCTAGGTTTTTGGTACATTGCATCGCATATATTTTCTTAAATTACATCTGATTTTTTTGAACTTTTATACATTGTTCGATGTTCTTCAACTAAGTGCAAAATAAACTGTTTCTGATCTTCATCCGTTGACAATTTCGAATTATATGTTTTGATTAATGCAATACCTCGTTCTGCATTGTCATTTACTACTTCCAAGCTTTTAATTCGTTTAATGGCATTTTCATATTCTTGTTTGCTATTCCACTGCGTAATATCAGTTTCCAACAATGATTCCGGAATCTCTAGAGCACATAACAAGTTTTTAGTATGCTGACTGCCTTGAACAAATGAGTGCAGCTGTAGTGTTGAAACGTCGTTTGATTCGACTATGGATTTAGCACACACATTTGTTTTGTTAGCTGAAAATAAAAATATTGTTAGAAATATAATGTTCTGCGTACATCGAATTGAACAAAATAATTACCTGATGTATGTAAGGCTTCAATATATTTTTTTATCTGCGATATCCAACGTTTCATCAAATAAACACAATCCGATGAGATTGCTATCCAAATACTGCAGATGTTTCAAGAACCCTTTATATACTGCTTTGGCAACTTCTTCGTCAACAGCTTCGTAGATTTTAAGCGATTTTATCAAATTAAGGTCATTGTTTGCAGACATTGCAGCACACGTAGACAGAAACCAGTTTTTCAAATATACTTTTACAATGAATACATTAAATCGTGCTAACTGTTGTTGAGTTGCCTTAGGTAACGCAAAAGTGTGTCGGTAAAGGAACATTTTTAGTGAATAAATAATTTTTGCCATCCATCTTGCGTTATGGAAAGCACCAGGAGCTCTAATTTTAAAATGTTCTTTAATTTTTCCACCCAAAAATATAAGCGTAAGCTGAATAACTTCGCGATAATCTTCGCGGTGATGTTGTTCTTTTAATTGTCGCTCAAAAAAATTCAAGAGATCCACCCTCTCGTTGGCTGTTATTGATGATTTAACGAATACATCATTAACACCAGAATGGTATGAGCTCTTTTCTAAACGGTGCCATTCCGTCTGAAACCGCTTAAAAATCTCAACATTTGGAGATTGTGCAGTTTCAAATTGTAGTGCCTTGAATGCCTTGCCAACTAACAGCTCGTGTATGTGATGTCTACAGGGAAGTCAATCAGCTGTCTTTTAAACATTTTGTCAAGATGTTGACACGCTCCTTTCTTTCGACCAGTATTTGACGCAGTGGTATCAAATGATGTAAACATAACCCTAAAACACGGAATAACGGTATAATTTAAAAATTATCAATAATAATATTGAAACTAATAGAAATTACCTGTCTTCAAGATCCCAATCGACAACTGCATTGTACACCGCTTCTG
Organism: Aedes japonicus; assembly: GCA_034211315.2. Taxonomy (NCBI): domain Eukaryota; kingdom Metazoa; phylum Arthropoda; class Insecta; order Diptera; family Culicidae; genus Aedes; species Aedes japonicus. The sequence goes on from JASCZW010000138.1 coordinate 296,735, forward strand.
CTTGTTCTATTCCTGTTGAATTTTGGATGGGAGGAACAGCTAACAGCTTACGGATGCCTTCACCAGATACAACTATAGCCAATCGTTCAGTTTTGGGGGTGGCTTTAGACGACAATATACTAGGAAGCAGTTTTGAATCCCAATGAACTGTTAAGTTAACCTGTGGCTTAAATGTTGCTCTCAGCTCGTTCTGCTTTTGCACACGAATTTCTTTTCTTGAATTCCTAATGGACTCTTTGTTTAACACTAATGTTGAAACGTCGTGCCCCAATGATTTCGCTATAGATGATATTAGAAATACCGCATTTCGATCACTCACTTTGCAGCGGTCCAAAGCAGCAGCCACATCGACAGTAATGACATTTTTTAATGGTGATTTAGAAGTTGAAGACGATTTGGAAGGACCTAGAAGAAAATTTAAGAATCAATCGTTTGTTAACCACGAAAAACATTTTAAAACATATTTGAAATTAATTCAATTTACACTTACCCGGTATCTGAAAATCTTCGCCGATAGTACTGATAGAAGGAACGGACTCACTCTGGGTTTGAGATGAGGACTCGAAATCACTAGCAGTTAAATTTTTTCTTTCCTGTAGACTTGCTTCTTCCTGCTCACTTGTTCGTGGATTAGTCTCTGTTGTCGCCTCTGCTGTTTCTTCCTCCTCAAAATCACTACACGAGATAGTTGCCGTTGGAAAAAGACTCACTTGTTGTTGGAAGAGTTAGTTCTCGTTGTTCTTGCAAATACCGATATGCTTTTCTTTCTACTTTATTCTTCGGTTTATACCTCTTCCCGATATCGAAAAGGTTCTGCAATGAATCAGAGAAATCCTTTCTCTTCACAATTTCTCTCGCCGACATTCTTAGCTTGCGCTTCTGCAAGATTTTCCAAGTTTCGTAGTACCGCAAGATTTTATGTTGCACTGTCCTGTCGTCGAGCAAATGGTTCAAATGCTTTTTATTCCATGATACTTTCAAAGCTTGTATTGTTAATTGTGCACTTGGTTTAGTCTTTTGCTTCTCTGCTCGCAAATGAAACATGAATTTCCGGAAAACTTCGTTGTATGTAGGCAAATTCGAAGATTCGGGGAACAAAGGTAGGTATTTTCCAACTAGCCGAATATCCTCCATTTTGAAAAACAAAAAACTGTTGACTAGACCGCGGTTCCTCGTTCAAATATAAAAATACTGAATGAGTAAAACTAAAAATAACAATTCCTTATATACCAAATGTGTGGCCATTTCATTACCTACTCAGTCTTTCAAAACTGCTCGCTTGGGACGTATTCGTTGCCTACGGGTAGCTTATATTTTGTTTGGGTAGATAACACTTCAGAACAAAAAGCATTCGAAGCAGACGTTGTCACTACCGAAGCGCGTATACCACAGCAAGCGGCAGGTAACGTACTTTTGTTTTGATTCCCTATAACGTACCTACTTGTGTTTCTCGGAAATGAAGCAGTCCAAGGCCAAGAACCTCTTTAGAAAAGATAAACAAAAAACTTTTGTTGCACTTCGTAGTCGCCTATCAAGCTATTGTAATAATTTGGGTACATCAAAAATCGTTTTTTTCCTTATTTTTGTCCATATTTTGGTAACGGCACATTTTTGTTAACTATTAAAAAAAAACATAATAAAAATATCTTAACGAAGTGTAGTATGCCAAAAAAGAATCATGGTTTCAAACTATACAAAAAATATTGACTGGTAAATTTGCTGGAAATATTTTGTTGCTTTTAATTTCCAACTCAAAGGACCACCCTAATGGAAAATAAATGAACCATCCTAATGAAATATCATATATTTAATATTGATAATGGCTTACGATTATATAAGAGATGTTTTGATACTATTATCTTATTTTTTTTATTTTTCTATAAAATGGACCACCCTAATGCAAAACAAGTGAACCACCCTAATGAAATATCACATATAATATGCTAGCAGTTGCCAACGATGATATAAGACATGTTTCAGTACTATTGCCATGGATATCTCAGCAATTGAATTCAAATCCTCCATATCAAATTCATTTCACTCCTCCACCTCAAAAAATTTCTAAGTCCCAAAAAGTCAATTTTTTTCAAAAAATTTTTTTTCGAGATAACACCAGATCTCGACCTTGGGAAATTTTTCGTGTTTCAAAAAAGTCAAACTTTGACCGCTTTGGTCCAACACTTAACGAAGTCCGATTGAGCTCAAATTTTGCATGGGGACTTTTTTTGAGGAGACGAAACTTTTGAGCACTACCCGTTTTTGAAATTCGAAAAGTCGATTTATTTTGGCACCCTAATATTCACCATCACCCTTTGTGAGTATTCACCCTTCCTGTTGACATAAGTTGGTTCAATTTGAGTCGCATGCCTCTTTGGGACGGGTCCCAACAGCATCCTTACTGTTGGTTTAAATTGTTCCATGTTGGTCCTCGAGAACTCGATTAAGCTTATCCTAGTGCCTTCTGGAAATGTGGTTGTGCGATTTGGACAAAAACATAATCAACAGTTTATTATCCACTCGTTTTATTAAGAACACTGTGATAACTTAGATAGAATCGCACTTGTTGACTGAACTGAGTCTGCTATCAGAAAAGAGACCGTTGCCTCGTATATTTTCGTTTTTGTTTATCTTTGGTTCAAAAGGGCATATACATAAAATAAACATATCGAAAGTAGAATTCAAAATCTGTCAAATCATACTAACGCTATAATTTCGATAAGAATACAACAACTCCTTCCCTCTTATAATAAATTTCAAA